>CM036582.1:362671-895579 GCA_020745775.1 Theristicus caerulescens | reverse complement strand
CCCTGCCCGGGCCGCGCGCGGGAGGGCGGGGGGCTCCGCGGCGCTGGGAGGGGCTGCCCGCCGTCCGGAGGGAGCGCCGGCGCTCAGAGAGGCTCTTCGGGCACCGCGCCGGCACCGCCGGGCTCCAAAGGGGCGGGGGCGCGCGTCCTGTGAAAGGCCGCGGCGGCGGGGCCGGGGGGCGTGCGGCTGCTTTCGGTAGAAAGGCTTGAGAGAAAGGGCGAAAGGGAGAGGAACGGCCAACGCGGGCGGGTGCCGCTGGCACCGCGCGCGGATCGGGAGATCCCGCAGAGCTCAGGACGGCCGCGCCGCGAACGCGGCCGGCTTTAAGGCGGCGTTCGGTACGTTTGAGGCCGGGGCGGTGGCGCGAGGTTGCTGGCAGCAGCAGGAGACCGAGCTCAGCGATACCTGAGGGTCTCCCCCAGCCCCGTCCTCCCCAAATCCTTCGAGAGGCGCAGCTGCGTAAGCCGCGCGGAGCCGGGGACGCTCCGGCTGCGAGCCGAGCTCACCCTGCTTCGCAGGGAGCCGTTAGAGACGCTCGCTCGCGCCGGCTGCGGCGCGTCAACGCCTCGGCACTGCCACTCTGCCGGCTCGGCAATGGGGAAGGGGCGCGCGGGCGAGTTACGGCCCGGCTCGGAGCGGAAGGGGCTCGGTGGCCGCGGGCACGATGCCGCGCCGACGCCCATCCCGTGCTGGAAGTCGTTCAACGTCGCGAGCGAAGGAGCCGACGGCTCCGAGAGACCGAGCGGAAGGGAGAAACCCGGGGTCAAATAACGGCCTCGTTCGGCACCTCGCCTCCTCGGCGGCTCAGCCCTTTACGGTTACGCCGCGCGTCGCTGGCTGAGGGCCTTCGGGTCTGCGCAGCTGCAGCAGCCCCGCGGCTCGGCGGGCCGGTTTGCAGGATTTAGCGGTTCATTCCCCGTTTTCGGTTGGAATGGACGTGCCTTGGCTACTAGGTTAGATTTGCGCACAAACTACGGCGTGCGCCAGCGGGAATCCGGCTGATGGATTTATATTAATTAATTTCATAACGTTATCGGCCCCCTGGCCCTTAACAGCAGCCTTCGGCGTGCCAGGATTCAACAGCAGGTCGGATCGATTTAAAACCGCAAACTGTAACTTCGGCAGCGGCCGATGGTAGCGTGTAAAGCCAAAGGCCGCGCTTTGTGTCTTTCATCCCGCGCCCTGCGAGGTTTACTGCTTTAACCCGCGCCCTGCGAGCAGGGCTCGCGGCTTTGCGACGCGCCGTTCGCTTCGGGCGCGTTCCCCTTGCGTAGGAGCTTACCTCGCCGCTCGGCCCCGCGCCAGGGGCCTCTCCTCCCCGCGCGCCGTAAGAAAGAGAGGGGCGGCTGCCGTCCCCGCGCGGCAGGGGCACTCACCGTCCAGCCTGAGGTATTTGAATCCGCGGTAAGCAAAATAATCTTCCATGATGGTCATGAGGGAGGTCATCTGGCAGAAGAGCAGCACCTTGTGGTTGGTGGCTCGCAATTTGGGGAGAATTCTGTCCAGGAGCTCAAATTTGCCTGAGGCACGGTACAAATCCAGCCTGGGAGGGAAGGGAAGGGGGAAATAAGGATCGGATGCTCAAAACGCAGCGTCTCCCTCGCGGAGGGGCCGGGCGGCGCTCGCGGCGGCGGCGCCAGTTCCTTTGCCAGGCGCCGATGAACCTTCCCCAGGACAAGCGCAGACACCCGCCCTCCTTCCAGCTCCAAACGACCCGACTTACCCTTGCACGATGCCTCCCGTGAAGCCCAAGTGCTCGGAAAAGGATTCCTGCAACCAGAAAGAGAAACGGCGTCAGAAACCGCCCTCGCGCGCGAACGCCGCGAAGTCCTGAAACCGCCCTGAAAGAGAAGCGGCCCCGGGGTGACGACGGCGGGGGTCCCGCTCCCGAGGCGCCGCGGGAAGCGGGCGCGGGTTTAAGAGGCGTCAGATCTCCGAAGAGATCAGCCCGGAGGGATAACGCCCGCTCTGGCTCGTCTTAGGCGGCACCGCTTCATCGAGCCGGCTCCGACAGAGCTCGCGCCGTTTTGGGTGGCAAAAAGGAGCGTTCGGAAGGAAACGCGCTGGGCACGGCGCCACGCCGAGGGCGCCGCTTGGCCGGCCGAGCGGCCAGGCCGCCAACGCTCCTTCCGCGCCGCAGCGGCGAGGTTTGGTTTATCTCCGTTAAGCGGCGGACGGGAGAGTTTGCCGCGATCGCCGCGCGCGCCGGCCCCGAGCCCGCGTTACCTCGATGTGCTGAAACATGTAGGGGTGGTTACAGATCTTCCGCAGCTGCATGATCGTGTTCATCAAGGTTTTCGTGCCGCCTTTACCCTGCGCAAACGAGAGGGGCGATGAGAAACGCGAATTTAAGTTTCGGCGGCTCTCCGGGCGCCCCGAGGAACGTCCTGGCAGTATCTAGAGGGGGCTCGCAGCCCCGAGGCTTCGGCGCCGCCCGGATTTAGCCGGAGCCGCGCCTGAGGCGCTGGAGCCGCAGCCAGTGGCGCTGCCCGGAGCGGGACTGCCCGCGTGGGCAGCCAGGCTCTCCCAGCGAGCGAGGATTTCGGAGACGGTCAGGCCACCCTGAGCAGCCGAAGGAGCAGAGGCTGCCAGAGCGCCGGCTGCTTTGGGGGAGCGGAGCTGAAGAACGCGGGATTTTTCACCTCCAGCTTTTAGTTCGGGCCAAAGCGTCTTTTTAATTCTTTTTTTTTTATCTAATTAATTGCCAGCTGGCTTTCTGATCGCTCTGAAAAGCGAGTCGGCGGCCTCCGGGGGTTTATACCCACCGCCGGGCCGCGGCAGCCCACCCGCCGGAGCGCCCTTTGCCTTATAAAAGGGGTTCTCGCTCTCTCCGCGGCTGGGGGACAGAACAGACGCCCCCCGCCCCGCTCCGACGGCGCAGCGATCCGCCAAAAGCGGGGATTTCGGCGGCCAGACCTTTTTGTCCTTCTCGGAGCCGTCCGTGAGGAGCACGCCCTTGGCCTGCATGTGCCGGTAGAGGACCCTCTGCAGCGCGGACATGTCGCACTTGATCACGTACTCCACCTGCAAGGACCGAGGAGAGGTTGATTCCCGGGGCGACGCCAGCGAGCACCTCCAGAACCCCGAGACGCTGGATCCTGCCGAATTCCCCCGCTGCTGAAGCCCGGGGAGACCCGGCCTCCCATGCGCGGAGCCGAATAAAGCCCTGCCCGCCCGCCCCGAGGTGGGGGAAGAGCGGGACGGTTTCTCCCGGCCGTTACCTTTTCGGGCAGCTGCGCTTCTACTTCCTTCTTCAGCCTCCGCAGCAGGAAGGGGCGCAGCACTTTGTGCAAGCGCCGAATGATCAGGATGGTTTCTTCTTCGTTCAGGTCCACCTGCGGCACCGGGAAAGGGAACCGTTACACGCGGAGGCCTGGAATTCCCTTCCTCACGTCCCACAGCGGCGGCGAGGTTCCCAGGGTCGGGGTCGAGCACAGCGATGCGTCGCTCCGCGCGCGGTGGAACTGGGACGGCGGAAGCCCCTCTGATGTCATCATCGCAATCGGAGGTTTCCGCACCGATTTTTTTTTTTTAATTGAGGCTCCCTGATAACCAGGGAAGCTGCCGCGACTGAACGGGAGCCGCTTCCGACAGCTCCGGCGCCATTAACGACGGCACCGGCTTCACCGTCCGAGAAGCACAGCGGCAGGAGCGCGGCCGGCCTCTCCCACCAGCGCTCGGCCGCCTCGGCGACAGGAGAACCCTCTGCCTGCCCTCCCTTCCAGCGCTCCGTTCACACCCTTGTATTTTCCAGTCTTCCAGTAAAACCCATCCCAAAGAAATTACGCTTTACAGGACGGCGCTCTGCGCCCTGCGAGTGGAAATGAGAGATTTTTGCGTGCGTTTACAAGCGCCAACTACCCAAAACGCCCCCGCGGTGGCCGGCGCCCGGCTTCCCGCCGTACCTTTTCCCCCGTCATGGCAAAAGGAGCGTTAAACCACTGCTCGAACGTGCTGCAGCTCTTAAAGATGGTCGGCAGGAGGAAATTGAGCAGGGCCCACAGCTCCGGGAGCTTGTTCTGCAGCGGGGTCCCCGTCAGCAGCAAGCGGCGCGGAGCCACGTAGTGCGTGTTGAGGACCTGGGTGAGCTTGCAGTGGTGGTTCTTCATGCGGTGGCCCTCGTCCACGATCATGTACTTCCAGCGGATCTGCGGGGAGGAGAAGGGCGGCGTGGGCAAGGGAAGGAGGAGGGCGGCGCGGGCGAGGGACGGCGGCGCTCGCCGCCGCGGCCTTTGGTAGGGCCTGGGCCTCCGGGAGAGATCCAGGCTCCGGCCTCTCCCGCGGTCCTGCCTGGGAGCGGCTCCCAGCAGCAGCGCTTCGCCTCTCTGCCTCGGAGGCGGGCACGGACGGGACGGGGGGAGAAGGAAGACGGCTAATGCCAAACGGCTGACAGAGACCGATGCCAGCCCTGGGGAATTTCAGTATTTCTCGAGATTTTGGGCCATTAACGAATCAGGCCGCGTTTAACGCTCCGCAGTACGAAGGGAGAAGAGGAGGCCGCTCCCTTCCAGGCCTTGCCGAGGTAAAGACGCGTCAGCTGTAACGCACCCAGGCCGACGCCGCCGAGGTACGCGGCGCTGCAGAACCGATTCTGGGCGCGATTAAACCCAGGGTTCTGACGTGGCGCTTTTGAAACGGCGCAACCTTTCCAAGCCGGGGGAAGCCTCAACAATTCGATCGTCGCCCTGCGGCTGCCGCCTCAGTACGGGAAAAACCCTCCACCGCTCGGCTAGGGCGGGAGGGCAGCGACATCTCGTAGGGGTTCTAATAAATATTCACCGTCCTACGATCGCTTTATTGAAAGGGAAAAGGGTATTTGCTGTATTTATCACGGGAGATGCAGCTGGAAGTAAGGAGAACGCTACGTCCGTCCCGGCTGCGGAGGGCGAGCAGCGGCCCCTCGCCTCCTGCCGCGTGACGGCGAGAGACCCCGGAGATACAAATCTCACGCAGGAGGCAGGGTTTTTCTGGCGGGGGGCATTTCGGTGCCGCCCGCGGGCGCAGCGAGGACGGGGGATCCTCCTGCCGCGGCCCAGACCCCCCCAACGGGGAGCTGCTGCCTCAGGACTCACCTTGGCCAGGATGTGCTTATCTTTGATGATATATTCGTACGTAGTGAGCAAGACATTGAATTTCCCGCTTCGGAGCTGAGGTACGAATGCCCGTCTTGCTGCTGGAGAGCCCTGCAGGAAGAATTTCAAGCAGAGATGTTAAACCAGGAGATAATTCCCAGGAGAGAGGTGGTGGGAGTAGCTGTTATCCACGGGGAACGATTGTTCCCGCTACAGAAAGGCAGGGAGAGGATTTGTGCAGAGGGCAGCAGCTGGATTCCTTCTGCCGTTAAGGAATGAAAAACAAATGTGGGTTTCACTGATTTCGCGCCAGGAAGCGTCCCAGCTTCCTCGGGATAAGGGAAATATTGTTGGCCTGGAAGGAGGAAAGGGCAAAGTGGCACCCGAGGAACCCTCGCGGACGGAGCGGCCGAAGGAGCCCGGTAGGCGCGCGTGAACACAACGCCGGTACTTGCCTTGTACGAGACCTTCACCACAGAAGGAGCCCATTTGTCAAACTCGTACGCCCAATTCGACAGAGTTCTGGGGGAAAAAGGAAAGAGAAAGGGTAAAACCGGCCCTTGCGCACGGGGAATCGCGCCGCAGCGGCCCGGCGCCAGGCCGAGCGCTCTCCGTGCCGGGCCGGGCGGTGAACTGGGGCACGGCACTTACGAGAGAGGTACGATGATGAGGAAGGGCCCGTTGATCCGTTTGTGCTCCATGAGGTATGTGATTAAAGCGATGGTCTGGATGGTTTTGCCCAGACCCATTTCATCTGCCAGGATGCCGTTCAGGTTGTTGTTGTACAAGGACACCAGCCACTCCAGGCCTTTGATCTACGGGGAAAAGGAGGGATCAAAACCCCACAAATCAGACAGAGGAGTCGCTAACGGATGTGCTAACGACCCGCGCGCTCCGCCCCGTCTACTGAAGGCGCTACTGAAGGTCTCGCGTTAATTATTTAGAGCCAGCCGCTGGCGTTGCCGTATTCCCCTCCCCTCAGGACACGCGCGAGAGCTGACGCTCTTCGCCGTACGCAGCGAGCGAGCCTGGCTCGGTATCGCGCGCCAGAGACGCGCTGGCGCTGCCCTCGGCTCCCGTTTCGTGCTACCGGGAGCGTCTCGGCACAGCCCAAAGCCAAAACCTCCTGGCAGCGCCGCCAGAAACGGCGCGGCGGTACGGCGCGGCCGCTCACCTGGTACTGCTTGAGGACCCCGTTGACCATCAGCGTGGACTGCTTGTCCACCCTCTCGGTGACCGCGTGGGCCACGGCGTAGTACGACTGCAGGCCCCTGGCCAGAGCTTGAGACACCCCGTATTCATCATCGACATCTTGCTTGGCGTTCCTGCGGCGGGGAAAAGGGCGAAGGTTGGGGGTGAGAAAGATGCTCCCTCTGGGGGAGCCTCCCGCGGAGCCCCGCCGGTCCCGGGGCGGTTAATTTTCCCAATAGGTGCCAAATTAGGTCTCATTTGGAAAGACCGCTCTCAAAAACGGGGAGCAGGGCAAACGGCGCCCGCTCCTTTGACAGAAAGCAGGTGAGTCACGGAAGCGACTCAGCCCAAGACGGCGCGGCGCGAGGGCGGGCGAGGGGCAGGGCTCACTCGATAATGTGCCTGGCATCCACTTCCGAGACGTCGTCGCTGTCTGGATCGGGGATCTTTTTCTTCTCCTCCACAGGCAGGGCAGGCTGAGCAGGTTGCGGTTGCTCCTCTTCCTCCTCCTGCCGGGAGAGACAAAGCGCAGCCTCCTGAGCACAAAGCCGCTCGGTCTCGTTTACGCGACGGAAAGGGCAGCAAAACCCGCTCGGCCGTGCGCGGGAGCGACCGAGCCCGCGGGCGACGGCGGGCTCCGAAAGCCCCGCGGCAAGCGGCCCGGCGCTCCGAAGAGTTACGCGAGGAATATTTGGGAAGAAAACGGGGCCGCCGCCGAGCAGAGCTCGCCATCCCCTCGCTTTCTCTGCGGGGGCTTTTTGGTTTATTCTAAAGACGCTTATTTGAGCTGACTGACGCAGAGCTGCGCCGGGAAAAGCGATTCCCGAGCCGCGCTTAGCGCGGTACGTACAGCTGTTTCCTACTCTCTCAAAAATATCCGAGATCCGAAAGCGTGAGGGAGACCGGTGGTGTTTCTCCTTACCTCCTCCTCCTCTTCTGACCCACTTTCTTCACTGTCAGATCTTGGAGCCACTTCGTACCTAATTAAATGCAAATATTAATATTTAATTGCAAATCCGCTCCGCCAGCACTCTACACGCAGCACGAGATCCGCGCGGTTCCAGAAACCATTGCGTTAGAACTCGGATTTTGGTATCGGTATGGTTTTTTTTAAATAAAATGCTTATTCATTTATTTCCCCCCCCTCACTTGGTTCGAGTTCTCCCCCGCGCTCTCGGGAAAGCCTGCGCGCGGGACCACCCGCCGCGCCTCCCGCCAGCCTTTCCCGCGGCATCTCGGCGCCTGCGTGGCGGGAGGCTGACGGAAGCTCTCCTTCCCGATCCGCGGCCCCACCGCTTCCAGCTCCCGGCGCTTCCCAAGGTTTGAGCCCGGGCCGAGCGCCTTCCCCCCCGGAACATCGATCCCGTTCCCCTCGGAGCTCCGGCGCGGGGCAGGCAGAGGAAATCCCCCGCCGCCGTCGCCCCGGGACTCACCCGGGGTTCATCTCCAGCCAGGCTTCCAGCTGCCCCGCCTTCGGGGCATCGGTGCCGGTGAGGATCTTGCCGCTCTCCACGTGGATCACTTTGACGGGGAGGTCGCTCATTTGGCTCGTCTCATCCAGCGGCTGAGGAACCAAAGTCAGGCCGCGGGTCAGTATTTTGATTTTCCTGCCTCGAAACGGAGCGCGCCTTGACCCAACCCACCCCGGCACCACCGCGACGACCGCCAGGAGGGAGGAAACGGCCGAGCGCTTCGAACGCCCCATCACCGGAGGACAGGCAGGGCTCGAAAGCTGACGGGATCGAACATTTCGCTTTGAAACAATCAGCGCAGAAATTATGAACCTCTGCGTGGGAAGGCACGCTCAGGTGCCGCGCTCCGTTCGTGCGGGCGCAATTCATTTGAAATATCACTCAAAAGCCGGCAAGGGGTTTCGCAAAGCGCTGCGCGCAGGAAGCTCAGCGCAGGGTCGCTCCCGGCGCAGCGGGGTCCCGCCTCCCTCGCGGGCGACACGAATCCCAGCGCGCCCGCGACCTGCCCGGGCTCGGGAAAGCCTCGGTTTAGCCTCCCGCCGCGGCGGGGAGGATTCTAACCGGCCTTTCAGCACGCGGCTGACGTTTCCTACCCTACTTGGCGCGGCGTGACAGAAGGTTATTGGGCTTACCTCGCCATCCGGTCCGATCGCCGGCGTCTGCCCTTCCGCGTTCTCTGCCTTCTGCAAGAGGAGGGAGATGGCTGTTAGCGACCCAGCGACAAAACGGGCGCCTCCGCGAAGACGGCGTTCCCCGCGCAGCTTCGCTTTCAACTCACCTTCTTTTTCTTCTTCTTCTTCTTCTCCTTGGCCACCTGCGCGGCCTTGTGCTGCCGCACCAGCTCCGTCAGGTTGGCTACGTACTCGTCCGTCTGCTGCAGCAGGTAGGCCAAGCGCTTGTCCTTCTTCTGATCGATGAGCTTGCGGTATCCCTCCTCGTCTTCGGCCTACGGGAAGGAGGATCGTTAACGCCCTGCTAAACGAGGCGAGCCCCCCGAGGGCCTCGTCGCGCCCGCAATACGTCGCGCGCGCTGCTTCCCGTGCCGCCGCGTACCATCAGACGGCGCATCCTCTCCTTCTCGATCCTCTCGTTTTCCTTCTTCTGCTCGCGCTCCGTGTTGGCGTGGTAGGTAGCCACCGCCTTGGTCAGCTTTTGGATTTTGCCTGTGACGGAGCGGTGGTATTCCTTGAAATCCTTCGCGTGCTGGAGGATGCTGTTGAGGTATTCCTGCGGGGAAAAGGAAACAAACAGGCAGCGTCAGGACTCGTGCGCTTTGTTCTGCTTGCATCCAGCGCCGTAAGCAAAGCGAGATCGGCTCCTTTTATGTTTAAGGGGATAAAATATTTCGGTTGGAAGGGACCGGCAGCCATCGGCCAGGCCCAGGCAGCCATCGGCCAGGCCCAGGCAGCCATCGGCCAGCCCAAAGCGGGCCTTTCTCTAATCCCCCCCAAAAGGGAATTCCCTGAAAGCCTTCAGCCCAGCCACCTCCAGCCGCCCGGTTCCTCCGGCGCCCCCGAAATCGGCACGCGCGGCACTGACCTGGTGCTTCTGCCTGCGCTTCCGCTCTTGCTCGATCTTCTGCTGCTTCTCCAGCTTCTCGGTGATGCGAGCCTCGCGCAGGGACTGCCGCTTGCTGCGCTTGTAGGCCTTGGCGTTCAGGGCCGTTTCCAAGGCCGTGTCTCGCCTCATGCACACCACCACTTCCTGACGCAGCTTTTGGAGAGATTCAGGTTAAAAAAAAAGGGAATTAATTCCACGGGCGATGCTGCGAAGTATTAGACTCGCGCGAGTAACGGCGGGTTAATAAAGCAGATTTCCCTTGTCGGAGAGCTTACCTGTCGCTGGAAGTTAAGCAGCCTTAGTGCTTTAAGTTCAATGGTAGCTTTGGTTCTCAGGTCACCAGCCAGGGAGCCAGGAAGGTTTTCCAGCTCTTGGATCCTGTGAGCGATGCGAGCTTGCAGCCTGCAGAGGAGGGAGACGGGATTTTAGGGCAGGCGGGGACGGCACAGCGCGGGCGCTTTCGCTCCTCTCCTGATCGAGCGCAGCTCTGATGCGCAGAGGCCGCGCCCCTGGCGCGAGGGAGGCTCTGGGCTGCGCGGCATCCCGCGGTTTAACTCTGTTTTAACCCATCGGTGCGGCAGCGACGCTCGCCCCCAGCGCACGGGCACAAAGTGTCAGCGGTGACAATCCCGGGAGAGCAGGAGGGATGGGATTTCGGGAGGTGCCTTGGGAAGCTCCAAGGAAAACATACGCCCCCTCGTCCCTCCAGATCTCCGCACGGCACAGAATCATGGAATTGTTGAGGTTGGAGAAGAGCTTTCAGCTCATCGAGTCCCGGCGTTAAGCTCAAGCTACCAACTCCGCCACCAAACCCCGGCCCCGAGCGCCGCGGCTGCGTGGCTCTGAAACCCCTCCCGGGGTGGGGACGCAGCCCCTGCCCTGGGCAGCCTGGCCCAGCGCCCCACAGCCCTTTGGGCGCGGGAATCCTTCCCGAGATCCAACCTAACCCTCCCCGGGCGCGACCGGAGGCCGTTCCCTCTCGTCCCGGCGCTTGGGCAAAGAGCCCGACCCCCCCTGGCCTCGGCCTCCCTTCAGGCAGCTGTGGAGAGCGCCGAGGGCTGCCCTCGGCCTCCTCCTCTCCAGGCGGAGCCACCCCGGCTCCCCCGGCCGCTCCTCCCGCGCCCCCCAGCCCCTTCTCCTCGGGCTCCGGCCCCTTCCCCAGCCTCGCTGCCCTGCTCCGGCCACGCTCCAGCCCCTCCGCCTCCTTCTTGGAGCCGGGGGCCCGACGCCGAACACGGCATTCGAGGGGCGGCCTCCCCGGGGGGATGAGCCCTGCCCCAGCCCGCTGGCCACGCTGTTCCTGACACAAGCCAGGGCGCTGGTGGCCACCTGGGCACGCTGCCGGCTCACATCCAGCCGGCTGCCGACCACACCCGCAACGTCGCAGGTTAATAAGAGGTAAAACGGGACGGGGAATCGTTAAGGAACGCCTTGAGGAGAAAAGTACGGGTGGGCGCGGGAGGCGAGGAGCGCGCCGCCCCAGGCCCGCATCCCCTACCTGTACTCCCTCTCCTGCAGGATTTCCACCGGGTCGAGCCCTCGGGGCTTCTGGATGGGCGTGATCCGGTTCTGCTTCTGGTGGAGCTGCACCATGGGGGCCGGCTGGGCCGGCTGCCCGGGAGACTGCGTCTGGGGCGGCATCACGGGCGAGGCCGCCGGAGGCACCGCCGGCGGGGCTGGCGAGGGCCGGCCGGTAGGCTGGGGGGGAATCAGCTTCTGAGGTGTGCTAGTGGGGGCTGCGGCGTTCGCCATCGGTCCTGCGGGGAAGCGAAGCGCGGCGCCGTCAAGGACAAATACCCGGCGAGGTCCCTCCCCGCGCGAAGGGAAGCGGCTCCCGGCGAGGCCCGACGTCGGCACGGCTCGGAGCCGGCACCATCCATTGAGCAGCAGATAAACCCCGCGGCCTCCCTCCCCGGCCGAGGCCGTTAAACTGTCAGCGGCCGGCTCGGAAAGCCCGAGCGGAGCCGCAGGAAAGCCCGAGCGGATAACACGCCGATTAAGCCAGCTCTTCATTTCGCCATTTCCAGGATTTTAACCCGGAATCTCCAAGCTCCTTGCGCCGCGGCGGCACGGAGCGCCGACGGCGGGCTTTCCCCCGGCGCAGCGCCTCGTTAACCGGCAGCCCCAAACGAGCTGACGGTTCTGCGCCACGGCTTGCTGCCAACGAGCCCCGGGTCTCACCTTCCGGCCAGGGCTTGGGGGGGCCGCCGGGGGGTTGCCCAGGCATTCCTGGGGGAACTCCTGAGGGTCCGGGAGGGGGCATGTTGGGCCCTCCGATACCTGCAGAACGGCCCAAGGAAAGGCAGAAAGGGGAAAAAAAGAAAAAAATACATTAAGCTGTCGATCTTTGCGTGCGTTCCCTGGAAAGCTGACGTGGGATGAACGCAACATCCCAGCCCCTGGAAAGCTGACGTGGGATGAACGCAACATCCCAGCCCCTGGAAAGCTGACGTGGGGTGAACCCCACATCCCAGCCCCTGGAAAGCTGACGTGGGGTGAACCCCACATCCCAGCCCCTGGAAAGCTGACGTGGGGTGAACCCCACATCCCAGCCCCTGGAAAGCTGACGTGGGGTGAACCCCACATCCCAGCCCCCGGAAAGCTGACGTGGGATGAACCCCACATCCCAGCCCCCGGAAAGCTGACGTGGGGTGAACCCCACATCCCAGCCCCCGGAAAGCTGACGTGGGGTGAACCCCACATCCCAGCCCCCGGAAAGCTGACGTGGGGTGAACCCCACATCCCAGCCCCCGGAAAGCTGACGTGGGATGAACCCCACATCCCAGCCCCCGGAAAGCTGACGTGGGATGAACCCCACATCCCAGCCCCCGGAAAGCTGACGTGGGATGAACCCCACATCCCAGCCCCCGGAAAGCTGACGTGGGATGAACCCCACATCCCAGCCCCTGGAAAGCTGACGTGGGGTGAACCCCACATCCCAGCCCCCGGAAAGCTGACGTGGGATGAACCCCACATCCCAGCCCCTGGAAAGCTGACGTGGGGTGAACCCCACATCCCAGCCCCTGGAAAGCTGACGTGGGGTGAACCCCACATCCCAGCCCCTGGAAAGCTGACGTGGGGTGAACCCCACATCCCAGCCCCTGGAAAGCTGACGTGGGATGAACCCGACATCCCAGCCCCTGGAAAGCTGACGTGGGGTGAACCCGACATCCCAGCCCCTGGAAAGCTGACGTGGGGTGAACCCCACATCCCAGCCCCTGGAAAGCTGACGTGGGGTGAACCCGACATCCCAGCCCCTGGAAAGCTGACGTGGGGTGAACCCGACATCCCAGCCCCTGGAAAGCTGACGTGGGATGAACCCGACATCCCAGCCCCTGGAAAGCTGACGGTGGTGGGATGAACCCGACATCCCAGCCCCTGGAAAGCTGACGGCCACGGATCAGATGAGATAAGCAAACGGAAAACCCAAACCGGGCGACGCCGGTGCAGCGGCGAGCCCCAAACCGTGCCAACCCGGGGTAAAACGCCCTCCCGCAGCAGGAGGGAGGCCAGGCCCTCCCCGAGCCCGCGAAGGGGCAGCGCTCACCGTGAGGTCTGTTGTAGTTTGGAGGTGTCGGTCCCGGTCCAGGCCCTTGCACTGGTCCTTGCACTGGTCCTGTCCCGGAGACGGAGGGCGGAGGTAGTGTCGGCATTTGCTGCTGCATCCCAGGCATGGGTCGCTTCCCCTGCACCGCCATCTGAAGGTGGTCGGGGAGAGGCTGGCCCCTGGCCAGCATCTTGTAGGCCATGATCTGAGCTCTCAGCTGGTGCAGCTGGTTCTGGTTAAAAGGGGTCGGGCCCCGGTTCTGCTGCCCCAGCGCTTGGGGGTCAGCGCCGTCCAAGGGGACTCCTCCGGGGCCCGAGGACATCTGAGGGCCGGAGGACGGGCCGTTCGCCGGAACCGGGCTCGAGGCGTGCTCGGAGCCGCCGAGCGGAGAAGGGTAACCTGGAGGGAGAGAGGCCGTTAGGCGGGAGCAAAGCGCTGGCGGGAAGGGCGAGCCAAAAAGAGGAAAACAACCCACGGAAAACTTCTCCTCCCCAGCGGAGCCTGCACCGGCTTTAAACCCGGGAAGCCCTGCAGCGCTAAATCCTTCCAAAATCAGCGATTTAAAGCAAAGTTCGTGGGAACAGCGCGCTCGGCGCGGGACGCCACAGCGATCTCGGGACGGGGACACGAGGAGGGACAGACCTTCGCCAGCTCGACCTCCTCGTGCGGCTCCTTGCTCGTTTTCCTGACCGCCCCGCGTACGTGTGACGAGGGGAGGGAAGCAAAGAGCCACGGACGCTCTGGGAGCCCCAGGCCCATCCACAGCCCCATCCCCACCAAAATAAATCTTATTTTTCTTAAAGAAACCGACCTTGAGAGTGTTGATCCATCGGGCTCGGAGGGGGACCCATTCCCGCGTGCCCGCCGGGCCGCATTCCCATCCCTTTCATCTGGCCGTAGCGAGGATCGTCGGTTATTCCCTTCTCATGCATGGAGTCCATGGGCTGCAGGAGAAAAGCAACGTCCCAAAATCCACCCCGCAGCCCCGGCCGCGCCGTTCCCGCAGGCGTTCCCTGCGCCGAGGCGAGACGCGCTCCGAAGGCACGAAGGGTTCGCCGCTCGCAGCGTGCGCGTCCAGACGCTGCCGACCCTCCTCAAAACAAAACCTATTTCCAGGCAAAATACCGACCAGCGAACCCCCCGCACGAAGCGTGGGGAAGGGAATAAGCACACGAGGACGTTAAAGAGACTTGAAATGGCTTAAATGCTTTGCCTGTGCGGTTTTGCCGCAGGTCTTTTGGCTGAAAAGGAGAGAAAAAACTACGGATCGAAAAAAGTGAGAAAAAGGGGTTTGAGATGACAAAATAAAACAAAAACCCCGAAATGCTTTGACGGTGGAAGCGGAAAGGGAGGAGGGAGGCTGGTTTTCCCTGAGCTCCAAATTCCCAGCGAGAGAAACCGTTATTAGAGGTTTCACTCTCCTTCCTCAGCCCGGAATTGAGCTCCTCAGCCCCCACTCGCAATCCGGAAGCGAGCGGAGGGACAGGTAGGATGCTCCGTGGTAAGCAAAACGCACAAACTCGACTCTGAAATAAACCCTCAACTTCTCCGCCTTTCTGTCGAGAGACATACGATGCGCGAGCATCCAAAAATAATCAATTAGGAGGAAAACTAAGCCACCGAACCCGCTCCTCCTCGCCCGCCCGAAGCGGCGCCCGCCTCCGGAGCCCCCTCACCTTGTGCATCTGATGCATGTTGTCCTGAGCGTAGCCCCCCTGCGGCGGCAGCGGGTGCCCCGCCGAGGGCGGCCCGGGGCTGGGTCCCATCATGCTGTGCGCGGAGCCGGGAGAGGGGCCGGGGCTGGGCCCCAGCATGGCCCCCGGAGACGGGCCCGGCCCCGGAGAGGGCCCCGGGCGCGGCGTTCCTCCCATCGGAGGATCCGGAGTCGACATCTTCGCAGCGGGCGCCGGGAGCGGGGTCCTGTCGCCAGGGAGCTCGTCTCAGCCGCAGCTTCCGCGGCTCCTGGAAGAGCCCCCGAAGCGGGCACAGAAAAGGGAAATTAGGATTAGGTCCGGGCGGCCGCCCGCGCGCGCTCGCACCGGGGACGCTACCCGGAGCTAACGACCCGAGGACGCGTCGGCGAGCCCAGCCTCGCCGGCTTTGCAAAGCCGCAGGCGTCAGGAACGAGAAACCCGCTTCCGAATCCGTCGTCCTCGCACCGAGCGTTCCCGGGATCCGGGCAGGAGCAGACAGCACGCCGTTATCCCGTCCACGCGGAAAGCGGCTTGGGTTTTTTCAGCTGAAGTGGTTTTGTACCGGTTCTGGGAGCGATTTTTTTTCTGCAGATGTTGAAATTGATTTCAAGTCGTCTTGCGCTGCCTTCGGCTTCCGGCAAGCCGAACTCCGGAGACGCGGGTTAAGCCGAAATATCCTGCTGGAAGCGGGCAGGGAAGCATCGAAATCCAGCACTTAAATGGCCCGGTTCGAGTTAAACGGGCAATTTGCGTGGAAAAGCGTCGCTCTTGCACGAGAAACTAGAATTTCTGGTTAATTCAGACATCGCACAGAAGAGGGATTCAGAAAACGAGACGCCCATCCCAGCCCGGGGTTTGGAGACGTATTTGCGGTTACAACACGCGGCCTGGGGACGCAGAGAAGCCCGAATCCCTCCGCCGGTCCCAAAGCGGGGTCGATTCCACCCAAAGCTGCGGGAAATCTCGCTTCTGCGATCGGGAGAATAATCCAAACTGAAAACTGAAAGCGAACTTCTCTGGCGAGCGACAGCAGCTTTAAAGTGAGGTTTGACGGAAGACGTAACGGGCGGTTTTTGCCTCGGGGGGTCTGCGCGGGGAGCAGATCTCGTTTTGACCAATAATTACGACCGACGTCGCCGTTGCAGGCTGGGAGCCGTTAGGGGCAGCGAGGGCGGGCGCCGGCCGCGCGCCGAGGGGGTCCCGGCTGAGCCGAGGGTCGCGGCGAAGGGGGCAGGTCCGGCTGCTCGATCTCCCTATCCGTGACCCGGAGCTAACGCACCAGTTTGCTGCTGATATCAAACTGGGAGGCGGCGTCGGCTCGCCGGAGGGACGAGAGGCCGCGCAGAGGGATCCGGGGAGATCGGAGCCCGGGGTGATCGTCGACGGCGTGAAAGTTGAGAGCGAACGCCGGCTCTGCAGCTGGGACGGAGCAACGCCGGGCAGAGCGGGAGCGGAGCCGCACCCGGGCGGTGCCCTCGACGCCGTTCGCGTGGGCGGGGTGATCCCAGGTCCCTCCCAGCCGGACTACGCTACTCGCCACGAGGGTTTGCAGATGGCAGACGGTATTTTGACTTCAAAACGCAGCGAAAAGTGGAAGCGCGGGGTTTTTTTAAGACTGCAGATGGCTGCGACGAACGCGAGGCCCAGCTGGCGTAGGAGAACAGCTCCCGTGCTCGGCTCTGGCCGCGCTTCTCTGCGCCGCGGGGACGGGACTCTGCAGCATCGCCCCATTTTCACCTAAGAACGCAGCCGCGCCGCAGCTTCCGCGGGATGGAAAATCCCCATTCGCCGCCCGAGCCAGATCGAAAGATTCACTTGCTGCCGAGGGGGGTGACAGACCTTAAAGTCGACGTGAAAGAAGGACGCGGCGCCATCGCGCCCACAGCTGGCAGTTTTCCGAGCGGCGAGGCCGGGGAGAAACACGCCTGGGTGCCACCGGCACCCGCCTGGGCGACGCCGGGGCAGGGGGATGCCTGCAGCCAGCTGGGAAGGCAAATCCACGGCTGGGTTTCACGCTCCGTTGCATGCTGCAGCTGCGAGAGCAAAGAGGAACCGTAACCGAAGGCAGCGTGGCCGGGAGGAGGCCGCGGGGCTGAAGACGCGGTCAGCGCTCCCTCCAGCGCGTTGGACGGACAAACGGAGCCGCCCTCCGTCCTGCAGTTAAATCCGCAGGAATCCCGGGCTCGGGGGGAAAGAAATTCGTGAGGTTTGGGCTTGCCGTCTACGGTCAGAGGGCGGCAGAAGGGGAAAACGCTCCTTTCTTCAGGTCAGGCAACACCACGGCTCCTCCGGGATTCGCCTTGCGCGTTTCCTCCTTTTTTACATCTTCCCCGGAAACGCCACGGCGCAAATCCGGGACGTTCCGCGGGAATTAGAAGGATTTTAAGAGGTGACGGGAGATACGTTCCAGCTGCGCAGGGCCTCCAGAACGGCCGTAATTAACGGGCTCCTCTTTGAGCTCAGGACGAAGCCTAACGAGCGCAGGGCAGCCGATCCCTCGCCGAGCCGCCAGTCCTCCCTTCCGAAGCCTCTGCCAGCCGGGGCCGGGTGGCACCTCGTCCCGATTTGTTCTGGCAATTTGTGGTCGCGGGTGTTTATTTTTCATTTTCCTCCCGTGCCGTTGGTAAAGGCGGCGGAGCCAAGCGCTTCCCACAAACGCGGCGTTGAAAGGAGCCATCGGGCCTCAGACCGCAGGAGCGCTCGGATTCGCGCCCGTCCCGGAGCCAGGGGAATTCGGGTTTTCACACAAAAAGGTGCAAAGCGGCTGTTAAAAAGCAGAACGCGCCTGAAAACTTCCCTTTCCCCTCGTCCGGAATCCGTCCGGCTCCCTGGCAGCGCCAAACCCACAGATTTAATCATCTGAAGGATCTGCGGGCCATGAAAAGGGTAGGCAGCCTCCAAAGTTCACCCTCGTTTCCCGCTGGAAAATCCAGACTTGAGCAAAAGGGCGGCGATTCCCAGGACACGGAGCGGCCGTCGGGGAGGGAAACCTCCCGAAACGTCGCCACGGGGCGTCCCACGCTGGCGCGGGCGGCAGGAAACCTCCTCGGAGGCGAAGGGAAGCGCCCTTCCTCTATTAACGCATCTCGTGGGTGCTCGTGAGAAGCCGAACGCTCGCCTCCGCTCCGGGGATTGCCTCTTTCCCGGGTGATCCCGCTCCTCAAGCGGCTTCCGAAGGACGCGGGCGCGTCTCTTGTCTTCGAACAAAACCGCTACGGCTCTCCAGGCGTTACGTTTCCCCGATTTAAAAGAAATGAATATTCAATACTCACGTCACTCCTCCAACCGTTTGATCGCTGCCTCGCCAGCCTCGGAAGGGGAACGGCGACAGGAGCGCGAGCGGCAGCGGCGCCGAGGGCGTCGGCGTTCGCGCGCACGGGAAAGGGAACAGAAACGCGACTCGGGGCCGTTTGCGCTCGTTTTTTCGCTGTTCTGAGCGCGGCGCTCCGCCAGGCAGCTCTGCCGGCGCCGGGTACCGCGCAAATCCGGCTCTTACAGCTGCAGGGCCTCTCGTTTCCAGGCGGCGGGGAGCTGGGCTGCGGCGCCGGCCCGCCCGCGGGCGCCCCGAGAGCCGCCCCCCGCGGCAGAAGGCGGGGATCGACCCCGAATTAAGCCCTTCCAGCCCTCGGGAGTCTTTCTCCTTCCACCCCGGGAGGAAAACGAAGGCTGCGGGAGCCGTTTCCCTCTCCCCTTGCCGTGGCTAACGAGGAAGCAAGGACTAATGAAGCGTTTTTTGGGAGGGACCGACAGGCGACGCGGCCCCGTTGGAGCAGGAGCTGCCCCCCGGCGCTGGCTTTTCCAGGAGAAAGGCAAAACAGAGCGTACTTCGAGGAGCGTTAGGGAATCGCGAAGTACTTTTTCATTAAAACCTGAGGTCTGCTCTTCTCCGGCCGCGCTGGAGACCCAGGCCAGCACCAACGTTACCTCTCCACGTGGCAATTTTATTCTTATTGCTAAGAAAACCCCATCTGACCCCCTAACGTCACCCACGGGGCGTCTCCGACCAGCGCTGGGTGCTCCCGAGGCGAGGAAACCCGAAATCCAGGCACGTACCTACGGACACGGAGATCTCCAACCCCTCACGGCGCGGTGCTGGCACGGCGGCGAGGGGAGGCCTCGGGATGGCGAGCTTTTAACGCAAGGCTGCGGGGGGGGGGGGAAAAACGGCAATTAGTCGGCGGCCGTAACGAGGAGCAGGGCGCTCCTCTCCACCGGAGAGGCGCCTCGGCGAGCGGCGACGACGCGCGCTACGCGCCAGCCTGCTAAAGATGGAAAGCGAGAGACGCAGCGACCCATTCGCTGGGTTTTGTGGAAATTTGCTTACTTACGGGCGAGTTAACGCCTGTAAGGAGGCGCGGGAGAGGGGACGCGGTGCCGCATCTCCTCTGAGGCTACAGACCCGCGGAGGGAGAGGCTGGCTGTCTGTCCATCCGTCCGGCGAGCGGCTGCTGCCGGCACGTGCCGGCGAGGCCACCGGCACATAGAGGCCGCCGCACGGTGAATTTTTGGGATGGAGAGGGGCGAGGGCATGGCCGGGCCACACAGGGACGGTGGCAGCCCGGCGACGTCCGCCACGACAATCAATTAAAGAATTCCAATTAATAACCTGCGCCTCGGCGAAGGCCGCAGAGATCTCATGCGCTCCGGCGCAAAAATACATCTCCTTTCCACGACCGTAATTTGATTCTTTTTTAAAAAAACCCCGCTAGATCACAGGCTAGGGATTGTTATTAAGTCCTTGATCGCAGGAGGATTAATTCCGTAATTAATTCGAGGCATTTGTCGGGGCGGCTTGCTTGCTTTGCCTATTTACGAGGCTTTTCAGCGCGTTTTCGCGAGGCATAGAGAGGCAGCGGGGTGAAAATGAAGTTGCTTCTCTGAAAACCCGGCGCATTTTGTTCGCAAGCCCAGCGCGGGCGAGATAAAATCGTCCCCCAGCGCCCGCGGGAGGCTCAGCCCCGAGCTTTCTCGTCTCGGGAGAACAGGTTACAGGATTTTAAAGCTTTTTCTAAACTTTTAGTGCCAAAACAAGCCCAGAAGCTCAACCTGTGCAGGGGGGCAAATGAAACCCGCGGCCAATGCCGCTCGTTTCTTCGTTATCTCGCTGCAGCTCATGAATTTTAAGCGGCAGCTGCACAAATCCCTTAATTACACCCCCCTCGCCTCCTCCAGACTCTGATCTTTGAAGGAGGAAAATAGAAATTATTCTAACAGGGGAAATTAGCAGCAGAGTCCCTGGGCTCACCCGCTCCCCTCCCATCCCAACGGCCGGAGCGGCTCCGGACAGCGCCCGCCGATCGGGGGGAAAAAGGAAAAAACAGGGAAAAACCCCTCCTAACCTGCGTGAGACCTCTGTCACCCCCGCCCCTCGCCGGGGAAAGCGAGAAATCACGCAGGAAAACGCTGCATTTCACCTCAAAAGATCAAAACCCCGCATGAAAATAATTTAGGGTTATTTTTCCTCAAAACCAGGAGCTTATTTATAAATAAGATAATCGCCAAAGGCTCGGTGTTTCTCAACAGCCCAAGGCCGCAGGGATCTCCCGGCAGGATGATGCTCGCGCCCGGCTTTAATGCATCGGGAACCCGCGGCGTCGGAAAAAGGGGCGGCGTGGGGACTGCGCCCCCAAAATCCCCCCCGCACCGGCCGGGACCCCCAGGAGCAGCCCCGAGGGACCCTGATGGCCCCGAGGGACCCCCACGGCCCCGAGGGACCCCCAGGAGCGGCCCCGAGGGACCCCGACAGCGGCGATGGCGACGCCGCCTCAAAACAAAAGACGGCGGCGCTGAGGGCTGCGCTGCCAACAAAGGGGAGGCGGATTCGCCCCCCGAAATGGAAGGCGACGGCCGAGACCCCCACAATCCGATGGAGCGGGGAGACCAGCGCCCGCTCCTCATCCCTGTACGTGAGCGGGCGCCGGGCTTTGTGTGGCACCAGGGGATTTCTGTGGGGATTTTCGCTAACGAGCGTCGTGATTAAAACAAAAAAACAAAAAGCAAAAACCCCTCTGCGACATCCCCCCGCCAAGATGGGGCCCTCGCTGCGCCCGATCCCCCCGTGCCTTTGTGCTGGGAAGGGTGACGATTCCCAGGGGGCCGGGGCAGCTCCTGGCGGAGCCGGGGCGAAGGGAGCCCGTCCTCGGGCACCGGGACCCCGCGCCACCCCCCAAAACGGGGGAAAAATCAATTAATTTCAGGGGTGGGGAGAGGGGAAAGGATGGGAGCGATGGGATGGAGGGAGGCCAATGGCGGCGTCTCTGAAATGAGGCGAGGCCGCTGCAGGCTGAGGAAGAGGATGCTCAGCCCCCCAAAACCAGCTGGGGGGCGGCGGGGGGGTGACAGCCACAGCAGCTGGGGAGGGTCCCGGCTTGGGAGAAGGGGGAGCACCCCGGGAGGAGGGGGGGAACGGGGCGGGGGACAGCGTCCTCCAGAAGGACAAAGCCCCGAACGGGGGGGAGGATGAGGAAGATGGGGCTGGGGGAGATGCCCCAAGGGAGGAGGGTGTAAAAGAGGGGGGGTGCAGACCCCCTGCAGGCAGCGGGGCTGGGGGCACCAGACACCCGGTGGGGGGGGGGGGAACGGATGGATTTGGGGGGGGCCCCCCCCTTTTGAAGGGGGACGTGGAAGGAGGCTGGGGAGCAGCCTGGGGTCGGGGCACTGTGGTGGTCCTGGCCCCCCCGCAGCAAAGGCAGGGTGGGGGACAAGGGGGGGCCGGGGGACAGAGCCCAGCCGTGGCGGCCCCGCAGCGTGGAGCTGGGGGGGGCTGGAAAGGGGGGAGCTGGTGGGGGCTGGATGCTGGGGGGCTGGATGCTGGGGGGCTGGATGCTGGGGGGATGTTGGGGGGATTGAAAAGGGGGGGCTGGAAAGGGGGGTTGCAGGGGGGGCTGGATGCGGCAGGGGGCTGGAAAGGGGGAATGCGAGGGGGCTGAAAAAGAGGGGGCTGGATGCTGGGGGGGCTGAAAAAGAGGGGGCTGAAAAAGAGGGGGAACTGAGGGGGGCTGAAAAGGGGGCATGCGGGGGGGCTGTAAAAGAGGCGGCTGGATGCTGGGGGGGCTGAAAAAGAGGCAGCTGGAAAGGGGGGGAGCTGGGGGGAGCTCAAAAGGGGGGGAGCTGAAAAGGGGGGGAGCTGAAAAGGGGGGGAGCTGAAAAGGGGGGGAGCTGAAAAGGGGGGATGCAAGGGGGGCTGTAAAAGAGGCGGCTGGAAAGGGGGGGAGCTGGGGGGCTGGATGCTGGGGGGTTGAAAAGGGGGGGCTGAAAAGAGGAGATGCAGGGGGGTTGGAAAAGGGAAGAGCTGAAAGGGGGGGATGCAGGAGGGGGTGCAGGGGGGGCTGGATGCTGGGGGGGGGCTGAAAAGGGCGACTGAAGGGGGAGGGATGATGGGGGGGCGCTGAAAAAAGCGGGCTTAAAAAGGCGATGGATGCCGCAGGGGGGCGGAAAAGGGGGATTAAAAGCGGTGGTGAATACTGAGGGGGGGCTGAAAAAGGGGGGGGAGCCTGGGGGAGATGGGGGTTGGAGAGGGGGATGCGGGGGGGGGGGGGCGAGAGAGGAGGGGGATATGGGGGGGCGATGATGATGGCCGATGGTGGGGGGGGCACGAACAATGGGCAGCGCGGCCGGCGGCAGCGCTCCGCCGAGCTCCCGTGACCCTCCCGGGCCGCCGTACCCCCCCCAACCCCACCTCACCGCCCCCATTCAGCCGGGCCCCGGCCCGCCGCCCCCGGCGGGCCCCGCCGCTCCCTTACCGCGCTGGCCGCCGGAGGAGCCGCTCGCAGGGGCCATCCCCGCCGGGCGGCCCCGTTTCGCCGGGTGCGGGGGGAACAAAGGAGCCGCCGCCACCGCCGCCGCCTGAGGGAGGGAGCGACCGCGGCGCGCGCCCCCGCCACACGCAGCCAGCGCGCGTGCGCGGCGACGGCGCGCGCGCGCCCGCCCGCCGACCAATAGCGCGGCGCCCCCCCGCCAGCGCGGCCAATGAGAGCAAGGGAAAGGGAGCGCACGCTCCGCCCCGCCCCGCCCCCTCCGGCAGCAACCAATATGAGCGTGGCGAGCCCGCCCCCTCCGCGCTATTGGTGGAGGCGGGGTGGGGGGGGAAGCAGGCGGGCGGTTTGGCCAATAGGAGGAGGCAACGGGGAAGGCGCGCCCCACCCTCTCGCCGCGCAGCAGCCAATGGGAGGGCGCTCTCAGCTTCTTTCCCTTTTCCCGCCCCTCCGCCTGTCTGTCTCCCGCCCTTGACAGCCAATCAACGCGGCGCGATCGGCCTGGCGCGGGAGCCGTCCCCGCCTCAGCCAATGGGACGGCGCGAAAGGAGCAAGGGGGCGGGAACAGCGCGCGGGGGGGGGTGCGGCGGGCACGCGCGCCCCCCCGCGCATGCGCAGTGCCGGCGCCACTGCGGCGAAGGGGAGGGGCGGGGGGGGCACACGATTATGAGGTGATTTTATTGAATTTTGGGTTCCCGCTCCCTCAAACCCTGGTTTTACAGCCCGGACCGGCGGGGGGGGGGGCACAGCCCGGTCCCCATCGCCCCCCGCCCCGCCTGGGGGCGGCGGAGGCCGCGGGACCCCCCCGGCTGCGCTGACGGAAGGACCAAAAACTGTGAAAAATGTGCAAAAATGGGGGAAAAAACCCCAAACCCGAGCTTTGCGAGCGCCCAGCGCAACGGCGCTCGGGGAAATCGGGGGGAAAAGGACTTCGGGGCGCAGAAACATCGCTTTTGTGGAGAATTGCAGCCCCCGAGGGGAAAAGAGCAAAAATCATCGATTTGGGGGCCAAAAAGAGGAAGAATTAAGCCCAAGCGATGAAGCGATGGCGGAGGGCGGCCGCGCCTCGGCCCCGGCCCCCGCGCCACCCGCAATTAGCACCTCCCGGTGGCGTTATTAATTACGCCCGCGCGGCGCTTAATCGCCGACGGAAATTAAGGTTTAACGGGCGCCGGTTCGTCGCCGCCGTCGCCACGGCAACGCTGGAGCCCGGTGAAGCCCCCGGCGCTCGCCGAATCCCCCAAATTGGGTGTGTTTTGCCCAATTGCTACGGAAATTAAACATTTGCCGTCCGGCGGAACCGTTTTGGCCGGTTTTGGGGTTGGGCTGGAAAAACGCCGGCGATGGAGGGGGGAGCCCCTCGGTATCAGAAAATATAAGGAAATCTCAAGTAGAGATATAAAAGCCTATAAATATATTAATTAAACGCCGTGGCGGTGAGCCGTCGCCTCGCCGCCGGCGATAAATAACTCCCGGGGGCACGTGGCGATGCCTTAACGAACGTCTTAACGAGCGGCTGATCAATAATTGGGAAAGCGAGAGGCCTTCGCCTCGAAAATCAGTAACGAGGTGCCGTAACGAACGGCCGGGGAGAACGGGGTGCGGCGAGTCGTCGCCGCGCTGGGGTGAATCCACGGGAATTCGGCGGCGGCCAACAGTGATAAATGAGAATTTGATGAGAGACAGACGAGAATTCAGCGGCGGTAACGAGCGGAGCCCCCGCGTTTACGCCTCCCCGGCGGCGCCGCCGCCATGCCGCGCGCCCGCGGCGCGTCCCAGCGCGTCCTCCTCGCTCTCGGCGCGCCGGATCTCCTCCGGGCTGAGGACGACGGGCCGGAATTTCTCCAGGAATTGGCTCTCGTTGCGGTGGGAGCGGAGGTGGTGGGGGTCCAGGCGGCGCAGCCGGGCCGGCAGCTCCCCGAATTCCTCCTCGTTGACGTCGCAATCCCGCAACCGCGCCGCCAGCACCCACCAGCGTCCCCAGAACCCCACGTCCAGGAGCCGACCCGGCAGCTCCCGCCACCGCGGCCGTAAGTGCCGGCACAGCGCCGGGTAGAGCGCGGCGTCGGCGGCGTGGGGGGCTTCGTAGACCACCGCCACGAAGAGGAGGTTGCGGTAGCGCAGGCGGCCGGCCTCGCGGCGCCGCAGCAGGCGCTGGACGTGCCGGTCGGCGGCGGGGCTGCGGGTGCCGGGGGAGAGGAGCAGGAGCGTGCCGGCGGCTTCCACCGTCGCCGCTTCGAAGGATTCGGCGCCGGGGACGGCGGCGGCGCAGGCGGCCGCTCCCGCCAAGGCCGCCAGGGAAGCCGCCGCGGCGGCGGGACGGCGACGAGCCCCCAGCGCCGTCTCCCGCGTCGCCGCCGCGTAGTCCTGCAGCAGCGCCCGCCACCAGCGCCCTGCCGGGAGCGTCAGCGGGGGCCGGGACCCCCGCCCGCCTGCAGCCCCAGGCCCCCCCAGTGCCCCCAGGGGTCCCGGCTGCCCCCCAGAGCCCCCCAACAGCACCCAGGGGTGTTGGTGCTGCCCCCCCAGACCCCAGAGACTCCCCCCCATTGCCCCCAGGGGGCCCGGCTGCCCCCCAAACCCCCCCATTGCCCCCCAGGGGTGTTGGTGCTGCCCCCCAAGACCCCCCAACAGCACCCAAGGGTCCTGGCTGCCCCCCAAGACCCCCGAGAACCCCCCATCGCCCCCAGGGGTCCTGGCTGCCCCCCAAATCCCCTTATTGCCCCCAGGGGTGTTGGTGCTGCCCCCCCAGACCCCCCCCCCGAACCCAGGGGGTCCCAGCTGCCCCCCCCAGACTCCCCCCAGACTCAGGGGTCCCGGCTGCCCCCCCAGACCCCAGAGACCCTCCCATTGCCCCCAGGGCTCCTGGCTGCCCCCCCAGAGACCCCCCCAACAGCACCCAGGGGTCCCGGCTGCCCCCCCAGGCTCCCCCCAGACTCAGGGGTCCCAGCTGCCCCCAGACCCCCCCAAGCAGCACCCAGGGGGGCCCCGTTGCCCCCCCAGGCCCCCCCATCGCCCCCAGGGGTCCCAGCCGTCCCCCCCCCAGGCCCCCCCATCGCCCCCAGGGGCCTGAGCCCCCCCCCATCGCCCCCAAGAGTGTCGCGGTGCCCCCCCGGCCCCCCCTCACCGATGCGGCTCTCCGTGAGGCGGCCCCAGAGGCCGCGGCCCCCCCCCGCTCCCCGCCGCCGCCGCCGCCGCCATGACCGGAAGCGGCTCCCGCCGGGACGGAGCCGGTGCCGGACCGGGCGGAACCATTGCGGGGGGGGGGAACCACATCGGCGGGGCGCGGGGCGGGGGGGAGGCGGGAGAGGGACGGACCGGGCGGAACCATTGCTGCGGGGAACCACGTCGGCGGGGACCGGGACCGGGGGAACCGGGAGCACCGGTACCGAGGGGTTTGGGGGTCCCGGGCCTGAGGCGGGGCCGGAGCGGGGGCTCCCGGGCCCGGGGGATCGCGGTGGGTCCGGTCCGACCACGGTGCGTTTTCTCCCGGTAGCGAGAGGCTCCGCCATGGCCGCCCCGGACGAGCTCCGGTTTCAGGGTGAGTCCCAGCGGGGCCGAGCCCCCCGACCCGGCCGGGGACCCCCGGTCCTGCCGCCCCCTCCCTCCGCCATCCCCGGGTGCCCCCCGCTTCCCCGGCCCCGACCCCCGTGCGGTCCCCGGTCCGGGTCCCGGTGGGGCTGGGGGTCCCCGGCCCCCCCCTGAGCCCTGCCCGGGCAGGGTGGGGGGTCCCGGGCCCCCGGTCCCAGCGGGGTTGGGGGTCTCTGAGCCCCCCTGAGCCCTGCCCAGGCAGGGTGGGGGGTCCCTGGGGGTCCCGGCGGGGTTGGGGGTCCCGAAGCCCCCGGTCCCGGTAGGTTGGGGGTCCCCGGGCCCCCCAGTCCCTGCCCGGGCAGGGTGGGGGGTCCCGGGGGTCCCAGCGGGGTTGGGGGTCCCCGGGGCGGGGGGGGGTGGGTTGGATCCCTGCCCCCCCCCGACCCCGTCCCCCCCCAGAGCTGGAGGAGGCAGCGGAGCTGCTGGCGGCCACCCCTGACGCCACGACCCCCCGCGCCGGCGAGGAGCGGCCGAGCCACGTGGCCGTGGCCATGGGCCACGAGGAGGGCGAGCCGGGCAACGACAGCGACACCACCGAGGTGAGGGGGGGCCCTGCGCCCCCAGCCCCCCCCAACCCCCGCCGGCGGCGCCCGGCTCTAACGCAGCCGCGGCCGCTCCCCTCCGCAGCTGCTGGGCGCGCAGCGGCGGCCGCCGCGCAGCTTCTGGACCTTCGAGTACTACCAGGCCTTCTTCGACGTCGACACCCAGCAGGTAACGGCGCCCGGCGGCGCGGCGGCCGGCCCCGGCACGCGCCGGCGCGGCTGAGGCTCTGCCCTCGTCCCCCGCAGGTGCTGGAGCGGATCAAGGGTTCGGTGACGCCGCTGCCGGGGAAAAACTTCGTGCGCCACCGCCTGCGCAACAACCCCGACCTCTACGGTGAGGGCGAAGCGGCCGCCGCCGTCCCGGCGCCGAGCGCGGCGCTGCCGCGGCGCCGGCTCCTCGCTGACCTCCCCTCCCGTCGCCAGGGCCCTTCTGGATCTGCGCCACGCTGGCGTTGGCCCTGGCCGGCAGCGGGAACCTCGCCCACCTGGCGGAGAAGCGAGCGGCCCCCGCCTACCGCTACAGCCCCCGCTTCCACCACGGTGAGGGGCCGGAGGGCGCCGGGCCCCCCGGAACGGTGCCGGGAGCGGCCCCGCGGCTCGCAGAGGGGGTCTGGACCCCAAAATGGTGCCAGAACCGGCCACAGGGCTCGTGGAGGGGGCCTGGACCCCCAAAACGGTGCCGGGAGTGGCCACACGGCTCAGGGGGGGGTCGTCGGGACCCCCAAAACGGTGCCGGGAGTGGCCCCGGGGCTCAGGCAGGGGGACTGGACCCCCAAAACGGTGCCTGCGCCACGCCGGGGCCACCACGGGGACCCCGGCCGCGCCCTGACCCCCCTCTGCCCCCCAGTCACCATCGCGGCCACCCTCGTCTACTGCTACGCCTGGCTGGTGCCGCTGGCGCTCTGGGGGTTCCTGCGGTGGCGGCAGAGCCGCGGGGCCGGCGCCTACAGCTTCGTGGAGACCGTCTGCGTCTACGGCTACTCCCTCTCTGCCTACGTCCCCACGGCGGTGAGTGGCGGCGAGCGGCGGCGGGCGCCGCGGCGGTGCCGGCGGGCCGCGGGGGTGACGGGCCGCTGTCCCCGCAGGTCCTGTGGCTGATCCCGGCCGCCTGGCTGCAGTGGCTGCTGCTGGCCGTGGCCGCGCTGCTCTCGGCGTCGGTGCTGGCCATCACCTTCTGGCCGCTGGTCCGGGCCGACGGACGGGCAACCGCGCTGGCCGTGGTGGCCGCCGTCGTCGCCCTGCACGCCCTCCTCGCCGTCGGCTGCAAGGTAGGCGCCGGCGCGGCCGGGGGGCCTGCGGGCTCCGCGTCCCCCGTGACCCCCCGTGGTTTTTCTTTCCCTCCCAGCTCTACTTCTTCCAGCCACCGCCGAGCGCCGGCCCGGCACCGGCACCGCCGCACGCCACGGCGGGGGCCCGCAGCCACGCGCCGCAGCTCCCCGGCACCAACGTCTCCCTGCCGGGCGCCCACCCCGCGCGGTGACGGGGGCGTCCCTGGAGCGAGGGGGAGCCCCCGGCCGCGGCACCGAGCCCCCGGGGGGGGACGCGGCACCGCTCGGCGGCACCGCGGCGTGCGTCTCTATGCAAACCGCCCCAAATAAACCCGGGGACGCCCCCGCCCCACGCCCGCTGCCAGCTCCTGCCTGGGGGGAGCCCCAAAACCGCGCCGGGGAAGGGTCCGCGCCGGGGAAGCCAGCGGGGCGCCGTCCTTCGAAACCCTCCCCTTTATTCAGTACTACAGCCGAAAAAACCCAGCGGATCCGCTAGTCCTACGCGCCGGCGCGGTGAGGGGCCGCGGCCCCCGCGTCCCCGCCGCGCCCCTCGAGGGGAAAACGGGAGAGTTCAGGCGCCGAGCGCGGGGATGCCAAGCGCGCCGCCGAGCGCGACCGCGCCGGGGAGCCTTCAGGAACCGGGGCGGCCCTGCCCGCGCTGCCTGCCCCGGCGGGCAGGGCCGGGGCCCGACCGGGAGCTTTCGGTACATTCGGCCTTCCCCCCCGCCTGGCAGCGCCCCGGCTGTTACGGAAGACGGCGCCCGAGCGGCGCGGGGGCTGGCAGCTCCGGCCTCGCGTTAAAAAAAACCCCCCAAAACTCAAAAAAAACCCAACAAAAAGGGAAAAAAAAGAAAAAAAAAACCCCATCCGGGTCCGGCGTCGCCGAGCGGAGCGCGGGCTGGGCGGCTTCGTCGTGTCGGAGGAGGGGGGAATCCTCCTGGGCGGCCCCGGCCCGGGGAGGGGGCGCGGGGCGGCGGCGGCGGGCTCCTGGCGCTGCGCTCCCGCAGCCCTTAGCTCCCGTAATGCATCGTGTTGGTGGTGATGGACATGGGGGAGGCCATGGAGATGGCGGGGCCCCCCATGGTGAACTGGCTGTTGAGGGGGTAGTGGGCGCCGGAGCCGCCGGCGCTCTGGCCGCTGGAGGAGCCTGGGGGGAGAGGGGGGTCAGGGGGGGCCCCGGGGGGGGGTCGGGGGGGGTCAGGGGGTCCCGGGGGCGGGGGTTACCTTGGACGATGCCCGTGCTCATGATGGAGCCCATCCTGGAGTGAGTGTGGTTGACGATGCCGGTGTTGGCTGCGGAGAGAGGGGGAGCGGGGGAGGTTGGGGGGCTGCCGGGACCCCCCCAGCCCCGGGACCCCCCTCCGCAGCCCCGGGACCCCCCCCCTCAGCCCCGTGAGCCCCCTCCACAGCCCCGGGACCCCCCCCTCAGCCCCGTGAGCCCCCTCCACAGCCCCGGGACCCCCTGCCCACATGGGGTGCGACCCCCCCCAGCCCTGGGACCCCCTGCTTGTGTGGGGTGCGACCCCCCCCCAGCCCCAGGACCCCCCGTCAGCCCCATGAGCCCCCTCCCCAGCACCCCCTGCCCACATGGGGTGCAACCCCCCAGCCCCGGGACCCCCCCTCAGCCCTGGGAGCCCCCTCCCCAGCCCCAGGAGCCCCCTCCGTAGCCCCGGGAGCCCCCGCTCGCATGGGGTGCGACCCCCCCAGCCCCAGGACCCCTCCCCGGCCCCAGGACACCCCCCCCCCCGAGCCCCGGGACCCCCCCCCCCAGCCCCGTGAGCCCCCTCCCCAGCCCCAGGAGCCCCGCTCGCATGGGGTGTGACCCCCCCAGCCCCGGGACCCCTCCCCAGCCCCGGGAGCCCCCTCCCCGCGCTCACCCAAAGGAATCAGGTTGTTGTGGCCGACGTTGGAGCCGCCGGCGATGACGCTGCTGAGGTCGTACGCCGCCGGCATGCCTGCGCCGGGGGGGGGGGGGGGGGAGGAGAGAGAGGGCAGGGGGTCAGGCCCCCCGCCCCAAAACGGGGTTTAACCCCCCCCCCCGTCACCCCGTCCCCCCCGCCGGGGTTCTGGCGTCGCCGAGGCGGCGCGGCGCCGCGGTACCCACCGGCCACGGCCATCCCGGTGCTCATGTTGTAGGTGCTGCCCGTGTTCCACATGTTCTCCGAGGGGGAGGTGTAGTGGGAGCCGGGGGGCGGCGAGGGCGTCGTCCCCGTGTACCTGGGGGGGGGGGGGGCGCGGCGGTGAGGCCCGGGGGGGTCCCGTGCCCCCCCCGACCCCGAGCCCCCCGGCCCTACCTGAAGAAGGGGTTTTTCAGGTCCAGGAGGTTGCTGGACTTGGAGCCGGTCTGGTCCACCTGCGCCACGATGCTGATGTCGTAGCTCTGCCTGGGGGGGGCGCGGGCCATGAGACCCCCGAGCCGCGCCGGGGGGGGACAGGGACCCTCCTGGCCCCCCTGTGGGGGGATACGGACCCTCCCGGCCCCCCCACGCCGGCCCCGGGGGGCAGCGGGAACGGCGGCGGCATCTGGGGCGCAGCCGGCCCCGCCGCGGGCTATAAATACGCCGCTAAAACTGGGGCAGGGGCCCCCCCCCCCCAGGCCCAAACTGGGGCAGGGCCCCCCCCCCCCCAGGCCCAAACTGGGGCAGGGGCCCCCCCTCTGCCGTTCCCCCCCCCCAAGCTGCTCCAGCTGCCGGCACGAGGTGCCAAGGGACCGCGGCAAAACCAGATCGCGGCCGGCGTAGCCCAAGCCGGGACGGCGGCGCCGGCGAGGGCCCGGCCGTGGGGTGGGGGCTCCCCCCGCGGGGTGGGGGCTCCCCCCACCTCTTGTTGGCGATGAGGAGGCAAGTCCCTGAGAGCGTGTCGCCGGCTTTGGCGAAGAGCGGCGACTGGAACAGGCACCGGACCTGGTACCAGTGGGTCAGCGGCTCGGTGGGGGCCGTCGAGAGCCACACCGTCATTCTGGGGGGGCGAGAGAGACGGGGAGGGGGGGTGAGGCCCGGCCCCGGCCCCCCCCGCGCCCCCCTGCGCCCCCCGCGCCCCCGCCTACATGGAGCCGATGAAGGCTACGTCGAACCAGAAGGCCAAGCCGTGGACCAGCCCCGAGTGCAGCATGTGGAACTTGAAGGGGATTTCTATCCTGGAAGGCAAAGCCGCGGCGTCACCGGGGGGCCCCGAGCCCCCCCCGAGCCCCCCCAGGCCTCGGGGGGCTCGGCCGGGCCCCTCCCGCTTGCCACCCACCTGTGCAAGTCGCCTTCTTTGGCTTCTAAGAAATTCACGGTGTATTTGACCGATTTGGCCATCAAGATCCTGATATCGAAGGTGTCCTGGGGCGGGGGGAAGGTGGGGGTCAGCGGCGGGGACCCCCCCAAGCCCGCGGGGACCCCCCCGACCCGCGGGGAGCCCCCGAGGCTTCCCTGTGCCCCCCCAGGGGGACCCGGGGGCCGCTCACCACCACGGGCTGCCTGAAATACTCGTCCACGGCCGCCCCTCGGAGCGCGGAGAGGTCGACGCCGTGGAAGGAGGGCTGGTACCTGCGGGAGGGGGGGAGGCGTGAGGAGGGGGCGGCTCCGGGCCCCCCCCCGGGGTCGGGGTCGTCCCCTCGCCGGGGCCGGACTCACCAGAAGTTGGCCTTGGTGAACTGCTCCATGTAGAGCTGCTCGTCCGTGAACGGGGCCAAGTGGACGTCGCCGATCGTCGGGAACATGTTCCCTGGCCGGGGGAGCGGGGCGTTCGGCCGGGGGGGCCGGGAAGCGCCCGCGCCCCCTCCCCGGGCTCGTGGGGTCCGGCCGACCGGGAAAGAGCCCCCCAGGACACTGGGAACCCCCCAATCCCACCAGGAACCCCCAATCCCCCTCCCCGGGCTCGTGGGGTCCGGCCGACCGGGAAAGAGCCCCCCCAGGACACTGGGAACCCCCCAATCCCACCAGGAACCCCCAATCCCCCTCCCCGGGCTCGTGGGGTCTGGCTGACTGGGAAAGAGCCCCCCAGGAATCCCCCAGTCCCACCGGGAACCCCCCAATCCCACCGGGAAGCACCCCCTCCCCAGGCTCGTGGGGTCTGGCTGACTGGGAAAGAGCCCCCCGGGAACCCCCCAATCCCGCCAGGAACCCCCCAATCCCCCCCGGAAGCAGCCGTGCCCCCTCCCCGGGCTCGTAGGGTCTGGCAGACCAGGAAAGAGCCCCCCGGGACACCGGGAACCCCCCAATCCCACCGGGAACCCCCCAGTCCCGCTGGGAAGCGCCCGCACCCCCTCCCTGGGTTCATGGGGTCTGGCAGACCGGGAAAGAGCCCCCCGGGAACCCCCCAATCCCCCCCGGAAGCAGCCGTGCCCCCTCCCCGGGCTCGTAGGGTCTGGCAGACCGGGAAAGAGCCCCCCAGGACACCGGGAACCCCCCAGTCCCACCGGGAAGCACCCACGCCCCCTCCCCAGGCTCGTGGGGTCCGGCAGCAGCGCATCCAGGGAAGCAAAGAGCCCCCCGGGAACCCCCCAATCCCCCCGGGAAGCCGCTGCTCCCCCTCCCTGGGCTCGTAGGGTCCGGCAGCAGCGCATCCAGGGAAGCAAAGAGCCCCCCGGGAACCCCCCCCGGTCCCGCCGGGACGCGGCCGCGCTCCCCCCGGCGCTCACCGCTGGGTTTCAGGTACTTCTTGGCGTGGAGGTAACTCTCCAGCATGCGCTCGTTGAAGAGCATGTAGCCCATGGGCTCGGAGATGATGATGTCCACCTGCTCGGGCAGCGAGACCTCCTCCACCTTCCCCGGGATGACCACGATCCGGTCCGTCAGGTTGTTGCTCTTCACCAGCACCTGCCCCGGGAAAACGGCGAGGGGGGGACGCTCAGGGGGGCGCGGAGCAGCCCCGCGGCCCGGGGGAGCCCCCCGGGAGGGGGTGACGGCGGGAGGCAGAGCCCCAGGCCGCGCCGGCGTCCCAGCGCCGCCGGGTCGTAGGGGCGCGCTCAAACCGGGCGCCATCCCGGGGGGGTTTGGTGTGAGACCGCCCAGCTCGGCACCGGGGCCGCTCACCTCCGCGTGCTGGGCCATGGTGCTGGCTTCCACCGCGTAGATCTTCCTCGCCCCGGCCTGCGCCGCGAAGAAGGAGAGGATGCCGGAGCCGCAGCCGACGTCCAGGACGATCTGGGAGGGAGACGGTGAGGATACGGTGAACCGCCGGCACCCGCTGCGGAGCCGGGAGGGCTGCGGGGCTCCCACCCCACCCACGCCCCAGCGCCCGCGCCCCGGGGCCAGGATCGGGGTCCTCTGCCTCCGGTCCGGGGCACAGAGGCACCGGGAGCCCCGGGGATCCCAAGATTTGGGTTCCCAAGAGGGAAAACCAAGGCGGCGGCACCGGCACAGCCCCTCTGCGGCAGGGGAACCGGCACCGCAGAGCCGATTGGCGGCAGAGCAAACCGGCTCCGGAGGAGGAACCGAGTCCAGCAAGTCGTTACCCGCCCGCTGGAAGCGCTAATTAGCAGCGCCGGTAACGAGCTGCGCGCACAGAGCCAGCTCCGCTCGGCAGCGGGACCCGACCGGGGCGTTATCCCGCGCCGAATCGTGCCAGGACCCGCGGCAGCTCCGAGGGCCCGGCCCCGGCCGCTTCCCAGCGCAGAACGGGATTAAGAGCCCCGCGGCCGCGCCAGCCAACGGCACCCGAGCGCCCAAATCCTCTTTGATCCTATATTTAACCCCCCGATTACAGGGATCGGCGGCGACGGCGCGGGAAGCCGGCTGCGCCCCGGTGCCGGTGGCACACGTCCCTTCTCCCGCCGGCCGCGCGCTCGCAGCCGGGCCATGCTTTGGGGGGGTATTAAAAATAAAACCGCTAGGAAGGAGTCGGGAAAGCGCCGGAACGGATTAAAAGGAGGAAAGACCAAACCGAGGGGCCCCTTCCAGCTCTGGCGCGTAACCGGGGCAATCTGGCACGGCAGCCCACGGGAGCCGGAGCCAGACACCGAAACGCGGTGCGTTTCCCCGAAATTACCGTCCCGGGCGGGCGGGGGAGGGCTGACCTTGTCTTTGAAGTCGCTGTGGTTCTGCAGGATGGCGCGCTGGTAGGTGCCCGTCCGGACGTAGTCCTGCATCATGTTCTGCTGCTGGGACAGGTACCCGTAGAACTGGGGGGGACACAGAGGGAGCGGGGCGTCACCGGCGACGCCAAACCCTCGCCGGCGGCCGCGCCCGGCCGGGGCAGCCCCTCACCTGGAAGTACTGCACGGCCGAGGATTCCTCCGTCCGCTCGCTGAAGACCGAGCGCTCCGTGTTGTGGCCTCGGCAGTTTTTCAGGATGTTATAAAAGGAACAGAAATCTGGAAAAGAGGGAAGGGGCCTTCAGCCGGGGCCGGGGGGCCGCAGGGGGCCCGGAGGAGCCCAGCCGCGCCCGCGGCCGCACCGTTGGGGGTGGCGAACTGGACGAGGACGCTGTTGCAGCCCAGCGTGATGATGAAGGACTGCTTGCCCACGCGGCTGCACTCGGTCTCGCGGGACACGGAGCACTTGAACACGCAGACGTCTTCATCTTGGGGGGGGGAAGAGAGAGAGAGAACAGGGGGGGTGAGAGCCCGGCCAAGCCCCCCACCGGCTCCGCTCGGACCCCGCTGCCCGCGTGCCGCGCCGGCGGAGCTCAGCCCAAACCCGCACCCCGCTCCCTCGCGGCAGAGGGACCGGGAGGAAACACAATCAGCCTAATTAACCTCCGCGAGGCGTGGCGGGGGGACAAACCCCCCGCGTGCAGCCGAGGGGGGTCACGGGGCTTTGGAGCAGCCAGAAACGCGGATCGGCACTGCCGCAACGGGGACCCCCGGCTCTGCGGGGACCCCCCGGTGAAGCCGAGCGACGCCGTGAGGAAGGATGAGACGGACCGAGCTGCCCGTGGCCGAGCCGGGAGCCGGGACCGGCGCCGGCCACCCCAGCCTCCCCACCGCGGGCGCTGCCGGCATCCGCGCCGGCCTCCTGCCGCGGGCGTCACGGCGTTCCCTCGTTAGCCGCTTTGAAGCCGGGGAGCGGCGAGCGGGTAATTAGCACCTCCAGCCAGCGCTGCCTTTCTCACGCGGCGCCCCGCCGGAAAAACCAAACGAGCCGCTGCGGCAAAACCTGTTTTTCCCCGGCATCTCGCTGCCGCCGGTCCCTCTCGCCCTGGCAGCGCCAGGCGGCCCTGCCTGCTGCCGGCCAGGCTCCCGGCACGTCGCCGCTCCGGACCGGCCACGCGGCGCGTTAAGTTGCCCGATTAATTTGAGGTGGCGAGGGAGAAACGAGCCGGGGGGCTTCCAGCTCGACCCACGGCTTCCAGCCCCAAAGGAGACCCCGGCAAGGCCGCGGCAGCACCGGCACCGAGCCCGGCGCTGCCCGCGGCGCCGCTCGGCAAAGCCATTAAATGCAAATTCCCGCCAGCCGCGTTAATCAGGCTGTCAGCCCGGGCCTCCGGGCTCTTTGTGGCCGAGAAAAAAGGGCCGGCAGATGTGCCGGCGGCCGCCCCGGCGCTGAAAGGGCAGCGAGAGACCCCCGGCCCCGGCCACACAAAGGCTTTTCTGGCAAACGCCGGGAAAAGGGGGATGACGCCGGAGGCGGGGGGGGGCTGGACGCCGGCCGGCGCGGGGCGACGAGGTGGACGCGGCAGCGGGATGCGGCGAGGGACGGAGAAGCCGCGGAGCCGAGGGCCGGCACCTCGCGGGGCCGCGCCGGCAGACGGACAGCCCTCGGCGCCCGCCAAAAACCGAAATAACCTTCGGGCTCCGCACGAAGCTTCGCTCTCGGCACGGGAAAGCCGCTTAAAACCGCATTTCTGGTCCGAGGGGAGCGGGTCCGGCTCCCCACCGGCGTCCCCTCGCCTCCCGGCCGAGCCGCAGTGAAGCTTCGGCAGCCGGTGAGGAAACCCAGGCCGAGAAAGCGCCGGGCCGGCCCCGAGGCAGGACGAGCCACGGGCTCAGGGACGAGCCGGCCCCGCGTGCCTCAGTTTCCCCCGCCCCGTCCCGCACCGCAGACGGGGTCTCCCCCAAGCCCGGCGCAGGACGGCTGCTGCACGTTAATTACTTGCGCCGATCAATTAATTTCACCGGAGCGGGGCGTTAGCGGGGGTCGGACCGTTACTGCCCCGCGACGGTGCGGCCGTAAAGCCGACGGCCCCGCCGGTAATCGCACGAAAACCGGCCAGGCGCGGAGGACGCGGAGGCTCTGACAGCACCGTGCCGGCACCGGCGCCAGCGTATTCCCAGCCTTCACCGAGCACAAAGCGCAGGAGCCGCGGGGACTCGGGAAAGGGGCGGGGAAGGGGGGAAAAACCCCCCAAAAAAAGAAAAAACTGCGATTCTTGCACGGAGACAAAGAAAACTCGGCTCCGACACCGCGCCCGCCGGCCGGGAAACGAGCCCCCCGTCCCTCCGTTAACGGCTGCCGGAGAGACCCCCCCGGCCGCGCCGGCCGCCGCGGCGCCTGGAAGGTCACCAAATTCGGGCTATTTCGGGCGGGGGGGGCAGGAATCAACTTTCCGCAGCCTCCGGCAAACGGCCGGCGGGACGGGGCTTTCTGCGCCCCCCCGGCTGCCGCGGCCCTTTCCAGGGTGGGGGGGGACGGCGCTGGCACCCCCCCGAACGGCACCGGCCCCCCAAAGCGTCCCCCCCCGCCCTGAACCCCCACCCTCAGCCCCCCAAGGCCGCACCCCCAGGCTCCATCCACCCCGTGTCCCCCCACCCCGCTCCAGCCCCCCCCCATTCTGGCCCCACAGCCCCCATGCCCCCCTAAGCCCCCCATGTCCCCCCTCGCCCCCCATCCCCATCTCCCCCTCGCCCCCCATCTCCCCCCACCCCCACCTAAGCCCTCCTGCCCTTGCACCCCCAAACCCCCCCCAAGCCCCCCCAAATCCTCCCATCCCCCTCACACCCCCCCAGCCCCATCCTAACCCTCCGGGCCTTGTCCCCACAGCCCCCAACTCCCCCCCCATAGCCCCCCAGCCCCACAAACACCCCCCTGAGCCCCCCTAGCCCCACAACTCTCCCCCCAGACCCCAGGACCCCCCCCAGCCCCACAACTGCCCCCCAGACCCCCAGGACCCCCCCCAGCCCCACAAATACCCCCCAGAGCTCCCCCCAGCCCCACAAACACCCCCCAGACCCCCAGGAACCCCTATCCCCTCAACTCCCCCCCCAGACCCCAGGACCCCCCCCAGCCCCACAACTCCCCCGCCAGGCCCCCTCAGCCCCACAAATACCCTCCAGCCCCCCAACTCCTCCCCCAGCCCTACAAATACCCCTCAGACCCCCCCAAGCCCCACAACTGCCCCCCCAGCCCCCCAGGCCCCCCCCCAGCCCCACAACTGCCCCCCCCAGCCGCCCAGACCCCCCCAGCCCCCACAACTCCCCCCCCAGCCCCACAACTCTCCCCCCAGACCCCCAGGACCCCCCAGACCCCCCCCAAGCCCCCTCAGCCCCCCCTCCAGGCCCCCCCATCCCCGGGCCGAGGCCCCCCCGGGCCGGGCCGGCCCCCGCCGCCGCCCCGCCCGCACTCACGGCCGTAGAGCGCCAGGCCGGCGCTGTCGGGGCCGGTGCGGACCTCGAGGCGCAGCGGCTGCTGCTCCTGGTGCCGCTGGATCTCGCCGTTGGCGTCCCCGATGGTGAGGAGCCGCACGCCGGGGAACACCGACACCGCGGCCATCTTGGAGCCGCCGCCGCCCCCCCCCGCCCCCGCCGCCACGCCCCCCGCCCCCGCCGCCACGCCCCCCGCCACGCCCGGCCACGCCCCCCCGCGTCGGCCACGCCCCCGCGTCGGCCACGCCCCCCGGCGGGCGGAGGAGCGCCCCCTGGCGGCCGGCGGGCCCGCGGCACCGGCACCGGCACCGGGACCGGTACCGGGGAGAGGGGACCGGTACTGGCACCAGGGGACGAGCACTGGGGACAGGGGACAGCACCGGCACCAGGGGACAGCACTGGGGACCGGTACCGGCACCAGGGAACGGCATTGGTTACCGGTACCGGGGACCAGGCACTGCCACCAGCACCAGGGAACAGCATTGGGTACCGGTACCGGGGACCGCCACCAGCACCAGCACCGCGGATAGGGGACTGGTACCGGCACCAGCAGATGGCATTGGGTACCGGTACCAGGTACCAGCACCGGGTACTGCCACCGGCACCAGGGACTGGGTACTGGCACCGGCAGTGGGTACCGGCACCAGGTACCGGCACCGGGGACCACCACCAGGCAACGGGACCAGGAACCGGGCACTGACACCAGCACCAGGGACTGGCATCGGGTACCGGCACTGGGAATCGAGCAATGGGCACCGGGATAACAGAGACAGCACCGGATAACGGGCACGGCACACGGCACTGCGGCGGCACCGGACACCGGGCACTGCCAGGCCACGCGCACGGGGGACACGGCACCCACGTCCTGCACCGGCACTGAACACCTTTATTGGAACCGGAGCCGGCTCCGGTGGCAGAGACGCCCCGGCACAGAGACGCCCCGATTCACAGCGCCCAGCCCGGCTCCACCGCACGCCCACGGCCTCCCCGGAGGTGAAGGTGCAAGGAGGAGGAGGAGGATGAAGGTCATTTGCCAGTTCCGGCACCAAACCGCCACCTCTCCCTTGCCGGGGGTCTCGCCGGCAGCTCTGGGAAGCCCCTGGCACGTCCCGCGGCCGGCGCGGTGCCGGCGTCTCGCCAACCGTGACCTCACAGGGTCCCTTCCCTTGCGGTCGCACCAGGGGCTCCTGGTGCTCCCCGGCAAAGGGAGGAGCCGGGCGCCGGTGCCGCGGGGAGCGCCGGCAGAGACGGCAGCACCGGGGTCATGCCAAGGACCTGAAGGTGCTGAAGTGGGGCGCCGGCGGGGGGGACACCCGGGGGTCTCTCTGTGGGGACGCCAGGGCCGCGCCGGTGCTGCCGCCGGCTCCCGCCTGCGTGTTCTTGTAGGGAGGGAGAGGCGGGAGTGAGCCGGCGCAGCCGCCGGCAGCCAGGCGAGCCTGTGCCGAGCCCGTGCCGCGCCGGCAGCCCCCGAAGCCACCCCCGGCTGGGGCGCAGGGCCCCCCCCAGCCGCCCCCCACTCACCAGGCCGACGGCGTAGGCGCAGTTGTCATAGCAAAGCTCTGCGGAGACAAAAAGGGGACGGGGAGTTTTTGGGGTGCCGGCGGCTGGGGGAAGCGGCGGCGCCGGCTCCCGAGGCGGGTCCGGGCCTTACCTGTGGTGGGGAACCGCGTCTCCGTCCAGCACGACGCCTGCTGCCTGCAAAAACAAAGCCGGTGGCGGCGCGGCGGGCAGGGGCGTGCGCGGGCAGGGAGGAGGCAGCGGGGAGCCCGACGCCACGGCTCGGCCGGGGGTTTCGGGGCCGGTTTAGCCGCGTCCCCGCCGGCTCCGGCCGCTCTCACCTCCTTGCCCGCTGTCTCCTGGCCTCGACTGGCGAGAGAGAAAACAGAGATGGGTGGAGGCGAAGCCGGGCTCAGCCGTGGGGGTGGCCAGAGCCACGCGGTGACGCCGGGGAGGACCCGGTGGGTGCCTTAAACCTGGCTCGGGTCACCACTCCCCAACCGTGACCCCCCGGGGGGTTCCTGCCGCCGTGACTCGCCCGCAGCCGGCGGGAATGCGGGAAGGGATTTGCCTAACGGCACCGGCACCGGCATGCTCGCCCCCGAACCGTGTGCCACCCCGGCGGGGAGCTCCGAGGTGCCAACCCCCGTCGGCACAACCGGCACGCCCCGGCTACGGGCCCCCGCCGCGCACGGCCACGCCGGTGAGAGCGCCCGCGCCCCACGCACCTCGCCAGGCCGCCACCGCTGCCGCTGCCGCCAGCAGCAGCACCACGCCGGCCGCGCTGACGGCAACCGGGAGAAGCCAGGAGCGATCTGGAAGGGAAAAGAGGGTCACCCGCAGGGAAGCCCCCGGTGCGGCCACTGAGGGTCACCGGGAACAAGCCACCAGCGCTGTCGGCGAGCTGGGCGGGTCCCCCGTGCCGGTACCTTGCCGCAGGGTGGTGGAAGTGGGCAGGGGACAGCCGGTCGGGGTGGCGGTGGGGGGGATGACAGCCGGCGCCACCAGAAGCTGGGGAGAAACACGCCGGGTTTGGGTCGGCGGCGCTCCCGGCGCACCCCGACCCCCACCCGCCGCCCCGGCGGGGCCCTGCCGCCCGCACCGTTCACCATGATCTCCATGCTGAACGCCGACGTCTGCCAGGCGCTGCCGTTATAGCTCCGGTACCGGCACCGGTAGCACCGGGAGGCCGGGGTGGCCCTGTCCAGGGTGAAATCAACCTTGTGCTGGTCCGGCTCGGCGGAGACGCTCTGGGCGGGGACGCCGGCGCCCGCCGCGAAGAGCTCGAAGGTGCTGCCGGCGTAGCTCCGCGGGGCGAGGCAGATGATCGTCGGGGGACCCCCGTCCTCCTGGGAGAGGAGCCCCAGCGGCGCCGGGGAGAGCCCCGGCGCTGCCACGGCTCCTGCGAGAGAGGGGCGGTGAGCGGGGAGCCGGGTCCGACCGCCGAGCGACCGGCGCGGTGGCCAATTCCGGTTCGGCCAAGCCGAACTCGGGCGGAGGCGAGGAAAACGTACCCGCCACGAGGAGGAGAAGCTCCAGCCTCAGCCTCATCCTCCTCTTCCTCCTCCTCCGGGGTCGGGATCAGCGGCGGCCCCACCACGGAGACCCCGAGGCGCAGGAGCTCTCGGCTGAAAAGAAGAAGGAGGAGGATTTGCTCAAGATGAGGTTTCATCACCCAGGAAGGAAATGACAGCGAGTCCCCGAGTAGAGATTGGGGTGATTTTTTCCCCCGTTGCACAAAAAAAGGCTTTTTCCACCCCATAACCAGAGCAACGCGAGCTTGACTCCGCGCGAAACCAGCTCCTCTGATGCGGGACGCGATTTCCCGGGGCTCGCTCCCCGATTATCACGATACGATCAAAAAAGAGGTGTAAACGGGGCGGAACGAGGGGTCGCTCTGAATTAACACCCGACCGGGACCCTCGCCGGGGTCGGACGGCTTGAAACAGCCCCTGCGGTTTTTTTCTCCGGCACGTCCGGCTCCCGACGGCGCTGCCGGCCTCGGCGGGAATCGCTTCGCCCGCTAATGAAAGGCAGCTGCCCGCGAGGCGGGACAGACGGCTGGACGCGAGCTCGTGACCCGCGGGGAGACGCACCTCGCCGGGGCTGACGACGTGGGCGCGAAAACGAGGGGCCGTTCCCGGAGTCGCCGATCCCGAGGGACGCGACGGCGCGGGCCGGCCCGCGGCTGTTGGGTGGGGAGAGCCAGGGCACAGGCGGCGGCGGTGGGGACCGTGTGCCGGATGCGCCCACCCGCTCGCCCCACGCCTGCTCCTTCCTGCGGCTGCCCCAAAACGGCGAGGAATCGGGGCCGCGGGGTCAGCCCGGGGCCGGCAGCCGCGGCGGGAGGGCGGATGCGGCCCCGTGGCCCCATTTCCCTGGGAGGGGGAGGCCGAGTCCCGGGGCTGAGCCAGCGACCTGCCTGCGGAGCAGCCCTGCACCGCGGCACTGCTCAGCCAGCCCCCCCGGGCTGCTCCCCAAACTGCCCCAGGGCCCCCCCAAACCTGCCCCAGGGCCCCCCAAACCTGCACCTCACCACCTAAATCTGCCCGGGGACCTCCCAAATCCACCCCAAGGCCCCTAAATCTGCCTCAGGGCCCCCCAAATCTGCCCCAGGACTCCCTAAAACCGCACCTAACCACCCAAGTCTGCCCCAGGACCCTCCAAATCTGCCCCAGTTGTGCCCAAAATTGCCCCAGGACTCCCTAAAACTGCCCCTAACCACCCAAATCTGACCCAGGACTCCCTAAAACTGCCCCTAACCACCCAAATCTGCCCCTAACCACCCGAATTTGCCCCAGGGCCCCCCAAATCTGCCCCTAAGCCCCCAAATCTGCCCCAGGGCCTCCCAAATCTGCCCCTAACCCCCCAAATCTGCCCTGGGACCTCCCTAATCTGTCCCAGAGCCTCCAAATCTGCCCCTAACCACGCAAATCTGCCCCAGGGCCCTCCAAATCTGCCCCTAATCACCCAAATCTACCCCTCATCACCCAAATCTACCCCTCATCACCCAAATCTACCCCAGGGCCTCCCAAATTTGCCCTGGGACCTCCCAAATCTGCCCCTAGCCCCCCCAAAATCTGCCCCAGGGCCCCCAAAATTTGCCCCTAACCACCCAAATCTGCCCCAGGGCCCTCCAAATTTGCTCCAGGACTCCCTAAAACCACACTTAATGCTCTAAATCTGCCCCAGGGCCCCTCAAACCTGCCTCAGGGCCCCCCAAATTTGCCCCTAACCACCCAAATCTGCCTCAAGGCCTCCCAAATCTGCCCCTAATCACCCAAATCTGCCCTGGGACCTCCCAAATCTGCCCCAGGGCCCCTCAAATCTGCCCCTAATCACCCAAATTTGCCCCTAACCACGTAAATCTGCCCTGGGACCTCCCAAATCTGCCCCTAACCACCCATATCTGCCCCAGGGCCTCCCAAATCTGCCCCTAACCCCCCAAATCTGCCCCGGCCCCCCGCGGTGCATTGTGGGAATTGGGCTCCCCTCCGGGGGCGGCCGCGGCCCCCGGGCTGAGGCGAGACGCTGAGGGGGCGGGCGCTGCTCCGCGCCGGCCAATGAGAAGTTAGAACGCGAGGCGCCGGGCGGGGAGCAGCCAATTAGCGGTGAGGATTCCGGGGGAGGCGGGGCAACGCCGCGGCGGGCGAGGACCCCGGGCCGCGGGCGACCGAGGCGCTGCCTGAAGCCCCGCCGCGCCGCTCCCGCCTCAGGCGCCCGCCGCGGCCACCCCCGTCCGCCGGCGGGGGCGGGGCCTGGCTTAAAGGGGCCGCGCGGCGGCAATGGCGGCGCCGTGGCTGTGGCTGCTGGCGCTCTGGGCCGGGCCCGCCGCCGCCGCCGCCCCGCCGCCGCCCGACGCCGAGGTCACGTTCGTGCTGCCCGCCGGGCGCCGGGAGTGCTTCTACCAGGGCGCGCCCGGGAACGCCTCGCTGGAGGCCGAGTACCAGGTACCGGCGGGGGCGGGGCCTGGGGCGGGCCGGGACCGGAGGGGCGGGGCCTGGGACAAACCGGTACCGGAGGGGCGGGGCTGGGAGGAGCCGGTATCGGAGGGGGCGTGGTCTGTGCAGGAAGGGGCGGGGCCTGGGGTGAACCGGTACCAGGCAGGCGGGGCCTGGGGTGAACCGGTACCGGAGGGGCGGGGCCTGGGGTGAACCGGTACCGGAGGGGGCGGGGCCTGGGACGAATCTGTGTCGGAGGGGCGGGGCCTGGGACAAATGGTACTGGGGAGGCGGGGCCTGGAATAAGCCGGTACCGGAGGGGTGGGGCCTGTGTCGGAGGGGCGGGGTCTGGGACAAACCGGTACCGGAGGGGCGGGGCTGGGAGGAGCCAGTATCGGAGGGGGCGTGGTCTGTGCAGGAGGGGGCGGGGCCTAGGGCGAACCGGTACCAGGCAGGCGGGGCCTGGGGTGAACCGGTACCGGAGGGGGCGGGGCCTGGGACAAATCTGTGTCGGGGGGCGGGGCCTGGGTTAGGGGGCGGGGTCTGTGTCGGAGGGGCGGGGCCTGGGACAAACTGGTACTGGGGAGGCGGGGCCTGGAATAAGCCGGTACCGGAGGGGTGGGGCCTGGGGGGAACTGGTACCGGAGGGGGCGGGGTCTGTGTCGGAGGGGCGGGGCCTGGAGGAACCAGTACCGGAGGGGCGGGGCCAGTGCCGGGGGGCGGGGCCTGGGGCAAACCGGTACCGGGGGGCGGGGCCTGGGGGGAACCGGTACCGAAGGGGCGGGGCCTGTGCCGGGGGGCGGGGCCTGGGGCGGGTGGGTAGCGGGGAAGCCGGTCCCGGCGCTGTCGGGGGGTCCCGGGGGTCCTCGGTGGCGGGGGGGGGGGGGGTCCCGGTGGCGCGGGAGGGGGCGGCGCCGCCATCCCCGGTCGCGGCAGGTGATCGGCGGGGCCGGGCTGGACGTCGACTTCTCCCTGGAGAGCCCCTCGGGGCTGCTGCTGGCCAGCGAGCGCCGCCGCTCCGACGGCGCCCACACGTGAGTCCCGCCGCGCCGCGCCGCGCCGCGCCACGCCCCGCCGCGCCCCGCCGCGCCCCGCCGCGTCACGCCCTCCTCTCCCCGCAGCGTGGAGCCCACCGAGGCCGGCGACTACAAGCTCTGCTTCGACAACTCCTTCAGCACCATCTCGGAGAAGCTGGTGTTCTTCGAGCTCCTCTTCGACAGCGCCCAGGAGGAGGAGGAGGAGGAGGAAGGCGAGGGCCGGGCGGGGGCGGCGGAGCCCGAGGAGACGCTGGAGGTCAAGATGGAGGACATCAAGGTGGGGGCTCAGAGCCGGGGCGGCACCGCCGGCACCGCGGCCGGGGGGATCCTGCCCCCCCCGACCCCGGTGAGACCCCCGGCGTCCTGCACTTGGCCTTGGCAGCGCCAGGTTTGCGGTTGGACTCGGTGAGCTCAGGATTTCAACCTAAATTATTCTGCGATTCTGCGCCCGGCTCTGGGGGCCTCGGGACAGGGAAGCCGGGGACGGGAGGAGGCCACGGAGCTGCCCCGGGGGCTGGAGCCCCTCTGCTGGGAGGGCAGGCGGGGAGAGCCGGGGGTGCTCGGCCCGCAGAGGAGGAGGCTGCGGGGATCCTCGCCGCGCCGATGAGAAAGGCGGGGACGGGCTTTTCAGTCGGTCCCGCGGCGATGGGAGCAGGGGGAAGGGCTTTGAGCGAAAAGAGGGGAGATTGGGACCCGGCGGAAGGAAGAAATTCTTTACGCTGAGGGCGGGGAGAGCCCGGCCCAGGCTGCCCAGCGCGGCGGGGGGGCCCCGTCCCCGGCCACGTTCAAGGTCAGGTTGGACGGGGCTCCGAGCGCCCTGGTCTGGGGGAAGCCGTCCCAGCTTCGCGGCCCCTTCCCACCCAAACGCTCCCGCAATCCCGCCCCCAGGAATCCATCGAGGCCATGAGGAGCCGCCTGGAGCGCAGCATCCAGATGCAGACGCTGCTTCGAGCCTTCGAGGCCCGAGACCGAAACCTGCAGGAGAGCAACCTGGGCCGGGTCAACTTCTGGTCGGCCGTGAACCTGGGCGTGCTGGCGGTGGTGGCCTTCCTCCAGGTCTACCTGCTGAAGAGCCTCTTCGAGGACAAACGGACGGCGCGGACGTAGGCGGGGGACGCCGCTCCTCGCCGGGCCGGCGCCGGAGGAGGGACGAGCTCCGGCTGCGGCTTCTCCCTCCCGGCCGGGATTAAACCTGCCCGGCTTTGCAGCGCGGTGTCTTGGAGCCGTCGCCGCGGTCCCCAGGGGGGTTTACGGGCTCGGCTGTAGCGTGAGGAGGAGGCCGAGCACTAAAAACACCCAGAAAAGGGAATTTAAGCAGCAAATAACGCCCGTAAAGAGGGCTGGGGGAGGCGGGGAGAGGTGCCCCAAACACTGGGGGTGCTTCATGTGCCGCTGCCCCAGAAAACGCCCCAGGGGCACCCGCGAGGGGAGGAAAAGGAAAAATCCCTTCGGTGAGCGCAGAGTTGCCCGCAACTTTGCCGGTGCGGCGTCACCGGGGGCTGGAGCCGGTCCCAGGCTGCAGCAGAGCCTGGCCCGGCGCAGGGAGCTCCTCGCTGCCGGGGAAGGGGGAGTTTTCGCAGCGGGGCGAAACACCCCGGGCCCGGGAGCCGTTTTCCAGCCCCGGGGCTGCCGCCAGCCACGGCGGGAGAGGCCTCACGTCCCGGCCGAAGGCGTCCCGGCGGAGCAGCGGGGCCGGCGGAGCTCAGGACGGCCGGGGGGGGCGCGGCGGGGGCCGGTCTCCTGGGGGGAAGAGAAGAAAAAGCGCGTTTAGAGACCAGAGCCGCCCGCCGCTCGCATCGGCCCCAGCGCCCGCGTTGGCGAGTAACGCAGTCGGGGCCTGGTTGCGCTCGATTCCGCGGCGCTCGCCGTGGGGCAGAACCAACCCCGCACCGGGAGCGGCGCCGGCCGCCCCTGGGCCTCATCGCGGCGCCCACCGCGGTCGCCGCGACGGCGCGTCCCGTGGCCGGCGGTGGGGAACGGGGGCTGCGTCCAGCGCCGGCCCCGCTCGCTCCGGCCGGGAGTTCCCCCCCCGATGGCTTCCCGCAGCCCCGGCGCTCAAAGGCTCCTCGAGATCCAGGGCCCGCCGCGCTTCGGCAGCGCCGCGGCACCCGCGGGCGCGAATAATAAAGATTTGGGTTTTTTTTTTTAACCGGCCGCTGGCGAGAGCTCGGCTGCGGGCGCTGGGACGGAGGCTGTGCCGGAGGGGGGCTGCGGCGGGGCGGCCGCCGCGGCTCTGCCGTCAAATCCCCGTCCCCCGCTTTTTATTTCGTCTCGGGAGGCGGCTGAATCGCACGAGCGGCACGAGGAGAGGGTGGGCGACGGCCCCGAACGCCCCCCCGATCCGAGACGCCGGCGCTGGCGGAAGAGGCAGGAGGGAGGAGGAAAGGGCGAGAGCGACACCACCACAAAGCGCCAGGCTTCCGCCGGAAGATTTGTATTTTTCCCTTTATTTTTTTTTTTATTTTTTAAATTTATTGTAGTTTATTAATAGGCTACAGACCGGAGGCACTTACGCGTTGGCAAACGGGAGGAGCGGGATGGGGTTTGGACGGCGGGGAGAGCGGCAGGCGCCAAAGGGGACCCCCGGGCCGCGGCGGCGGCACCGGCCAGGGATCGGGGTGAGAGCCGCGCCGGGGCCGCCGCCGGCCCCCCCGGAACGCAGGGGGTGCCCAGCACCGACAGCGGCCAGCGCAGCGATTACCGCATTAACTGGGGCACGGCTCGCTGCGCCGGGGAGGCCGCGAGTAAGGCAGGCAGCGCCGCGGCCCCGGCTCCGCGCGGGGCTGGCGGCGGCGGTTTTAAAAACCTACGTTGTCGTAGGGTTCTTTTGCCTTTTGTTTTCCTTTTTTACACAATTAATACAGTCTGTAAAAATATTTACAACCTCTGCGCCCCGCCGGCGCGCGGCAGGGCGGCCGGCTCCCCGGGAAGGCACCGGTGTCTAAGGCAGCGGCGGAGCGGGCAGAGCGGGGACGCCGCGGACGCGGGGGGCCGAGGCCCGGGGCTTCCAGAGCAAAGCTCCCCCGGCCACGGATCCTCGCCGGGGGCTGTGGGGGGCCGCCGGAGCCCCGGCAAGGCCCGGTGCTGGAGGCAGCGGGGAGAAACGCTCCCTCCTCCTCCTCCTGGGACCCGGCGAGGGGCCGCGGCGACACCGAAGCGGGTGCTCCGGCACGCTCCCCGCGCGGTTTTCCCAGTCTCTTTCCCGGCTCGGCCCGGTTTCGGGCGTCGCCGAGGGTCGGCCTGCGCCGCGGTGAGCACCGGGCGCAGGGCGAGGGCGGGCGTCGCGGAAGAAATACCTGAGGTTCGTGCGGAGCCGGCGCCTCGCGCGCGAAGGACTGACCTGGAGAGTCTGCTCCTGCTTTGCGGCGGATTAGATTTATTAGCAAATCGCTATCTGCAGTCCCATCATTTTCCATATATAAATTTTCCTCAAAGCTATAAAAACTGAAATATAGACTATGGTCAAGATTAGCAATCGACTTCCGGGTTTGGGAGAGAAAACCAAAAATCGCTAAGGTTTATATATAATATATTAATACAAAAATTCTGGGGGGGAGGAGGAGGAGGAGGAGGACAAAGGAGGAAGAAAGCGAGGAGGCGGGAGTCTGATCAGCCCCGACGGCGGCTCTAGGAGATTCCGGGCGCAGCCAAAGCCAGGCGACGGTTTTGGAGTCGGCCGCCTCCGAGCTCCCCCGTCCCCGTCGCGTACATTCAGGCCGTCCCACGGCGCGGCCGGCCAGCGCCGGCGCGCCCGGGAGGGCGGGGAGAGGGGGGATTTCTGACAAAGTGCAATATTCGACCCCCAAAACCATCGGTAACCCCCCGCGGTTCGTTAGCCGGGGGGGTGGAGCGGGAGCGGTGCTCCGGCACGGCGCCGACCGCCCGCTTGCCGGCCCGGGCGCAGCGGAGGGGAGGGAGGGCGAGGACGCTCGCGCGCCGGTGGGGAGCGGCCGCGGTGAAACCGCTCTGCTGAGCTGATCACGGGGAGGATGGTTTTAAAAACAAGAGATTAGAGACGGGGTTGGGTTGGGTTTTTTTTTTCCCCCCCTTTCCCCCCGGCCCGAACGGCAAAGGGAAGCGGCGGGCGTCGGCGCGGCCGCTCCGGGAGTCGCTACCAGCCCCTGGGCGGTTAATCGAGCAGGGAGGGTTCGGCCGGGCGGATAATGGTGGGCCGGTTCGGTGCGGCGGGGGGTCTTCTGCTGCGAAGGAGAGAGAAGGGGAACAGAGGCGTGAGCGGGGGGACGGCGGCGCCAGGTGACCTTGCGGCGGCGGCTCGGCGCCGCGTCCCAGCGGGACCTCGGTCCCTGCCTGCCGGCGGCACCGGCGCGTGCCGCGGAGGGACCGGCAACCGGCACCGATCCTCCCGTGGGGAAGGGGAACTGGGGGGGTTGCGCTGGGGGCAGAAGCGGGGCTCCGAGCCCCGACGCGGAAACCGCGAGCCGCCGACTCCCCTCCCGACCGAGGGGTTTCGCACCGCGGGGGCGTCGGGGCGCTCGGAGAAGCTCGGCCCAGGGTGAGGATCCAGCCCCGGGGGCCCGAGACCGCCCCAGGCCCCCTCGGGAGGGCTGGGCGCCGGGGCGAGAGCCGGCACCGGGGAGCCTTGCCGAACCGGGGTCTCTTACCTGGGCACGCCGGGAGGAATGCCGGGGGGGATGCGTGCCGGCCGCGACGGGATCTGAGGAGGGGCTGAGAAGGGGTCGTTATTAGCAGCGAAGATGTTCTGGGGTCCAGGGCGCGAGGGGATGGGGGGAGCCGCGAAGGAGGGTCCCCCGGCGGGGATGGGGATGAGGGGCGGCCCCGGCGTCGGCCCCCTGACGGCCGGCGGCCGGCCCGGCGGCAGGATGGTGGAGGGAGGTCTGCGCTGAGGCGGGGGGCTGCGGAGGAGAGAGAGCCTCAGGGAACGGAGCGCGGGCAGCCCGCAGCCCTCCATCCCCCAGGAAAAAGCCCAAATCCGAGTGATTATTATTATTAGCCCCGCTAATTCCCGCCGGGAATCCCGCCCCCGGCAAAGCTACCTGTGCCCGCTGCTCGTCTGCAGCCACGTGTCGTCCACGGGCGGGGGAACCGGCGTGGAGACGGTGCTGGTGCTGATGTCCCCGATGATGTTCAAGGCCTCCTTCAGGGCGTGGTACATGCGCAGCATGTCGTCCCGCCGCTGCGCCTGGTCGGCCGACTCCTCCATCAGGCTGTTCTGGTCGGCGGAGGAGTACAGGTAGGCCAGCAGCTCCGAGTGGATGAAATCCTTGGTCTAGAGGGAAACAGCGAGCGAGAGTCAGCCTGCGATAGGAAACGCAGCGGCTGGGCAGACGCAGGAGCCCGAAGCCGCGGGACGCCTCCGCCGGCACCGCGAGGCGCGCGGAGCCCCGGCGGCTCGGGGCTGGCGGGAGGGTTCGGCGTCCCCGGTTTGCTAGAACCGGGCGCAAACGCCAAGAATGAAAGCGCCCTCTCAGCAAAGCCGCTGCCAAGCAGCTCAAGCAGCAAGACGGAAAAGCGAAGAATCGAAAGATCACCGAATCCCATGGCTCGGTGACGAGGGGGCGCGGCCCGTCTGACTCCCGCGATCCCCCCGAAAAGCCCCCGCAGCTCCCTCCCCGCCGCCCCCGAGCGCAGCCGCTCACATTGTTTATCATGAGGTGCATTATCGTCTTTGGCATGAGGTCCCGGATGGACTTGTTGATGATGCCGACGTAGGAGTCGACAAGGTTGCGGATGGTCTCCACCTGGCGCTCCAGCTGGGGGTCCATGGAGAAGGTGTTCTCCTGGGCGCCGTCCTCGTTCTCCGTCTGCTCAGGGAAAGCAGGGCACAAGTCACTGTCGGGATCTGACCGACGCGGAAAGAAACCCCTCTGCTCCACGCTTACTCCCTCTCCCCTCCGCCTATTTCCACCCTACGCGGATGCTTTTTCAAACAGAGGGCTTTTCGTAGCCCGGAACGACTAGATCCGTCGGCTGGGCGGCACAAACGAGCGCCGCCTTATGAAGTTCGTCCTCTTCTGCGATACCGCGGCATTTTCCAGGGTACCCGAGAACCTACTGCGCCAGCCAGGCCCCGGGCCCAGAGCTCCCGGGGCCGACGGCTGCGCTGGCAGGCGCTGCCGGGCCGGTCTCAGCACCCCGCGGCCAGCCTGCGCCGGGAGGGCTCGGGCAAGGCGGAGCGAGCGTTTACTTGGTCTTTCTCTGGGTAAACTCCCGCTCGGAGGAAGGAGGCTTTCCAGCTGTCCACGTCTTCCTGGGAGTCGCAGGCCAGCTCGATCTGACGGAGATCCTTGTACACGTTCCTGGGGAAGGAGGAGCAGAGCCGGGGGTGAGGACCACGGAGGCCGGGGACAGCGCGAGGCTCAGCCGCGCCACCAGCCCTCAACACCGGGAAGCCCGAAATCCCTCCAGAACGCGAATATAAATATTGGCAAGCTGCTGCTTCCTCTGGAGAAATCCTCCCCCGGCCGATCCCAGATGCTCCTGCCCCGGCGCACGAGGCCGGCTGGACGCGGCAGCCGGACGCGCGGCCCGGGTTTGGCCCAGCAGCGACCGCGGCAAGGGCAAAACCATCAGCCCGTCGAGCACGCGGCGCGTTCGGCGGCGCGGTCGGCGGCGCCTCGAGCCTGGCGCGATACCCGGAGAGCGAAGGGATTTCGGGAGGCAGCCGGACGCCGCTGCTGCTCGCAGCCCTCACCTTTGCTCCGTGTTGAAGATGGCAAAGACGTGCTTGTTGGACATAAATCCCTTCTCCACGTCCCTGATTTTCAAGTTATCCAAAGGCAACATGTATTTCTTCTCCTTCTCCTGGAAGAGGGGAGAAGAGGCAGGGAGGGGTGAGAGGGAGCGAGCGCAGCGGCCCTGAGCCGCCCCGAGCAGGGTGAAAGCCCAGCCCCCAGCACCACGGCGGGGATCGGAGCCCCTGCGACGGAGGGGCGGCGATCTCCTCGAGCTCACGCCAGAGAAGCCCTGCCAACACGCGCTTTTCGCTCGGCCCGCCGCACGCGGCGCCCTGACGGCGGCCGAGAGCCTTCCCTGGGACGGAGCGATCCGCTCCGCCTGAATTAGCAGCGCTAATCGTGGCTCCGGCACAAGAACGGACCGTGAATCCCTTTCGGTGCTGCCCTGCCTTCCCACGAGGCACCCGGCAGCGCCGAAGCAACCACCGGAGAAAGGGATTCGGTCCCTCCGGGCCTGCGGGCAGCCCCAGGGCGCTGCCCGGCCCTGCCCGTGCCGCAGCTGCCCTCCCTTGGCGCGGGACGGGGCCGGCTCCTCCGCAGCCCCCGCCGCCCCCCCGGATCCCCCCCAGCGCCCGTCCCCGCCGGAGGGGACGGCTGGAAGGAGCCGGGGCCTCGCAGTCTGGCACCGCGACGGCTGCTGATTTAAGAGGCTGCTCTCCGAGGGGCCACCCAGCCGAGTGGCTGCCGAAACGCCACATCTGGAATTGTTTAGAACAGCTCCAGCTCCACTCTGTCTCCAGATGCTGCGCACACGGTCCCAAAAAGTGACGTTCGCCTTTGTAGAGAGGCCGCGAACCCAAAGCCTTCCCCCCCGCCCCCCTTCCCCCGCCGCCCCACACTCCTCCTCATGATTTCCTGAAAAACCCACAACTTTTTTCCAGACTGGATTCGGTTGCAAGGACTTTGCCACGTCAGAAGAGAGACAAAGCAGTTTCCTTTCGCCCATCGGGCTGCTCTCCTTATTAAAAAAAAAAAAACCAACCCCAAAAAACCCGGGAGGGGGAGAAATTAAAAATAAAGCCGCCCCCGTGGATGCCGTGGGAAGCCGGAGACTCCAGCCCAGCCTGCCCAGTGTTCAGACTACCTGTTCAGGAGGGTTTAAAGTTGTACAGTAGTCTGCACATTGGTTAGATCGGGTTTGGCCGAGCAGCGCCCCAGCAGCGCCGCAGCAGCCGCCAGGTAAGGGGGGGCGAGCCCCGCTTCGGCCCTGCGCGGGGCGATTACGCGGGTTTTGCTCCGAATTACGGAGGCGGCGTGGTTTGGGGGGGGGGTTCGCTGGTTTTTGCCTCCGCGGCGTGAGGGCAGAGGCGAGGGGGGAGCCGGGGCGGGTGGGCTGCATCCCCCAACGCCGGGTGCCGGCTCAGCGGCGCTCGGCCGTTCGGTTTTTAGCGGCGGGGGCTCGGCGGTAGCGGGGGGCAGGGAGAGCCGGGCTTGCAGAAGACAGAGCCTCATTCATCGCCGGCCGGCTGGTTCTCATTACCCGCCGCCGAGGGGCCAGGCGCGCCCCCCGAGAGGCCTCCGCGCAGGAAGCCGGGGCAGCACCGGCGGCTCCCGGGGGAAGCGCGCCGCGGGGAGGTTTATCAGCTCAACATGTTTCCTTCTCTTTTAGGAGGCAGATTTAAAAAAGAGGGCTGGGGGGGTGGCCGGGGACGAGCGGTTAAAATCCATCGCCAGCGCTGGGGAGAGACCTTCGCCTTTGCGGCTCGCGTGGAAGATAAAGGATGAACAAAGGAAGCCCGGGCTTTGCTCTGGTGCCCGATGTCCGGCCGCCGAGCGGCTCCCGGGAAATAAAAGTTGTGTTCACGTCTCCTTTTTCTGACCCGCGTGCTGGGCTCTGGCGAGGCAGCGGCCACGCTGAGCCCCCTGCGTGCCCCCGACCGCCCTGCGAGCCAGCCCCCCCGCCGCGGCGTCTGGCCGGGAGGCCGGTGACGCAAGGGGAAAGGCGAGAGCAGGGGCCGATTTTCAGACTGCGGGGGCGGAAACGCTGGAAAATCTGAAACGCGAAAGCGGCACGGCCGAGACCACGACGCCACGGAGGAGACGCTGGCTCCGGCGCCCGCAGCTCCGACACGGAGCAGGCAGGAGATGCCGGTCCTGCCGCCAGGAGGGTCGAGCCCAAAGAAATCGCTCTTGTTGAGCGGTGAAATGCTGGGTGCGGGCAGGGGCGAGCTACCGACGCCCCGGGGAGCGGGATGTCAGCCCAAGGGCTGGGGCAGATCCCCCGACACGGCGGCGGCCCCTTCCCAGGCACCGGCGGGGGACGAGAAGGGACCTGCAGAAACCCCCGGAGCGGAGGGAACCGGGTTCCCCCCCGTGCCTCGGTCTCCCCACGCTCGCGGGGTGGCTCTGGGGGAGGGCCGGCGGCAGGGGCACCGCGCGGGCACGCAGAGCGTGCAATGCCCCCCGCACGCGCCCCGCCTCCGGCCCGCCGCGGGCAGGGCTGCCCGGCCTTCGGGCAGCGGAGATGCCGCAGCCGTCCTTGCTGGGCGGGCGGCGGGGGCTGCAGCCGGCTCCTGCCCAGCCCCGATCCCTTTCCCATTTCCCTCCGGCCTCAAGATCTTTCCCGCTCAGATGCGGCAGCTCCACCCCGGCGTGGGGACATTAACCCCATCGGCACCTCCTGCCCCAACGCGGCTTTTGGACGACGCGTGATGCACGACCGGCGCTGCCGCCCCACGGGGAACGGCCGGGGGGGGCTCGGTGACAATAAACCGACGGTCCCACGGGGTCAAAGACTAAGTTTTCCTTTACCCGCAGCCAAAGCCTGCACGGCATCGGTGGTTTTCCTTTCCCCGGGGCCAGAAGGGAGCTGGTTTCCCTCCTGACCGCCTGCATTGCTCCTCTGGCGGAGGACGGTTACGCCGGGAACCGGCTGCCGACCCGGCGCGGGGGGCTGGGACGGGGCAGGGGGGTACAGGGAGGTCCCTGATCCTGCGTGGAGGTCTTGCAACGAGAGCGATGGGAGACAAAGAAAACCGTTCCCACAAGCAGCAGGGCAGGGGGCCTGCACGGCGCGGCCACCCCCAAGGCTCGGGGCCGGCGGCTGGGTCCCGCAGGGCCTCCGCTTGCCAGCTCTCCTGCTTTATCTGCGCTTACGCCACGCCGAGGGCTGGGGGAGCGTCTGGAGACGTGGAATTCGCCGGCCGGGACGGGCGGTGTCCACAGGGCACCCTCCAGAGGAGACCCACGCTCCTGCACGCCAGGAGGCGGACGCCGCTCATTAGTCCTGGGCGCTAATTCTCACCTTCCCACCCGAGCCCCCTGCATCCCAGAGCCTCCCCCCAAACCCGTCCTTCCCCGCTCGCACCTACCTCCTCGTCCTTGTACCAGGACAACGACTCGGCCGTCAGCACAAACCAGTACTCCTTGGAGCCTCCCTTCATGATGCTGATGTTGTTGATGGTCAGCCAGCCTCTGCGGATCACCTGGAGACAGAGGAGCGGCGGCAGGGAGCGGAGGGGAGGAAGGAAGAAGAGGTTACAGGCTACTGCGGGCTCTCCGGGGCAGTTCCCCAGACGGGGAAGCGCTCCTCGGCCCGAGAGCCCACCTCGCCCCTCTCGGAAAGCCCCTGCCTCAGCAGAAGACCCTCGACCAGGCAGAATCCGAGAGCCCGTCTCCCAGGTAAGCTAGCAGCACGCGGGGGGACATCCGGAGCTCCTCCAGCTCCCAAAGCCGGGCGAGAAAAGCAGCGAGCCCCTGCCCGCGCTCGCGGCACGGCCAGATCCAAACCCAGCTCGGCGTTAACTCCCCCTCGCCGCCGGTGCCAGTCAGCCAGCAGCGGCCCGGCACCGGGCAGGAGAGGTGAGGGAGAGCAAAAGCTCCGGTGCTCCAATGGGACGAGACAGGTGGGAATTCGGAGCGTGTCTCGGGTTTAGGAGAGGACCGGAGGTGCCCGGGGGCGTTACGGCCTCTGCCGAGGGCTGTTTTGGGGTGTCCCGCAGAGGGGTGCCGGTGCCGGTCCGTCCCCAAGGTCGGCACGCAGCGCGGCGGTGCCGGGAGCACCGGACAAAGCAGACCTCAGCCTCCGTCCCGGCCGTTTCCAAGCCGCTGTCGCAAACCGGGCTAGGAAAGGGCTGCGGAGACCGACGGAGCCCCATCGGCTGCGGCACGTTCCCAGGAGCAACGACCAACTTACCCAGTCCAGCCACTACCGGAGCAGCTCTCCCCATCCCTGTTCTGCTCGGGGTCTCCGCGAGCGCGGCCAAGGCAGCCCTCAGCCTCCCTACGACCGAGGAATCCCCCCGTTTCTCGCCCAAACCCGCTCCCCCTCTTGCCCCGAAGCAGCCTCCCCCCAGGGCAGGACCAGCCGGCAGGGATGCCGAGCTCGCAGCCCCCGGCGAAAGGCTCCCTCGCAGCCCCGCGGACAGACCTCGCATGCAACACGGAGCAGCAGCCGCTGGCAATCGGGGCAGCAGCGCGCTGAAGCGAATTGCCAAAGCCTGACGTTGCAAGCAGCGGTTTTTCACGACACGATGCACGAGGACCGCGCTGTCCGGAGCAGGCGGGAGCGTTCCCTGTCCTAACTCAGCCCCGCCGTTAGCTCCATCGCGGCACTTGCGCTCTCTCCCAGCGCCGGGGCGAGGAAGCTCGCACGATGCCGTGGCCGGTCCCTGCAGCTACCACGCAGCAGAGCCCTCGCTAGACCGTCCCGCGCCTCTCTCGGCACCGTCGGAGCTAGAGGGGAACCGCCCTGCTGATGCCACGGAGCGTCCCTGCGCCTGTAACGGCTTCCCCGAGGCAAAAGTCCTCGTGGAACAACTCCGCCATCGCCGGGGGCAGCTCAGCGGCAGCCGATCCCCACCGGGACGCCTCTGCCTGCTGGAAAACGCGCTGAGTTAGCACAAACCGCTCGCGGCTGCCGGAGCGGGCGGCGGAGACGGGCTGGAAGCTGGAATCTCCCCTAGCCTTGAGTCTGGACGATCCAGGGCTGGGCTGGGACTAGCGGGCACGGTTGGACCCTGCCCAGCTGCTCCCGCCGGCCCCGCAGGAGAGGGGCGGCACATCGACCTCCACCACCCGCGCAGCCGCCATCGTTGGGGCAGGCCGGGGGTTTTCTAAGCATTTCCAACGCAGGCAAGGTTACGCTCTGCCCGCGGGGTTCCTCCATTGTTCTGGGAGCTATTGTACGGAGAGGAAGGTCACCGCGGCTCGGCACGGACCCCGCGGCTGCAGCAGAAGCCTTTGGACCAAGCTGCAAGTCTCTCTCCCTGCCAGGGCTGCAGGGGAGCGGCATTCTTCTCACCATCACCCCCGCGGTTTTACCGCGGAGCTGCTGCGCCGGCCGCTCCGTGAGCTGCACGGCAGGAGCCTGCGGCGCTTCCAGATGCCGGTCTGCCTGCTAACGACCCGCTCCCAGGTCAAGAGGGGGAACGGAGGGTCCCCGAACCTGCCTGCTTCACCACATCCAGCTGGGACTCTGCTCCGGAGGCACCCGGGCACCGGAGGCACCCGGGCACCGGAGGGCCAGACCTCGCCGGGGCAGGAGCTGCCTCGCACACAGCAACACCGACCGCTGCCAGAGACCTGAAAGCTGCGGGAGAGCTGCCCGGCGAGCGCCCGCTCCCGTAGGGCCTGACGGATTTAGGGAGAGCCCAGCCGAGCCGGGAGGTAGCGCGGCTAACGCCTTCCCGGCACGCCAGCGGTATCCCGGGGTGCTTTAGGCGCCCTGCGCCGAGCGCGCCGGCGGCAGCTCGGCAAAGCCGGTGCCCCGAGGCCCCGGCTTTTCTACCCCAGCGCTTCACAGGGGTTAGTACCACCACACGGGTTAGTAATGGGCAGACGTGGGGAAAATGCACCTGGGGGGTTGATTCAGGTCAGTCCAAAGCATGGATGGGAGGGAGGACGAACAACCCTCGCGGTTAAGCAGAGAGGAGTTAGACACGAGCGAGAGGCAGAGTTTGTTATGGCTTGTACGGGGACCAGCGCCGAGCAGCCGCGCTCGAGACCAAGGCAGGGCTCTAATCTCAACGCGGGGCTTAAGCGGGTGAAACGGAGCCAGCCCTTCGGTGCCGAGGCTTTTCCGTGCGCTGCTGGGGAACCTACCGAGGGATGGGGCTCGGGCCGCTCTCGTTTTCGGACTGCTCAGGCGGCTGCCAACGTAAAAGCCACGACAAAATCCACCGCGTTAGGCACAGACAAAGCTCGGTGCGCCGGCAGGCACAGGCAGCTAGAGCTAAAACTTAACTCATACAGGTTTTTCTGGCGAGGGGAAGGAAGGAGCCCTGAAGTTAAGAAGGCAGAGGTTGTCGGATTAAAGATTTCACCTTCTGATTCGCTCCGGCATGTTTGAGACCCCGATCGGCATTTGAAAAACCACCTCTGAATTTGAACCGAGTCCGGTTTTAAAGGAACAGAGGGAGGAGAGGGGCGGCGATGGAGCAGCTGAGAGGATCAGGGAGAAGGAAAGGGCAGAGGGAAAAGGTCCAGCAGCAAGGCAAGTCCCGCCAGCCGGGTTAGAGGCTCCGGCAGGTGCTGGGGCCGTTCTGGAGGGGATTTTAAGGAACGGGGAATCTGCCTTTAGGGTCTGGGGATGGGGAGAGGGCCCGGGGATGGGGAGAGGGCCTGGGGATGGGGAGAGGGCCTGGGGATGGGGAGAGGGCCCGGGGATGGGGAGAGGGAGCTGGAAAGTCAGAGAAAAGCCAAGGTTTGATTTCTTTTGCTAAAGGGCAGAGGAGGGGAGGGCACCCTGCAGAGCCAGAGACACCCCAGCCGTGCGCCGGCTCCAGGCAGGACCCAGAACGCCTCCTCCTCTGTCCCCAAAGGCAGGCCGAGGAGGAGGAGGAGAGAGGAAGGCTGAGCCCAGTGCCTGGCACCGAGCAGCACAGCGGAGAGCCCAGAAGAAAGTTCCTTTAAGACCGACTGGTATCGGTGAGAGCACCGATGGCTTTAGGGCTCGTAAGCCGGGCAAGCTTCCCCTGCAGAGGGGCTCCAGCGCTCTGCCCCGCTCCGAATCAGAAGCGGCCCGGCACCGAGCCGGCACCTTGGATCCTTAATTGTCAGAGCTCCACCTTCCCATCGCCCAGCACGATCACGTCCGCACAGCCAGCGATGGGAGAGCGGCCCTGCACAGAAATCGTCCTGTGGGAGGCACAGACGGGCCCTTGCGGGGTTTCCTTTGGTTTTGCAGCAAAACTGGACGGTGCTACAAGAAAATGGAAGTGTCTGAGCAGGTGGAAGGGACGGGAAACGGGCCCGGGGCCCTCCCGGGCTGCCGGAGCCGCGGACGTGGTTGGCACGCCGCGGGGTTTGGCAGAGCAGAAGGTACAAACCTTCCCGGGGAGAGCGGGACGGGCGCTCCTGCGCTGCGGCAGGGCGGCGGCCTCACCACCGCGTCCCTCCCGCTGCCGTCCTTTCGCTGTAACCGGGCCGTTACAGCAGCCTCATAAAATCCATTTTTGAGACAGGAAAGCACCCAGCACCTGAGCCGCAGCCGCTTTTTCGTGGCACCGTGTGGCCGATCAGAGGCGCTTGGCCCCGGGGAACTTCACCTGCAGGCGACTCCAACCCCCTGGCTTTATCCGCCAGCCCCACGCCCGTCCCCGGCTGCAGGAGCCAAAGGATTTTCCTGGCTCCCGTCCCCGGGGAGACGTTCGGGTGCTGAGGCCACCCCCGAGGGACCAAGGCGATACCTGAGCCGCGAGGCTGTAACGCCCAAATCGGGGGTTTGGAGATCGCTGCCCTCTCAGACACTTCCATTTTCTCGGCCCGCCGGCGCGATGCTGGGCTCCAAGCCCGGAGCAGCGGGGTCAGGATGGCTTCCCCCCCTCCACCGCCCCAGAGGGGATCGCTCGACTGCAGGCGGGGAAACTCTTTTCCATTCGGAGGAAACGCTGCCCTCTGCCTCCCCAGAAGTGAGTACGCTTGAGGAAAACCTCTGTTGGCTGAATAACGAGGCTCGAAGCAGCTGACGGGCACCCAAAGTTTGCCTCCACCAGCTGCCAACATCTGGGAGCTGAGGCGCCTCGGAAGAAGAGGGCTTCTTGCCGGATTTCCGCGCCGCGGCCGGCGTTGGTAAATCCGCTGGCAGCCGGCACAAGGTGGGGACCCAACGTCGAGCCCAAAAAAAAGGCAGCTCGGGGCAGGTCACGCACCTCCAGCCCCAGGGGCAGCTGCTGCAACCGGGGGGCGAATTTCCTACCTGCCGGGCCTGCCCGAAGCGCGGGCGGCGCGGCTCCCTGCCGGGGGAGCAGCTTCCCTCCGGCCCTCGCCACTGCTCGATGGGAACCACGGCCCACACGGCGGCAGGCGGCTCTGTGCTAAAACCCAAAGATTTTGGCTTCCTGCTTCCCAGCAAAACCAGTGCTCGCCCTCAGTCCCAGCAGCCAGCTCTCCCTATACCCGTTCCCAACGAGTACAGGCGGACGCCAGGCAGCGCTGACAGCCCGGTGGTCGTGGCACGGGCAGGGATCAGCCCCCAGCCCTTTTTTTTCGGCCGTGGGAAGAGCCCAGGCGTGGGGATGAAGGGGACAGCCCCAATTTCTGTCTCTAGACTAAGCCCCCGGAGCCCGGTTGCTCCCCTCGGGGAATCCTGTCCCCCCTCTGCCATCAGCGTACTCAATTCTGGGAGGCGAGAGGCGTCGGTTTAGGTTGGAAAGGTCTTTCTGGCAGGGCCGCGTCCATCGCTGGGTGTCGTCTACCAGCACTATCACACTATGTGGGTACTTACCAGTATCTCACCCTTTAGGTGCGCAAAATTAAGGGGGGGGAAAAAAAAAGCAGGACGAGGAGACAGAACAGTGAAGAAAAACAAAGTGATGGAAGGGAGAAGAGAGCAGGAAGCACAAAAATGGTAGGAAAAAGCAGAAAAACAGCAAAAGAAAAACAGTTACATGCTATTAATTATAATTTTACAGTGTTAATATTTCATTACATTCTTTCCAAACAAGAGGCAATGTCTGCGTTAGGTACCGCGAGACCTAACGCCATGCAAGGGGGCACTTCCAGTCCTGCTCTCAGTCATGCGCACCGGATAGCAAACGCCCTCTCGGAAGCGGGAGGCCGCACGATGAGACAGAACTGAGGCTGGCGCGGGCGCCGGGTGCGGCCCCGCGCTCCTCTCGCTCCCCGCTCCCTCCGCCCCCCGCCCCGGAGGGCTGCTCTGGCTCGGCGGGGGCAGGACCGGGCGGTTAGGCCAGACCCTGCCCCGCGTCAGGGCACGGGGCTGCTCCAGCAGCGCGTCCCACCCGGCTTGGCCCGACTCCCGCTGCTTTTAGACGTGCTCCTGGGGAGCCAGAGCTCCGTCTCCCCCAGCTCCAACCCCAGCGTGGAAGGATTTGGTGGATCAACTCAAATCCCGCTTTTAGACGAGCTCCTGCGGAGCAAACGCTCCCACCCCGTGAGCCGGAGCTCCGTCTTTCCCGTCTCCAACCCCAGCGTGAAATATCCCCCAAGGAAGGAGTTTGTGGATCAACTGGAATTGCGAAAGGCAGCTCCGGGTTGCTCCGAGCGGGATCCTGGAGCGCTACCCCGCGCGACGAGGGAGGGCCGGGGAGCCGGCGGCCGTACCTGATTGGGGATGGCTCTCTTCTTGTTCGTCTGCGTGTTCCTCTGCTGCGCGCTGAAACGAGAAAAGGAGCGGCTTTAGGCAGGGGAGGGCAAAGCGAAGCGACGAGCGCTCGGAGCCCGCGCGGCCACGCCACGCTTCCCGCCCGGAACGCCGTAAGGAAGAGCCGAGTCCAAAGGGGAAGCGCGGCACGGAAAACGGAGACCACCCGGGCTCGGTGCCGCCAGCACGCTGCGACGCGGACAGAGGAGCCCCTTCCAGAGATTTTGCCCGGGCCCGAACGTACGCGGGACAGCGGCGCCGAGGGAGGGGGCCGGGGCTTTCCAGCCCCGACGGCTTTATCTCCCTCCTCACGGTCCGTATCTCCAGGCACTTACAAGCCTGCCTGTCCCAGAGGGGCAAGGCTGCAGGAGAGGAAACGCCAAGCGATCAGCAGCGGTTGCCGATTCGAAAGGGCTTTCTGTCCGTGAACCCAGCCGAGCCGACGCACCCCTACCACCGCAAGGCCGATAACCAGAAGGACTCGTCTCCAGCGACACCTGCAGCCGCCTACTTCCCCCCCAGGTTGGAAAAGAGCATACCTGCACCAGAGGGAAAGCTACCTGTCTCTCCTGAGCAACCAAAGAGACGAGGGGCGAGGTGCGGGACGTAACCGTTAGTCAGGAGCAGGAACAAAATCCAGGAAAACAGTTAGAATAACGCCGGGACGCCCCACGGAGCAGCAGTTCACAAGCACAAACGGGGGCCTTTCCCCGGGGAAGGTGGCTGCGGGGCCGCGCTGACGGCGGCCGCCGTCCCTCCGACCCGGGACGCCCCTGACCTGCCGGCTGCGGGGATTTGGGAGATGGCTCCCTGCCTGCCCTGCCCCGCACGGGCCCTCGGGACGCAAGGGGAGCCGGGTGCCCGGTCTGAGCGTCCCGGACGGGAGCGGGAAGCTCTCCCGTGGCTGAGCTCCGCTGCAAGCGCGAATCCAAAGCTGAGCTTGGGGGAGAAGCCTCTCCAGCTCTCATCCATCGTCCCCCCGGGCTGCGGGGAGGGGAAGGTGCAAGCGGGGCTGCCCCGGCCGCTCCAGGACATGCTGTTTGAGCGGGTACCCACCCTGTCGCCATGTGCTGCTCAGTGTAACAGCTGGGGAGTGGGAGAGTTTCAGAGGAGTCCGGAGGAAAGAGTGAGGTGATGGTTCAAAGGAAAAACAGGAGAGATTAGGAGAAGAGGAAGGAACTGTGAATGAAGGTGAAAAGCAGAGACATAAAAAAGGGGGAGGAAAAAGAAAAACAAGAGGACGACTATGAATTGAAAGAGGAGGAGGTGGCGTGGGCTCCGGCGGGCGAGGAGGCGACAAGAGCCGCTCGCCTCCGCTCTTTCTGCGTGGGGACGCCTGAGCTGGACCCTCTGGGCGCCTCCGAAAAGTTATCGCCCGTTTTGGGGCTGCGCCGAGGGGAAACGCTAGCCACCCGCTGGCCGAAGCTGAGGAAGACAGGCCACCAGAGAGCCCCCCTCCGGCTCCTGGCCGCGCCTGCCTGGGCAGAGGATTACGAGGGATGAGCTCAAAGGATGGGGAGAGGTTTCTGCTCCCGCCCGACAGCTCCACCGGGACAGGACGAGTTATTTCGCCCTCCCTTAGCGCGGCCAGGGGGCAGGGAAATGCCCCCGTCTCTGCTGAAGGGCAGCAACAGCCTTAATGACCTAAATTCATCGCAAGCGCTCCTGCGAGCGGGCGCTAAGCAGCTCATCTCTCTGAGGCTGAACAACTCCAGCTTTCCACGCCCTCTGCCCTGACGAGCAGCGTTAACGAAGCCTGCTTCGGGCTGCAGCCTGAGGAGTGACGTGGGCAGCTCAGCTCTCCAGGCCCTCAAGCACTGGCCAGGTGGCAAGCAGAGGAGCGGAGCTCCCGTACCCCAAATCTGAGAGAACTCGGGTGCAAAAGATAGGGTTTTGGTGAATTACGTTGGGGCGTGGGAGGCTCCTCCACCAGGTTTCACGTCGGTGCCCCTGAAAGGGTAACGTAACCCGCACGCCTCCTCTGCAAACTGGGGACAGGACCGCGAACCCCATCTCTAACAACAGTTTGAGGAGCCATCCCACCGGTAAACTACTTACTTGGCAAATCCAATGAAGTCCTCGTGGTTAGTGTTGATGTAAGAGAGCTCGATGTCAATCAGCAGGAGAATCTGGAAGGAGATTCGAGGTCGGGGAAGGAGGCTCGAGGTCGGGGAAGGAGGCTCGAGGTCGGGGAAGGGGGCTCGAGGTCGGGGAAGGGGGCTCCAGGTCGGGGAAGGGGGCTCCAGGTCGGGGAAGGGGGCTCCGGGTCGGGGAAGGGGGCTCCGGGTCGGGGAAGGGGGCTCAGGGATGGGGAAGGGGGCTCCGGGTCGGGGAAGGAGGCTCCGGGTCGGGGAAGGGGGCTCCGGGTCGGGGAAGGGGGCTCCGGGTCGGGGAAGGGGGCTCGAGGTCGGGAGTCCCGCGGGGAGGGCTGAACACCCGCAGCCCCGGCGCCGCTCGGGCAGACGTGGGCGACCGGGCAGGAGACGCCCGAGCTGCCGCGAGAGGGAGCTTTGGGATCACGAGTGGGGAGATGCCGTGGCCGGTGCCAGGGCTCGTTTTACCCTCGCGCCCGGCGGCTCGGCTTTCTCCCTGCTCTCAGCCCGGCCGAAGACGGCGCGAGCTCACCTGGTCCTTCGTTTTGCCTTCCCGTTCCCTGATGTGAGTGGTAACGATCCTCTCCGTCTCCTCTCGTAACCTGGGGTAGGAACCAAGCTGAAAAGAAAGGGAGAAGGCCGGGGAAAAAAAAAAAGCGCTGCTGATGGGACCGTGGCAGCCTCCGGCGCTCAGCGCAGAAAGCCAGCGACGGGAGACGCTCACGAAGGGGACGGGGACTGAGCCCCAGTTCTGCCGGGAGGACACAACTGGGGCTCGGGGGCGGAAAAAGCGACAGGCTTGATTCTCTTCACTAGATCCGACAAGATCAGCAGAACCCCCTTCCCGGGGGCCTTCGAAGCAAAGCCAAACACGCTAATCCAGATTCTTGTTTTCTTTTCTCCCCGCCCTCGGACCCCAGGGCTAAGCAGATCGGGGTTTTCACGGCACGAAGCGCGAGCTACGGCTAAGCGAGGCAAAGGAGCGGGATCTCAGCGACGCGAGGAGCGGTTTTAGCCTTTGCTGTTACGGGGGCGAGCAAACACCTGTGCAATATGGCTCGGCAGGACCCGTGCCGCGAAGCCGAGTTGATGCTACGCCCGTATTTGCCGGCGTTTCCGACAAGCGTCCGGGTGTCGGAAGGAGACGGCATCCCCCAAAATTAGGGCCAAGTGGTCGAACTCACTTTGGTCGGCTGGGTCCTGGGAGCGAATATATTCCAGATGTTCCGATTAGACAAAAAGGGAGGAATTAAGACCCGTTACCTTTTCGGCACACTTTTTAATGACCGTGGCCAGCTCTGAGACCACCAGATCAACACACTTCAAACTGGGCTCTTTAAGCTTTACAATCTGTTTTTTCACTATGGCTTCAAAGGCCATGTCGGGCGTGAAGAGCCCCGTCCTGCACCACGCAGAGCGAGAGCGAAACACCGAGTGGAGCGCAGGGCGGGGAAATAGCCACAAAGACAGAAAAGAAAAGAAAAATGAGACATTTTTTTAAATCAAGGTTAGTAACGTGCAAAGGAAAAAGCTGCGGCGCTGCCTGAGAAATTCCTGCGGGTCGCTGGGAGCTGCTGGGGCGCTCGGTCCCCCCGCGGCTCCCCCGCGCCTCGCGGGCGGCACGGGCGGGCTCAGCCCCGGACCCCGCGCTCCCAGCGGCGTCGGGGCGCTTTTACTGAGCGGGGGGCCCCTCGCCACCGCCCGAGCGCAGGAAAAACCCTGGCCAGGCTCCCGGCTTCGCTCCAGCCTGGATCGCTCGGGCCCAGCTCTAGGAAAAGGCTACATTTCAACTCAGCTTCGGGGGAAGAGCCGCCCCGACTATTGGAGACGGAAGGAATTTCGCAGGGAGCGCCGGCTTCTCCACGTTACGCGGATCAGAGTCAACCACGCTGGAAAGGAGAGAGCGCCTGACCCGCCAGCGAACCCCCGCCGGTCCTACCGCTGACGGGACGGCTCAGCATTTAAACCGCTCCGCGCCACAAAAGCACTCTGGGTAGCAAACGGGGCGCGTACTTTCACGCTCTGGCCCGTACGTAGCTAAATTTATTATTTTTTTTAAATAATATAAGCGTTGGAAGGAGAGAGGAGCTGTTTTTCCTGCCCTCTTTTCAGCTGAAGGCGTATCTTTAAAAAACAAAAGAGTGACTCTCAGAAGCCGGTGATTAAATATGGAAATGGCCCATTTCTTTATCCAGGGCCCTCCACAGCTTCAGGGTAATTAACACTTCCACCCAATACAGGCAATTGTGCGTGGGGGGGAGCCTTTTGAAATGCAAATGCGCTTGTTATCAAGCGGCTTATTAATTGCAGACGTGGAACTGCGAGATTTACGGGCAGGCCACCAAAGCCTTCACGGGATCCGCTGTCCCCGGCTTTTGTTTCCACGCTCCCGGGATTCCCAGAGTGCAGCGAAGCAGCAGTTTAAATTGCAGCTTGAGAAAACACGTGCTAAGAGAGGTACCGGCATCCGAGAGCAGCCTGCCCGCCTGCCTGGCTCCTACCGGGAACAAAGCCTCGGCGGCGGCCCCCGGACAGCCCCTCGCTGCCAGCGCCGCGCTGTCCCCGGGAGGGTGACAGCCACGGGGAGCCGAGCGTCCCCAGGAATCCCGACCCCGGCCGTCGGGGTGCCCGGGAGGCGCGGGGACCGATCCGTCCTCGGCTCGAGGCCCGGCCGATCCCCTCAGCCGGAGGCGACAGGGAGGACGCCAGGTGAGGCGGCACGAGCTCAGAAACATCCAATTTGCTCAGGGGGCTCCCAGGCTTCATTATTTTCATGATTATTATTTTTTTGGACGGGAAACCAGGCAAGGCAGGCAGGTTAGAGCATCGCTCCTGCTTCCCCATCCCACTGGATTGCCTCCAGCCGGTTCAATACCTTACTGGTACACTGTCTAACTGTATTGATTAACTCCTGAATAACGAGGTCGACACACTTCAGACAAGGCTCTTTCAGCTTCACCACCTGCTTTTTCACAATGGCCTCGAATGCCAAGTCTGGGGTGAAGAGCCCCGTCCTACAGGAATCCGCAGGCGGGGCGAGAGGGCAGAGACATGGCAGAGAAAAAAACAAAACGGGTGATCAGGTTTGGAGGCCATCGGCTGCGTCCTGGAGAGCAATTCCCTCCCCGGCGCCGTCAGCGGGGGCGGCCTGGATCCACGGCATCGCTCGATCCCGCTCTTCCCCCGCCGCTGGGGCTGCCGCAGCCCCTCAGAGGCGACGGCAGCCCCCCACCTGGTGGCGGCACCCTCCAACCCCTCGAATTAGGGTGCTGCTCCCCCCACGAACGGGAGCAAGAGAGCCCAGGCGCGTCAGCGCCGCAGGGAAACGGGAATTCGCCTTTTTGGTGGTGACTAGGGAAACGGGATACACCACCAGCCCGCCGAGTGACTCCTGGGGAGAGCGTTAAAGCGAGGAGAAGCAGCTCTGCCTTTCCCTTTTCCCATCCCAGCAGAGGACGTGCACGTAATTAATTCCTCTTTGGGGCCCCCAGCCCCCCGACGGCCCTGCGCCGGACGGGCCGAGCAGCGCCCACGCGAGGCGCGCCGCTCCCCAGCGCGGCGACGGCCCCAGCGCGCACCCCGGACCTGCGTCCCTCTTCTCTGCGAGGGTTTAACTTCACGTTCCCTACCTTTCTCCCAAGGTCATTTCTTCCCCCGCTTACAGGAATGTAAGAGGAAAGATAAAGGTTATTTTAGTGGCTGAGCTGAAGGCAGAAGGGGAAATTTTTCAGCTCAGCGCCTGCGTTGCAGCCTCCCCTGGGTTCTGCGGGGAGCGGGGCAAGCCTGGCTGCTAACCGAGACCGCCCGCTACGCTGGAGGGACACGCGGCGGGGCCGAGTCACCCCTTTAATTCCCTCTCAAAGGCAAGGAACGTCCGTTTTCAGCCAGCGCTGGTCTCCACGCGACAGCGGACGACGAGCTGACAGCGACAGGCATCGCCTCTCCCTCGGCAGGAAGGCTCCGATCACACGCGCCCCGCGGACCAGCCTTACCCATCTACGCTAAGGAGAAGGGGACCCGCGACCGCGCCGCTCCGACACTTGCCTCACACCGTGGATGTTTTTAATCGCGTAGCTTATTTCTCGCCTCAAGTCCTTCTCGTCAAACTCCATCTGAAGAGGGAGGAAAGCCGCCGTTAGGATTTTCACAGCACCTAACTCCTGGCAATCACGCGGGCGTGCAAGCGGCCCCCGCCGCAGCCCTCCTTTTCCTCTGCAGCACGGCGGGAGGCAGGCGCCCGCCCCAAGCGCTCATCGTCTCCGGCCCACGAGGCGCTTTACACGCCGCTTCAGAGGCTGCTCTCCGTCCTGGCCAGACTGGCTCCCTCTCTCTGATTTACTTATCTCAAATCTTGAGATAGCACCCTGCTTTGATATCCTTCTCCCTGCTCCGCAACTTCCTCGTTGCAAGCCCAGCGCTTAGGCCAGAGGTCAGGCACCGCCACCCAGCAATGACAGCCCGCTGCGGCTACCGAAACACGCGACTGGCTAATAAAACAGCCCCTCCTTCTGTAAACACCTCCCAGTGCCAGGAAGGGAAAGGCACCCAGGTGCTGAGGCACCGCCAGGGCCGAGCCGGGCTTCAGCTCCACGTGGACGCCGGAGCCGGGCACGAGGGAGCTCAGCCCATCCCAACCAGGCGCTGCCTTCTGCAGCAGCAGGACCTGCCCGCCGCCGCCTGCGCGGCACACGTGCTCCCCGGGCCGGCTTTACCTTCACCAGCTCAAAAGGAAACCTCTCGTGGAAAATGCGATTGATTCTGGCACCCCCGGAGAGCTCGAGCGTGTCCACCTGGTCTCCCGAACCTTCGATTCGCTTCTCAAAGTCCACACCGAACTGCTGGACCATTCTGCGGAGAAGCAACGGGATTAAACGGGCGCCAGCTGAGTACGACGGACGGACGGACAGCCAGGCTGCCTCCCACAGCCAGCACCGTCCCGCCAGCTCTGCTTCAGCTAGCCAGGGCTGCGTAAGAGCTCTCCCAATTCCCTCTGCTGGAGCGGCAGAAGCGAAAATCCCCCTTTCGCTGTAGCCTGAACAGCGCACGGGCAGGTCCAGGACGGGCGCGAGTCCCTTCTGATCCCGAGACCAAAGCGTTCGCTTTGGGCCAGGCAGGTGACGTACGCAGAGCGCAGCGAGCCCGAGCCGCTGATTCTCGCCCGCAGAGGTGCTCGGCGGGCGTTTCTGGGAGAGGCTTCCCTCGTCCTGCCCCGCCGCCGGCCGGCCAAGCGCCGGAGGATGCAGAACCTCTCCTAGGTGCCAGCTTAGCACCATAGCTCGCTCCCAGCCGCGCGGCTATGCCGGGCTCTTCCTTGGAAGAAGCCACCGGCTGGGATAAATGAGCCTCGCGCAAAGAGCGGAGCGAGCGTATTTCTGTGCCGGCAACGTTTCTGGCTGGGAGAGGCGACTCTCCGCTGCCAGGCGAGGCACCGGGAACGCAGCACCGAGCGAGAGGAACCTACTGTAACAAAGCTTTGGTTTTTCGCGTGGGGTCGTCAGGGCGGAAGTTCTTGTACTCCTCGACCTCCTTCTCCAGGGAGAGCAGCTGGCTCTGAAGTTTGCTGCGCAGCGAAGGCAGCGTCTCCCGAATGTGGTTGGTGAGTTGCTGCGAAAGAATCGAGAGAACTGAGAGCCGCTCCTCCGCACCAGAGCGGCGGCAGGAACGGCCCGTTTCCCCCAGAGGGAAACGCCAGCGCCCCGGAAGGCGCGGGAAGGAGCCAAGCCTACCTGGTTAAGGACTTTCTGCAGATGCGGGGTGCCCATCCGGTCGGCCATGTGCCGGTAAGCCGGGTGAGAAAGGAAGAACTTGCGCTCGGCCGCCAGCGCTGCCCTGATGTCCTTCTTACCATCGATGTCCTTCTGGCTTCGGTTAACGACGCCGATGTAGCCTGCAAGGGGACACGTTGGCACTCGCAGCTCCGTATCGCCATCCACGGCCGCTTCTCCCGGAGCAAAGGGCGGCGGGAAGGGCCTGGGCTCTCCGCAGACACCGGAGAGCGCAGGAGCTGCCCCTCGGCTCGTTTTGCAACGCCACGCTCTCCGCACGAGAGACGAAGGCCGTGGCGGGGAGGATACGGGGTGACGCAAAGCCTCCGTGGTTCGTTGTACCTCTTCGTAGAGGAAGCAGCTTGTTCTCCAGCACGTCTCTGGCATCCGTGCCTTCATCCATCAGATCCAGCTTGGTGATGACTCCGATCGTCCGCAAGCCTGGAGCGGCCACACAAACGAGCAATCGATTAATCTCGTTTCACAGAACGCGTCACAAGGAGGCGCGCGGGCGCGTGACCAAAAGGAACACGGACGCGGCAGCGAGGAGCAGAACCGCTGGCCCTTCCTCAGCTGTCGGAGGATGGAGAGTCCTCTGTGAGAGGAGGAGGAGGAGGAGGAGGGATGAGGAGACCCTCTGGTACCAAAATCGGGGAACGGATTGCCGAGACTCTGCCGCGACTCTGCCCTCCACACCCAGGCTGGGGCAGCGGCAGGGGCAGGCGGGAGGACGCGTCCGTCTTACCTTGAGGATCAACTTCTTTTGCCATCTTGAGCGCGTCCGAGTTGGCCAGATCCATGTTCGCCGGCGTGACCGCGAGGATCAAGCTGCTCTCCCTGCTGATGAACTGCAGGATCATGTCTTTGATCTGGTACTCGATGTCCTGCGGCTGGTCCCCCACCGGCACTTTGGTGATCCCCGGGAGGTCGATCAGAGTCAGGTTCAACACTGAAAGGACAGAGACCGCCCGCGTTCGGGGTCACGGGCCCGGCGCTGGGAGCTCTCGGTCTTGCAGCTGGATCTCTTCAGACCTGCTGACCGATCTGCAAGCCTTCAAGTCCCCTCTCAAGGTGGAGTTAGGCTGGATTTGCTCAGGGGGCGGCGCAGGCAGCCCCCACCGTCCCCAGGCCGGTGTAAGATCAGCCAGACACGCGTAGCGGCCAGCGTTTGCGTTCAGGGCGCAGGCTGGGCGAAATCCCACAGCCGCCGTGCACGCAAACGCCGGCTTTTCTTCCTTCGCAGCGTTTTTAACACGCGGAGGCCTGGGGCAGGGAAACGGCTCACTCACCGTGCGGCGAATAGACGCGGAGGTTGATGGGGATGGGAGAGATGCCTTTGTTCGTTCCCGTCACCCTGTCGGTTTCCGCTTCGATCTCCTGCCGCACCTCGTCAAAATCTGTGAACTTTTTGGATTTGCAGTGCAAAAACTCAGCATATTCTGGAAGAGATTAAAAAAAAAAAATTAAAGAAAAGGACAATTTGGCCACCTGGAGCCCGGCGCGGACGCACGCCGAGATTCAACCGGCGTAGAGACGTTTCTGCACGGCAAAGCGGAACCGGCCGCGCGCTTCGGCGCGACACCGAGCAGCCGGGCAGGATGGGTGCCCCAGAGAGGCTCCGAGGACCTGCCCAGGGATTAACCTGCTTGTCTTCAGCCTCCTGACTGGCAGCGGCCCCAAATAAACTTGGCCTAGCCGCTTCCTCTGGCTGAGGAGGAAAGACCGGGAGGATGGCAGCCAGCCGGCGCAGGCTGAGCGCGCTGACACTCTGCCTGCCGCCTCTGCGCTGGCAGCAGCTGCTTTGATGTGGACTGGGGAGTTACGTTTCCCTTTGCCAAAAAAGAAACTGCCCTTGGGTGAGATGCTGGCAGGCAGCCGACGCTGGCTCCAGCTAACGAACCTCGGCATCAGAATGGCCGTGTTTGTTTTCACCCGGCCCTGTTTGCCTTTCAGGCCCTGCTGATGGCTTTTAAACGTTTTATTGCCCAGACCCCTAACGCTGAAGAAAGCCCCGCGTCTGCGGCTGCCAAGATGCTCTGGTGCGCCCGGGAGGCAGGGCAGCAAACCCTCCCGGCGCCGGCAGCACCCCTCGCGCTGGCAAAAGGGCTGCAGCCGGCTGCGGGGTGCCGGAGACCCGGGATAGCATCTTCGCCCCATCCGGCAAGGAAGGACCGGCGGCGCTTCCCGGCTCCGGCAGCCCCTCGCCAAGAAGGAACCGCAGCTTCCCTCCACCTGCGCCGCGAGCTCTTTTATTTACTCGTTCGCTCTCCAGATTTATCGCTCTGCCCCCGCAGCCAACAACCCCAGCCGAGCTGCAGCCCGGCGAGGGGCCCGACTCTGACCCCGGCAACTCCCCCGAGCCCAAGGAACTTGTGCCAGGAGACAAACATTAACCCAGCCCCGGCTCCTCCGCGGGGCAGGCGCCTGGGAACAGAGAAGCGGCTGCTTTTTCTGGGCCTCTGCGCAGTCGCCTGCAGTTATCCGGGATTTTCTGAAAGGGTTTTGCAGCCCGTTAGCGCAGGGGACGCTTCGAGGGGAGCGGGGAAGCCGAGCAGAGAGGTGAGGGGGAAGGGAGGCCCTGCGGTCGCCGGGATAAGGACTCCCCGGCTCCTCCACCAGCTCCTGGAAAAGGGATTTGAATGGATTCGGGGCCAGGACTTGCCCTGGGGAGAGGGATGGTGCAACCCACTTCCTCCAGCAACCCGTGGGTGGGGTGAGGGGAAATACCAGCCCTGCCCTGGCCCTTCCACTCCTACCGGTTCCAGCCAGGTGACACCTTATCATCCAAAGGCCCCGACATTTTGCAATCCCCTTATGAGTTCTGGGTACCAGAAACGACTAATTACTTGATAACCAGGTCACCTGAGCCAAGGCGAAAGGTGGCTGCGGAGCGCGGCTCCGCAGACCGCTCCGGCTCTGCCGGGATCGACCCAAACCCACGCGTTTTCGGAAGAGGACGGCGTGTTTCAGGCAGGGGAAGGCAACAGGAGAAATCTCCCCGGAGATCAGGCTGGCCGACGCTTTCGAAGCGTGCCTGGCTGGGAGAAGGAGCCGTCCTCGTGCCCCGCGTCCGGCTCCCCGGTGCTCCTCGCCGCGTGGAGGCAGGTGAACCGCGGCAGGGGCCGATTTCGCAACTCCTGCGTGCCAGGGTGCGAAGCGGAACTGAGTCACGGGGCGATGGGGAAGCAGCCAGGCACGCTTTTATTAGCCACCGCCAGCGTTTTGAACGCCGTGTGCAGGCAAAGTCCCCCTTATCATCGGGATAATGACACCTTAAGGGAAACGGGAATTTTCTGCTGGAGGGGAGCAGGAGGACGGACCTAAACGGACCCAAAACGTGTCACCGCTTCAACCCGTGCCCCGCTGCCCTCCCCTTGCCAGCACAACGCGTTTGAAGAGGGCCGACGCGCTGTTTGATAAACGTCCTGCGGTCTTACTCGGGATTGAGCATATTCTGGGGAGGAAAGGATCGGCGCAAGCTTCTACAGCAGCCTCCGGCGGCACAGAGCCCCACCTCTCAGCGTCAAGGGCAGCGCGCGTTCGCAACCAGCCCGAACGCAAGCCACACTGCCGGCGCGTGCTCTCAGCCAGACGTGCGCCGAAACGCCGGCGTCGGCGCCGAATTACAGAAACTTCCTCTCTCGTTTGCCACTTCCAGGGTGCTTTTTATCCCCAAGAGCAGGCGCGCTCCCCAGCCGTCAAAACCCCGTCCGAGGAGCGCTCGGACGAACCAGAGCCGCTACCGGCATTCACGCGCCGGTTAAACGACGCATCCAGGAGAGGCTCGAGCGCAGGCACGCAGCCGAACGCCGGCGCTGCTCCCCATCCGAAGGGCAGGCGGAGCCGTGACGGCCAGCCCAGGGTTTCCACCTCCCTCTCGCGACGGGCCAAACCGTACCTGTCTTGGAGAAGATGAGCTGCAGGATGAGGGGTCGCCGAGTGACGATTCCAGAGCCTCGGGGAAGGAAGTCCCTGCAAGGAACGAAAAGACAGACGTTTACCGACGTGGTTAAATAAGCAAGTTAATGCCGTACCGAGTCGATGGCCCCGATGTGTAAACAGCGGGCGCCGGGGGATGGCGTGCAGGGGCTCGGAAACACCTGGATCCTACACAGAACCGGTTCCTGCTCCGCAGCGGGAGCTGGAAGGGGGCAAAGGACGCTCGCAGGACCACAGACACCCGTGGCGGGACAGGAATGCGCTCTCCCAGCGCCTGCCCCCATCTCAAGGCCGTGCCCCCAGCCTCCCGCTATCGCTCCCTGCGGAAAAGGGGAGCCCCGATGGCGAGGACGCCCTGGGAGGCAGCGCTCTCCGGGAGAGCCTCCCCGTCCCCGAAAGCAGGCGGGAGGAGAACGGGCGCTAACGGAGGGGAGAGCGGCTCCCACGTCCTTCGCCGTGAATCGCTTCCGAGCGCCTGCTGTGGGTGCAGGAATTCGGAAAGCAGTTTTCCCAGCTGCCAGCCATTCAGAAATTTAAGTGCCTATTGGATTTCAACACCCCGCTAATTCAATAAAAATAAAAAGACACCTCGACAGAAGGGACAAAACCACCACCTTCTCTTTATTCTCCGAAACCGCACATCCTTTCTGGTTTTGTTTCCCAGACAGGCCCCCTGCGAAGAGCCAAACGAGGCGCAGAACCCACGGCGTTTCTCCTGCCCCCGGCTCGGGGCCTTTGCGGGGATTTTCCTGCCTGGAAACGGTGCTGCTCCGACGGGCGGCTTTGTTCGGGGCCGTTATCGCCCAGCGAATGGCTGCAGCTCCCGGGCAGAGGGTGACGGGAAGGGGATGGGAAAGCGGGTTTGCCGAGCAGCTCCGTGCTGGTGGTTTTGCTTGCTTGGAAACGGGAGCGATAAGAGCTCCTTGGGAGAGGCCGGAGCAGCGCTGAGTGGATTTATTGCTTCCATTAACGAGAGAGCACATCCAGCTTATCAGCCGAGCACAAGGAAACGAGATTGGCACGGGGGCAGGCGGTGCCCGTCGCTGTCACCCGCGCCCGAAGGCACCCCGCTCACGGGGAGAGACACAACCCCCCCTCGGCTGTACCCAACCCGCACACCCGCATCCCCAGCTGCCGCCGACTGCGGGTGTGAATTACAGCCGCGATACCCGTGCCGGGAACATCACCTTCACCCGAGCATCGGGGGACTTCCGAGCAAACCGCGATGCCCCAGCCCCGCCGGGGAGGCAGCCCCGAGAAGGAGGTTCCTCTAAACAGAAACGTGCTTTTATCGCCCTGGAAAAGAGCTTCCTGCCCAACCGGGAGGACAGGTCCTGCGGCAGCCGCCACGGGAGGTGGGATGCGACAGGAAAGGGAAGTGTTTGAGGGTGTCTGCTTGACGGCAGCAGGAACGTCGGGATCTGGTTTGGCACCGCTCGCTACCCGGCACGGTGACGGCGCTGCAGTTTCGCTATGACGGGCCCTGTTACGCTGTTTGGAAAGTGGCGGCAGCTTCCTCCTGTCGAAATAAACACCGCGAGACGCAGAAACCCTCCCCGCGGCCCCGCCGCCTTCCCCGGGAGGGGACAGCATCGGGCCCGGGGCAGGGAGAGCACCGCAGCATCTCCTGCGACCTGGACGGGATCGAACGCTCCCGGCAGGCTCCGCTGCTCCCTTCTCCCGCCCTGCCGCGTTAACGATCTCCGGGGGTTAACGACATAAACCCCCAGCTCCGCAGAGCACGAGCTCGCCCGCCGCTGCGCCGCGGGGTCAGGCACAAGCGACCTGCCCTTTCGACACAAACCGAAGCCCAACAAGAGCTCGCTTCATCGGGGAGGACGGCGCGAATCCTGCCCGGCAGCGGCCGCGGGCCAGCCCTTGTGCGGCCGCCGAGCCTCTGGCACCCGTGGACGGCAGCGAGTGGGTGTTTGTACAACCGAGGGGCGTTACCGCGCTCAGCCCCGCTCGCACGCACGCGTTTTGCGGCCAGGGTTGGCAGGAACCGACTCCTTCGTGAGAAAACAACGGCTGCAAACACAGCGGGGGAGAACCGGAGCCTGCCAGAAGGTCCCTCTGGCACTTTTTAAACACTAAAAGTGACTCAGAGACGCGGGGCAGGTGGCACGAAGCAAGACCTCGATCGGGCTGACGCACCTCAGGGATGTCACCTCCGAGGAGTGAGGTCAAACCTGTGTTTGAAGTGACATTAAACCCGGATTTTCCCCTTCACTTCACTATTCAGAATAATCCTCTATCTCCGCTCGCCGTTTGCGTGCGGTACCAGGAAACTCTGCTTTGCAAAGAGAGCAAAAGACAAAGGTCACTGGTGGAGGAAGTACATTTAATACATCCCGTCCCCTAGAAAATCTCCCGTGACGAAGGCACCTGAGAGCTGGCTCCCGAGCGGCGAGCGCTGCCTCGGCGCTGCCTGTCCCTGCCCGGCGCCGCCTCGTCCCTGCCCGTTCCCTCTCCGGTTTCAGGCTCCCGTTTATCTTGACGGATTCTTCGCCAGCGACCCCGTGGCGGCTCTTCCCCAAAATCCAGGGAAAAGACACCCCGAACTCCCGGGGGAGAGACCCACCAGACACCACGTCCCCGACGTCCCTCCAAGATGTGTTTTCGCTCCCCGCTCACTTCCCAATTCCCTCCCTTTTGCTCCGTTTTCAGCCAGCTCTGCCCGCTGATAAAAGAGTTTCCCCCTCCCGTTTCTGAAGCATCGCCTTGCCATTAAATCGCCGTTCCTCTGACGAAGGCCGCCATAAAATCCTCCCAACCCCATTTAGCCAAAGCCCTGATTTACACCCACAGAGCCGCCGTCCCAGCTCGGCGTGGCCGACTCCAGGCACCCGAGCGAAACCAGACCCGGGGAATATTTGCGGAAAAGCCCTAAGAACAGGTCGCTGTCATCTCCATCCTCCCCTGCGGATAGATTCTCCCTCAGAGAGGCTTAAACGCAGCTTTAGCACCGGCTTAAAAATCTCAGCGAGCCACCTTGGGCCGGAGCTGCCGATGCTTGGCCCAAATGCTGGGGTTTATCCCCATTTCGGGCTCTCCGAGGCATTTTACGGAGCCTATTCAGCGTCCCACCGGGAGAAGGGGACCGAGGTCTGGCCACCTGCATCCCCCAAGCCCTGCCGTCGCGGCCGTCCGGCTCAGCCCCGGCTTTATTTACGGCTGCGGGGAGCACCGATAACGCCATCCCAAGGCCTTATAATGCCCCATTGAGGCTTGGTTCCTCGACTACGCTGCCGATGGGAGGGCCTCCCCACCGCCCCCGTCACAACGGCTCCATTGTCAGCCCGGTCCGAGCGGCCGCCGCGCTCAATGGCCGGGCTTTATACGGCTCTGAAAACGTCTTTTACGCCGCCGTTTGTCGGAGCGTCGCCGCGAGAGCCGGAGCGGGGCCGGGGGAGGCTCGGCGCCTTTAGCACGCTTGTACTGACACGACAAGGGCTCCAAAGAGGGCTCGCTCAATGCACGTTTCATCGGGACGTCAATGGGACGGCTTTTCACGCAGCTAGTAATGTAATTTTAATGCAGTATCTTAGATTTCCTTTTGTGCTTTTCCCCACGGAAGGAGAGAATCGAGTGGCTTCACGCCCCTCGCGCAGCGAGACCGACTCATTTCGACGCCTGCTGAAACAGATGCAGCAGCGAGACAGATTCCGTCCCCCCAGATATTTAAGTCCAGCACCTAATTCACAGATTTAGAGGGCTCCATGCAGCTGGACCCCATCCCTGGCTCCTCCGCAGCCTTTTTCCACGACCGGTGGCATCTCGGGGCGTCTCCACAGGGCTCGTAACGTGTCTCCCGTGTGTTCAGGCCCACCGCGACGCGTGGCTGCCCCGGCCGGGCCGGATCAACGCGTGTCTTTAGGCTCCTCCAAACAGTTAAAAAACACCTAAGCGGGGCGATGCGCGGAACAGGGATCCAGACTCCCCCGACTCCTTATCCAAGCGCCAACGCTCCTTCCCGCTCACCCCTAACGCGATCAACCGAACCGACTTGTACCGAAGAGGGAACAGTGCCTTTCCCCGCGGCTGAGCCGAAACCGCCTCGTTCGGCTGAGCCGAAACCGCCTCGTTCGCTAGCCGAGCCTCGGCGGCACGCAGGGCACCGGGACACGTCACCAAGAACCCGGCGTGGCTCGTTACGGGAGACGGGATGCCGGGCTCCAAGCGCCGCTGGAGTCGGGCTTCCTACGGAGGCTCTGCACCTTCCTAACGGGTCAGAAAAGCCAAGAATAAAGGTCAAACAGCCGCGAAACGGGGGGAGATCGGCAAAAATAACCCCACCGCCCGTCTCTAACCAGCTGCTTCCAGAAGGAAACGCGGTTAGCCGGCGTGGGAGCCTTCGGGAAGGCTTCGCTAGCGTGCGGGAAGAGCGAGGCCTGCCGCAAGGGGAAACCGGAGGGGCCGGAGCGATTTGAGGTTCTGTTTCCTCCGTGTTGCTTATTCCTCTCCACCTGGAATAAACCAGAGGCCGAAGGCTTCACCGGCGGGTCTCCCGCCCTTCTCCCACCCGACAGCTACGCCTCGCGGGCAGTTCCCGTAAGGAAAACCGCTCCGCGTGGAGACTTTCCCTTTTCCATCCCGTTTTGCAGACCAAAACCACCGGCGCTACTCCCAGAGCAACGCCTGGCCCCTCAGCCGGAGATCGCCGGGGTTAAGCCCAGCTCCCTCCCCACGCGGCCGTCCGCGCGCGTGCATTCACACCGCCGTGCATTTGCACGCTCGGGAGCGGCCCCTCGGCTTCAGGCGGAAAAGCTCTCGCGGATAAAACGCGGCTCGCGCGCTCCAAGCTTTCAGCTTGAAATCTGGAGCAAGCTTCCCGCGACGCGGCTGGGTTATCGGGACAGTCGCAACAGCCCGGAGGCCTCGGCGCTCATCCCCAGCCGGCCGGCATCCCGCTATCCGTCCCGGAGAAACGCTCGATGCCGCCGGCGCGGGATAGAACCCGACGGGCTTCGCCCGGCCGCGAGCGCCGGGACGGGCGCCCCAACGGCGTCGAGTGCTGCGCGGAGATAAGCGGCGGTCCCTGCCCAACCTGGGTAACGGGCGAGCCGTTTCAGGGCTATTAATCCCCAAATTATCACGCGGAGCTGTTCCAAGAGCGCGTAACGATAATCTATATTCCTCATTATCGTATTCCCAAATAATTCAATAGGCGCGGAGAGAAAGCAAAGCTTTAAAGAGCGGGAGACGCCGACACGCCGGTACCCGCGGCACACGGCAGCGACCACCGAGACCGCCGGCACCAAGGCAGGGCAGAATCCACCCCACGCGTAATTACCCCGTTATTAACAGGAGCTGCAGAACGAAGTTAGCGCCACGGGACGGGAGCGAACGGCTCCCGGTTACGGAGACAAGCGCGGGTTCGGCCTCCGACCGAGAGCCCGGCTGTCGGCGGAGCGCGTTAACCCCTTATTAAAAACCTTCCGACCGAGACGTCAACGCTCCGAAACAAAGATTTTTAATTACCGGGGCCGGTTTTCTAGCAGCATGATAATTAGAGGCTGCCAAAATTTCCACCGGCAGCGATTTAGGAGGGGGAATAACTCGACCATTTCAACCCCAACTGCAGCGAGGCTTAGCAAAGCCCAGATGCGAGTTTAATCTGGGGCGGTTCGAGCTCCGCTGGTCTGGCCGACTCCTCCTCTCCCTCCCACGCTAACGACACCGGGCTGAAAAAGCATCCCCGGCCGCGAATCCGCGCAACGAACCCGACCTGCGTGAGGATAAAAGAAAAGGCAAATCGTGTCAGGTGACGGGTGGCACAGCGGGCTCCGATCCTGACCTCGCCACTCGGAAAAAGGTTACGCAAGCGAAAAAAATCCAATAGCGGAAAGCACGGCGGCGGGGAAAGCTCAGGCGGCGCTTTCAAATAGAAAGCTACGGAGAAAGGGAAGCGCCGGCGCGGCACCGCAGCAACCGCGGCACCAAAAAGAGGCCGAAACATCAGAAAAACTGCCTGGCCTGCTTTTTTTGGGAACGTCAAGGCTCAGATCGTGGCAAGTGCAAGGTGGCGCGGAAGAGCGGGACCGAGCCGCCGCCGCTTTGTCGGTGACGAGATCCGCGCCGGCCCGTGTCAGGACGGAACGACGTCACAGGAAGGCTGCTATTGTTAATATTACAGCGTCCGCCCCAGCCGGGACGGGAACCCCGTCGTGTGATGCAGACGGAGCAAGCAGCAGCCCTAGATCGAGGGGCGGGCGAGGACGGGAACAGCGCAGCAGGAGTCCAGCGACGACGGCAGCTCCTTCCCCACGGACGGAGCAAGCGCCCGAGGAAACGAAGACCAGAGCTGAGCCATTAAGTGCCCGGCCGGCGCCGCCGTCCCCATGAAGGCGGCGGGGGGAAGAGACAAACGGCGGCGAAGGCCGAAGAAGCGACTCCGCTCGCGGCGCTTTGGTGCAGAAGCAGAAGTTATTCGCAATTACGGCGGATTTCGAAAGCGCCCGGCAAGATTTTTAAACCCCGCAGCGTTCGTGCGGGGTGAAATCAGCTCTGCTTCCCCCCCGCCGTTATCAGGGCGGACATATTCTCCTCCCCACCCTTCGCGCCGGGGCTGGGCGTCGAGCCTGTGGTCTCGCCTTATCCTCTTGACGCCGACCGGCCCCGCAGCCGGGCCCCGACGCCTCTGGCCGCGAGCTTGGCCCTATCGCGAGGGCGCACGTCCCCCGCGCGAGCAGGCCGCCGTAACCCAGGCGCGGGAAGGGCGGCAGGCCCGACGCTATCAGCCTGGAAACAGAAACATCTTTACGGCGCGAGCCGGCCTCGGCGAGGACGGCGATGGGGAGCGGGAGGGGCGGAAGGACGCACTCCCGGCTCTGGTTTAGCATCCCGGTGGCTCGGCATCGGCGGTTCCCACCGAGCGGCGTTCCCGGGGCGTGCCGGGAGAATCCGGAGAGGCCGCCACGCGCCGGGGCGAGCCTGGGTGGCGGGCGGGAGGCCCGTGGGCGCTCACCTACCTGGCAGCATCCTCCGCGGCGCCGCCGCCGCCGTCTCGCTGCTCGGGGGGCTCCGGTACGGCGGGGGCTTCACCTGCCGTGGCCGCGCATCCCCGTCCCGGGGGTCCCCCGGCAGCGGGAGCCCCCCTCCCGTATTCACAAACCCCCCTTACGCCAACGCCGTGCGCCCGAGCCCCCGCCTGCGCCAATGGCGGAAGGGGCCGCCGGTGACCCGGCTCCCCCCCCGGGGCCGCGCCTTACGCCAATTGCGTAGGGCACGGCCGGGGGCCGCTCCGCAATTTGCGTAGCGGCGGCGGCGGCGGGGTCCCCTCAGGCCGCGCCCTACGCGGGCGGGATTCACGAAGCGCGCTTACGCCAATGGCGCAGCGGCCGGCGGGCAGCGGCTCCGCCGTCCCCGTCGGCGCCGCCCGCTCCTCCCCGCGGACTCACCGCCCCACGAAGTTCTCCAGCACCGAGCTCTTGCCCGCGCTCTGCCCGCCCACCACGGCGATCTGCGGCAGGTCGAGGTGGCAGCTCTGCCCGATGGAGCTGAAGGCGTCCTGCAGCTTGTTCACCAGCGGGATCAGCTCCTCCATGCCCCGGTTCCCCATGGCGGCGAGGGGAGCGGTCGGGAACCGCGTTCCCGCTCTCCCGGCGGCGGCTCCTCCTCACAGGGCCCGCGGCGGCGGCGGCGACCAAACTTCCCCTCCGAGTCTCCTCATCCGGCACTGGCGACACCCCCGGGGCGCCGCTCCGCCGGGCCCGCCCCTTTCCCCTCAGGCCGCGCTGCCATTGGCCGGCTCGGCCGTCGATCAGAGGAACCAGCGGAGCGGAGCGGCGCGGCGGGCCGTCAATCAAGCCTGGAGGGAGGGAGCGGGGAGTCCCGCCCCTTCTCTACCGTTCCATTGGCCTCCCACCGCGTCGCTCGTCCCTAACAGCCAATGGGAGGCGGAGCTGGCCTGCCAGCTGAGGCGGTGCTGCCGCAGCTCCCGCCCCCCCGGCATCGCTCCTGCCACTTCATTGGCAGAGACGACTGCCGCTCCGCAAAGCTAGCGAATCACTGCCCGAAAGAAACCGACGAGTTCACCCGCCTCTCCCCACCCGCCCTCCCTCTCATTGGACAGCGCGCCTGCCACTCCCCCGGATTACCCAATCCAACCGCAGAGCCGAATCGGAGGGAAGCTGAACGGGGAGAAAACCCTCTCGCGATTCGCCAGCCGGCTGTCAATCAATAATCCCCGCCAGCCGATTGGCTGCTTTGGTGCTTTCCCCCCCTCCCGGGCACGGCCCGGTTAACCGTAGTCCCCCGTGTAGCCGCGCACTCCCGACGGCAGCCCCGGAGGCGAAGCCCCGGGGCCGGCCCGACCCCGCGCCCCCCCCGGGGAACCCCCGGCAGCACCAGCCCGGCCACGGCCGTCACCTCGGGGCTCTTTATTTCACACCTTCACCCCGCGGGGGGCTCCCGTCACCGCCCCGCGCCTCCCCAGCCGCTCTCCGGTACCGGCGGGCTGCCCCGGCGCGACGGCAAAACCGGGGTCTGCATGCCGGTCACCAAACGGCTGAGTCCCGCCGGGAACCGGCCGGCGCAGAGGACGTCCGAGCTGCTCCTGGAAGAGACGGGGGGGGAGCATGGGAGAGGCCATCGCCGGGACCCCCATCGCCGGGACCCCCGCCGCCGGATGGCGGCCGGCAGGCGCCGGCGGTGTCACCTACCTGAGCTCGGCGGGGGTCTGGGGGCCGGCGGGCAGGGGGAAGGAGGGCAGGGAGCGGCGCTGGCGGCAGAGGTAACCGGAGGGCAGGTCCTGGGGCAGGTCAGCGTCCGGCCGCTCCAGCGGCAGGGCCATCTCTGGGGCGGGGAGGGGGAGAAGGCGCCGTCAGCCCCCGCCCGGCCCCTCCCGGGCTTCGTCTCGCCATCGCGGGGAGCGGAGAATCCCTCGGCACCCGAAAAAGCACCCAGGGGCCGGAGAAACACCGAGGGCGCCTGGATTTCGGGGTGACGGGGACCTCCCGGATCCAGCTGGGGCGGGAGCAGCCCGGGGGGAGCCCCCAGAGCTTCCCAGCACGGACCAGAGCGTGAACTGGGGGGGCCGGCGCCCCGTTCCTGGGGGAAACCCTGCCTCCCGGTGTCCCTACCGCTCCGGATCCGGCTCAGCTCCGGCCCCAGCAGCTTCCCGTCCATGCTCAGCAGGATGTACTTCTCCATCCGGAGCTCTGGGCTCAGCCGATCCACCGTGCGCCGGTGCGGTCGCTCCTGCGCCTCCGGGGGCTCGGTCCGCCCGGGATGCACCGCGTCCATCTTCCAGCTGGGAAAGGGAAGGAGAAGACGGGGATCGTCACCGCTCCGGTCACCGCAGCACCGGCGCGGCCAGCGCCGACCCTCCCGTCCAGCCCCGGGGCTCACGGCACCACGGGAGGATCCCGGCGTCACCGGAGCAGGGGGATAACCCAGCAGGTGACCGAGCCCCGAAACCCGGTCGCAGCCACCACGGCGTTTCCCAAACCCATCCCTGCTCCCGTTTTGGGCCGGCTGGGAAGAGACGTGGCCGGTTTCGGACAGAGGGGCAGGGGGGAACCGAGTGCCAGAAGCAGCTCGTCCCCAAACCGGGGGGTTCTGTCCCCGCCGCGCCCCCCGGGCACGACTGCAGCAGCTCAGGGGGAAGATTTGTGTCCCCATCACCCGAGGGAACCCGCTCGGGGCTCCGGCTTATTCCAACCCGCCGGCATTACCATAACCTGGACTCAACCCTTTGGCTCCGGAACGGCCGAGCCGCCCCCCGGGAGCCGCCGGCGGGGAGAGGGACGGAGCCAGCGTCCCGCGGATGCGCCGAGCCACCGGCGCGGCTTTGCCGGTCCCCAGCGCTGCGGAGGGAGGAGCGGGGAGGGCGGCAGCAGAGAGGCCAGCAGCTGTTTCCCTTCCCCTCTCTGGCAAAGGGTAATTAAATCCCTCGCTGCGCTCGGCGAGTCGATTACCAGATTCCCAGCGAGATTTCCGAGATAAAAACCCCGCGTTTCAGGAGGGAGAGCGGACGAGGAGGGGCTGGGCTCAGCAGGCCGGGCTGCTCCAGGCGCAGGTGACGGCTCTGGGGGGATTCACCCAGACGCCGCAGCTCCGTCGGAGCCGGGCTGCCTCCGCTTCCCTGAGCATCCGTCCCTCATCCGGCTCGTTAACGCTATAACGACTTCATCGCCACGTTCGGTTACAGGTCCTGGGACAGCCTGGCGGCACGGCACGCGGCAGCCGTGGTGCGGGCGGTGCGGGCAGGGCGGCCCGCCGGAGCCCGGTGTGGGGTTATGGCCACCCAGCCCTCGCCCTCCTCGCCGCGGGCTTTCCGGATCATTCCCAAACTTGGTTTTAGGGAATTTCTACCAGGACGCTCCTGCCGTAGCGAACCAGCCCGGGGCCCGTCCCTCGTCCCTTCCCCTCCCCTGCTCCCCCTCACCAGTTAAGGGCCCCCGTCCCAGCTGGGGGTCTGACTGGGAAGGCAGAGCCCCCCCAAACGGCGCAGTTGCCATCTCCCCCCCAGCTCAGAGGGCCGTGAATCCGTTTGGGGAGCCCTGGGCTCTTCCCAGGGGAGGTTACCTCCTGTAGCCGGGCGGGTTCCCACGCGCGCTCGCCTCCCTCGCGCCGGGAGCCGATCACGGCGGAGTCTGGAGAAAGAGAAAGAGCCGTTTATATCCAAACAGGGAATGTTTCCCCAGCCGGGGGTTCCCACATGTGAGGGCCGAGCTGCTGCCCCGGCCGGACCCTCCACCGACCCGACGTGGGGTGCCTGCACCCCGCCGGGCCCTGACGCCGCCCGGGAGCTGCCCCGGGGGGAAATGGGGAGCTAAGGGGTGAAGGGGGGGGTGTCTCCATGCTCAGACCTGCTCAGGGCTTTCACGGTCCCGACGGGCGAAATCCCGGGTGCGGCTGGCGCGGGGGGGGATCCCCAGAGGAGGGGAAACTGAGGCAGGGGAGGAGGCAGCTTCCCCCGGGGGGGCTCAGGGAGCAGGGGAGGGGGCTCTGCCCCAGGACAAGGGGACAGAGGAGGGGGCTCTCCCCGGGGGGCTCAGGGAGCAGGAGAGGGGGCTCAGCCCCAGGACAAGGGGACAGAGGAGGGGGCTCTCCCCGGGGGGCTCAGGGACCAGGGGAAGGGGCTCTCCCCACGGGAGGGAGGCAGAGGAGGGGGCTCTCCCTGGGGGACATAGGGACCAGGGGAGGGGGCTCTCCCAAGGGACGGGGGGGCTCTCCCCAGGGGGCCCGGGGGTGAGGAAGGGGCTCTCCCAGGGACCGCGGGGGGCGGGGGGGGAGGAGGGGGCTCTCCCCGGGGACATGGGGGGGCTCTCCCGAGAGAGACGGCGGCCGGAGGAGGGTCCCCTCCCCGCCGAGGCCCAGCGCGGAGGCCGAAGCCCTAACATGGCGGCCGCGTTGCCCCTGGTTACGACCACTTCCGGCGGCGGCCGGAAGCGCGGGTCACGTGGGGGAGCGGGAAGATGGCGGCGCCCAGGGTGGCGGGGCCGGGCCCGGCGCCGCTGCTGCGGGTAGCGGCGGAGTGCGGGAGCAGCCGGGCCCGGGCCGGCGAGCTGCGTCTGCCGCACGGCCCCGTCCCCTGCCCCGTCTTCATGCCCGTGGGTACCCGCGGCACCGCTAAGGGCGTCACGGCGGCCCAGCTCGCCGCGCTCGGCTGCCGCATCTGCCTCGGCAACACCTACCACCTGGGCACGCGGCCGGTGAGCGCCGCCGCCGCGGCGGGGAGGGGGCCACGGGGACCGGGGGGGGCCGCCGGGGCCGGGGGAGGGCCCGCCCGCAGCCACCGGGCAGCGTCCGGGCACCGCAGGGCCCCGCTCCCGCGATGGGCCCGACCCCCGGGCGCAGGGAGGCCACGCCTGCTCCGGGAGGGCCACGCCCCCTGGAGGGCCACGCCCTTTTACCCCCAAATCCCTTGGGGGAACGCCGGGGGGCCACGCCCCCGATGGCTACGCCCCCGACGGCCACGCCCGTTTATGGCCACGCCCACACGGCCACACCCTTCTGCTGTGACCACGCCCTGGGGGGGCTTAGCCCACCTGTGCCCATGGGAGAGGGGACCCGGGATGGCCACGCCCCTTTGTAGCCACACCCTTTGTAGCCACGCCCCTTTACGACCACGCCCTGTATAGCCCCACCCCCGGGGGTCTCCACGCCCCGGAGCTGGGCCCCCCCCGACCCGCGCCCCTCCCCGCAGGGCCCGGAGCTGGTGCAGCGCGCCGGGGGCCTCCACGGCTTCATGGACTGGCCCCACAACCTGCTGACGGTGAGGGGGGACCCCGGGACCCCGACCGGGGGGGGTGACACCCCCAGGACCCCCACCTGGGTGCAGGGGAGACCCTCTGGACCCCCACCTTGGAGGAGAGGGACACCCCCAGGACCCCCACCTTGGGGGGGAACCCCCCAGACCCCCGCCTGGAGGGGGGGGTGACACCCCCCCAGACCCCCACCAGGGGTGGGTGCCACCCCCAGACCCCCACCTGGGAGGGGGAGACCCCCCCCAGACCCCCACCAGGGGTGGGTGCCACCCCCAGACCCCCACCTGGGAGGGGGAGACCCCCCCAGACCCCCACCAGGGGTGGGTGCCACCCCCAGACCCCCACCTGGGAGGGGGAGACCCTCCAGACCCCACCCTGGGGGGGAAGGACACCTCCAGGACCCCCACCTTGATGGGGGATCCCTCCCAGACCCCCACCCTAGGGGGGGACACCCCCAGACCCCCACCCAGGGACCCCCAGTGCCCCCTCCCCACAGCCCCGGCGCTCCCGATCCCTCAGCCCCCCCCCCCCGGGGGTGTGGGGCACCCCAGCCCCGTTATCGGGGTCCCCCGTGTCCCCCCCAGGACAGCGGGGGCTTCCAGATGGTCTCGCTGGCGGAGCTGTCGGAGGTGACGGAGGAGGGGGTCCGCTTCCGCTCCCCCTACGGCGGGGAGGAGATCCTGCTCAGCCCTGAGCGCTCCATCGAGATCCAGAACGCCCTCGGTGAGTCTGGGGGGGGCAGGGAACCCCCCAAAATCCAAGGGGGGGGGTCCCCGGGACCCCCCCTCACCCCCGCCCCGCAGGCGCCGACATCGTGATGCAGCTGGACGACGTGGTGAGCAGCACCACGACGGGGCCGCGCGTGGAGGAGGCCATGCACAGGTCCGGGACCCCCCGCTGCCCCCCCGCTGCCCCCCAGGCTCCCCCCCGGCCCTGACGTCCCCCCGTCCGTCCGTCCGTCCCCAGGTCCGTCCGCTGGCTGGACCGCTGCATCGCCGCCAACCGCCGCCCCGAGCAGCAGAACCTCTTCGCCATCATCCAGGGGGGGGCTGGATCCCGCCCTGCGCACCAAGTGCCTGGAAGGTAGCGGGGCCGTGGCCCCCTCCCGGCCTTCCTCCCGCTCCTCCTCCTCCCCTTCCCCCTCCCGGCCTTCCTCCCGCTCCTCCTCCTCTTCCCATTCCCCATCTGCTCCCTGTCCTCCTCCCTCTTCCCGCCTTCATCCCGCTCCCTCTCTGCCCCCCGTTCCCCATCTTCCTCCCACCCCTCATCCTCCCCCAGCTCCCCATCATCATCCCATTCCCCATCCTCCTCCTGCTCCTCATCCTCCTCCCGCTCCCCACCTTCATCCCGCTTCCTGTCAGCCCCTCACTCCTCATCCTCCCCCAGATCCCCATCCTCCTCCTGCTCCCCATCTTCCTCCCGCTCCCCTCCTTCCTCTGCTCCTCATCCTCTTCCCACCCCTCATCCTCCTCCTGCTCCCCATCCTCCTCCCGCTCCCCTCCTTCCTCTGCTCCTCATCCTCCTCCTGCTCCCCATCTTCCTCCCGCTCCCCTCCTTCCTCTGCTCCTCATCCTCTTCCCACCCCTCATCCTCCTCCTGCTCCCCATCTTCCTCCCGCTCCCCTCCTTCCTCTGCTCCTCATCCTCTTCCCACCCCTCATCCTCCTCCTGCTCCCCATCTTCCTCCCGCTCCCCTCCTTCCTCTGCTCCTCATCCTCTTCCCACTCCCCATCTTCCTCCCGCTCCCCTCCTTCCTCCCGCTCCTCATCCTCTTCCCACTCCCCATCCTTTTCCTGCTCCCTGTCTGCCCCCCATTCCCCCTTCCCCCCCCCATTCCCCATCTTCCTCCCACTCCTCATCCTCCCCCAGCTCCCCATCTTCCCCCCCTTCCTCATCTTCCTCCTGCCCCCCCACCTTCCCCCCGTTCCCCATCTTCCTGCTCCCCATCTTCCCCCCATTCCCCCCCTCCCCCGCCCCCCACGCCGGGCTCCGGGGGGGTCGGGGGCCCTCGGGGTGCTCACAGCCCCCCCCCGCCCCCCAGAAATGACCCGTCGGGACGTCCCCGGCTTCGCCATCGGGGGCCTGAGCGGGGGCGAGGAGAAGGACCGCTTCTGGAGGATGGTGAAGCTCAGCACCGACCGCCTGCCCCGGGACAAGCCCCGCTACCTGATGGGCGTGGGGTGGGTGCTGGGGGGACTGGGGCGAGGGGGGGATTTGGGGGCTCAGACCCCGGCTCAGACCCCGCTCCCCTCCGCAGCTACGCCACCGACCTGGTGGTCTGCGTCGCTCTGGGCTGCGACATGTTCGACTGCGTCTTCCCCACCCGGACGGCGGTAAGGGGGGGCTGGGGGGGACACACACGACCCCCCCCCCGGGCTTGGGGACCCCCCGCCCCTGACCCCGCTCCCCTCCCCGCAGCGTTTCGGCTCGGCCCTGGTCCCCTGGGGTTCGCTGCAGCTGAAGAACAAACAATTCGCCAAAGATTTCCGTCCCATCGACGAGAACTGCGGCTGCCCCACGTGCCGGCGGTGGGTGGGGGGCCCGGGGGGGGGGGCCGGGGGGGGGTCTGACCCCTCCCCACGCTCCCCCCGTCTCTCTGCCCCCCCGTCCAGGCACAGCCGCGCGTACCTGCACGCCCTGATCCGCAGCGAGACGGCCGCCCTGCACCACCTCACCGTCCACAACATCGCCTACCAGGTGGGCTGGGGGCCCGGGGGGCCGCGCTGGGGGGTCCCGGCCCCCCCTAACCCCCTCCCCTCCCGCAGCTGAACCTGATGGCCTCCATCCGGGAGAGCATCCTGGCCCAGCGCTTCCCCGAATTCGTCCGGGAGTTCCTGAGCACCATGTACGGGGCGCGGGAGCGGGTCCCCGGCTGGGTCGCGGAGGCCTTGGCCGCCGTCGGCATCGCCCTGGACTGACGGGGACCCCCCGCGCCCCCCACCACCCCCGGGGGGCGGCGGAGGGGCCGAGCCCGCTGGCGGCCCCCCGGGCCCTTTTAGCCTTTCCATACTTGTATTTTTGTACTTTTTTTGCGGTTTTTTACTACTTCGGTCTTTTTTTAAGGGAGGGCGGCTGCCGCGGCCGCATCCAAATAAAGTTTCTTGGTGGGAACAGTGGCTTGTGTGGCTCTGAGTGGGTCTGGGGGGGCTCCAAATGGGTCTGGGGGGCCCCAAATGGGTCTGGGGGGGCTCGGGGCCCCCGTGGGGCTGCGCTGTCCCTGGGCAGGGCGAGACGGGGGCTCACGGTCCTGGGGGGTCCTGGGGTGCACGGTGTTGGGGGGGGCACCCAGTGCCACCCCGGGGGGCTCACGGTCCTGGGGGGGGGGACACCCAGTGCCGCCCCGGGGGGCTCACGGTGCCGGGGGGGTCCTGGGGTGCACGGTGTTGGGGGGGGACACCCAGTGCCACCCCGGGGGGCTCACGGTCCTGGGGGGGTCCTGGGGCACACGGTCCTGGGGTGCACGGTCCTGGGGGGGGGGGGGGAACACCCAGTGCCACCCCGGGGGGCTCACGGTCCTGGGGGGGGTCCTGGGGCGCACGGTCCTGGGGGGGGGACACCCAGTGCCACCCCGGGGGGCTCAGTTGCCATCGCAGGGGCCGGTGGAGCCCACGGCCGGAGAACCGGGGATTTGGAGGACACCGAGGGGTCCCGGGGGGGATCGGGGATGCTCTGGGGGTGCTCAGGGGACCCAGAGACCCATGAGGGGAGCGGGGGGAGAGGAGTAGGGGCAATGGGGGTCTGGGGGTGCAGAGGAGGGGACCGGGGGGTGCAGGGGGGAACTGGGGACATTTTGGGGGGTCCAGGAGTGCAGAAGGGGCTCCAGGGGATGCTGAGGGGTCCCAGGGACCCAAAAGGGGACCAGGGGACACTCTGGGGTCCCGGGAGGGGACCAGGGGAGAGGGGTAGGGGCGATGGGGTCTGGGGGTGCGGGGAGGGGGAACTGGGGACATTGTGGGGACTCAGGAATGCAGAAAGGGCTTTGGGGACACTCTGGGGATGCAGAGGAGGGGACCTGGGGACATTGTGGGGAGCCAGGAGTGCAGAAGGGGCTTTGGGGATGCTCTGGGGTCCTGGGGACGCTCTGGGGATGCAGAGGAGGGGACCTGGGGACATTTTGGGGGGTCCAGGAAAGCAGAAGGGGCTCCAGGGGATGCAGAGGGGTCCCAGGGACCTGGGAGGGGACCAGGGGACGCTCTGGGGTCCCAGGAGGGGACTGAGGGCGAGGGGTAGGGGCGATGGGGTCTGGGGGTGCAGGGGGGGGAACTGGGGACATTGTGGGGACTCAGGAATGCAGAAAGGGCTTTGGGGACGCTCTGAGGTCCTGGGGACGCAGAGGAGGGGACCTGGGGACATTGTGGGGAGCCAGGAGTGCAGAAGGGGCTTTGGGGACGCTCTGGGGACCTGGGGACACAGAGGAGGGGACCTGGGGACATTGTGGGGAGCCAGGAGTGCAGAAGGGGCTCTGGGGACCCTCTGGGGTCCCAGGGACTGGGGTGGTGGGGCCCTGGGGATGCAGAGGAGGGGACCCAGGGATGCAGAGGTGTCCTAGGGACCTGGGAGGGGACCAGGGGACGCTCTGGGGTCCCGGGAGGGGATTGGGGATACCCTGGGGACCCAGGGACCCAAAAGGGGACCAGGGGACGCTCTGGGGTCCCGGGAGGGGACAGAGGGAAAGGGGTAGGGGCGATGGGGGTCTGGGGGTGCGGGGGGGGGGGAACTGGGGACATTGTGTGGAGCCAGGAGTGCAGAAGGGGCTCTGGGGACGCTCTGGGGTCCTGGGGACGCTCTGGGGATGCAGAGGAGGGGACCTGGGGATACAAGGGGGAAACTGGAGACATTTTGGGGGGTCCAGGAATGCAGAAGGGGCTCCAGGGGATGCTGAGGGGTCCCAGGGACCTGGGAGGGGACCAGGGGACGCTCGGGGATCCCGGGAGGGGACCAGGGGAGAGGGGTAGGGGCGATGGGGATGCGGGGGGGGACTGGGGACATTTTGGGGAGCCAGAAAGAAGAGGGGGAACTGGGATGCTCAGGGGTCCCAGGGACGCAGGAGGGGACCGGGGTGGTGGGGGACTGGGGATGCAGGGGGGGACCAGGGACGCGGGGGGGGGACATGGGGACGCAGGACCTGGATTCTCTCCGACTGCTCCTCCATCAGCCCCTTCTCCACCATCACCCCAATCCGTCCCGTCGTCATCGTCGTGGCCCGCGTGGCCCCCACCGTGCCGCAGTCCCGCCCCGGCGCCCCTCGGCACCCCGGGGGTCCCCAGGCTCATTGCCCCCACCCAAGGGTCCCGCACCGGCGGCAGAGCCAGGCGCCAGCCTGGGTCCGAGGGGATGAACGGGGCAGGATCCGGCCGGGAGGAGGGGACGGGGCTGGGCCGGGCTTAAATAGGGCAGTGGGTGCAGGTGGGCGCAGGTGGGCGCAGGAGGGTGCAGGTGGGTGCAGGTGGGTGCAGGTGGGCGCAGGTGGGTGGAGGTGGGCGCAGGTGGGCGCAGGTGGGCGCAGGAGGGTGCAGGTGGGTGCAGGTGGGTGCAGGTGGGCGCAGGTGGGTGGAGGTGGGCGCAGGTGGGTGCAGGTGGGCTCAGGTGGGGGCTCAGGGCAATCGGGGGGTCCTGGGGGGAGCAGAGAGTGCAGCCCCCTGCACCCAGGTCCTGGGGATGGGGACAAGGGACAGGGATGGGGATGGTGGAGACGGGGACAGGGATGGAGACAGGGACAGGGATGGGGACAGGGACAGGGATAAGGGACAGGGATGGGGACGAGGGACAGGGATGACAACAAGGGACAGGGACAAGGATAGGGATAGGGACAGAGATGGGAACAAGGGACAGGGATGGGGACAAGGGACAGGGGCAGGGATGGGCACAAGGGACAGGGATGGGGACAAAGGACAGGGATGGGGACAGGGATAAGGGACGAGGATAGGGATGGGGACAGGGATGGGGACAAGGGACGGGGCAGGGGCAGGGACAAGCGACAGGGATGGAGACAAGGATAAGGGACAAGGATGGGGATGGGGACAAGGGATGGGCACAAGGGACAGGGATGACGACAAGGGACAGGGATGGGGACAAAGGACAGGGATGGGGACAGGGATAAGGGACAAGGATGGGGATGGGGACAAGGGATGGGAACGAGGGGCAGGGGCAGGGACAAAGGACAGGGATGGGGACAAGGGACAGGGGCAGGGACAAGGGACAGGGATGGGGACAGGGATGGGGACAAGGGACAGAGGCAGGGATAGAGATAAGGGACAGAGATGGGGACAAAGGACAGGGATGGGGACAGGGATAAGGGACAAGGATGGGGATGGGGACAAGGGATGGGCACAAGGGACAGGGATGGGGACAAAGGACAGGGATGGGGACAGGGATAAGGGACAAGGATGGGGATGGGGACAAGGGATCGGAACAAGGGACAGGGATGACGACAAGGGACAGGGACGAGGATAGGGATGGGGACAGGGATGGGGACAAGGGTCAGGGACAAGGAGAGGGATGGGGACAGGGATGGGGACAGGGACAGGGATGGGAACAAGGGACAGGGGCAGGGGCAGGGACAAGGGACAGGGATGGGGACAAGGGACAGGGGCAGGGACAAGGGACAGGGATGGGGACAGGGATGGGGACAAGGGACAGAGGCAGGGATAGAGATAAGGGACAGAGATGGGGACAAAGGACAGGGATGGGGACAGGGATAAGGGACAAGGATGGGGATGGGGACAAGGGATGGGAACGAGGGACAGGGATGACGACAAGGGATAGGGACAAGGATAGGGATGGGGACAGGGATGGGGACAGGGATGGGGACAAGGGACAGGGATGGGCACAAGGGACAGGGATGGGGAGACCGGGGCCCCACCCTCCCTCCCCACGGGCGATGTCCCCGAGCAGCGCGCGGCCGTGGCCTTTGTCCCCAGCAGCCGGTGCCAGACACGTGGCTGGAGGCAGCGATGCAGCGTGAGCTCCTGGGCACCCCCAGCCCCCCGCAGGGCCCGGGCGCCCCCCAAGCGGCCGCAACCCCCCCCGAGGCCCCGTCTGCCCCCGGCTGCCGGTCTGTGCTGGGGGGCTGGGCTGGGGGGGGCTCGGGGGTCCGGGAGCTCGGACGTGGGGGGGAACACGGGGGGTCCTGCGGGGGGGTGGGAAATGGGGGTCCCACGGGGGTCCCGGAGCTCACACGTGGGGGTCTTGGAGGTTGGACACGTGAGTCCATTTTGGGGGGGGTGGGAGCTCGGCCACGTGGCTCCTTTGGGGGTCTGGGGGCTTGGCTGGGGGGGTCCTTGCTGGGGGGGGCTGTGACCTTGCACGTGTGGGTCCATTTTGGGGGTTTCAGAGCTTGGACACGTGGCTCCTTTGGGGCTCTGGGGGCTCAGACACGTGGCTCCTTTGGGGGTCTCGGAGCTCAGACACGTGGGTCCCTGCTGGGGGTCTCGGGGCTCGGCCACGTGGCTCCTTTGGGGCTCTGGGGGCTTGGACGTGTGGGTCCCTTGGGGGTCTCAGAGCTCAGACACGTGGGTCCTTGCTGGGGGTCTCGGGACTTGGCCACGTGGCTCCTTTGGGGCTCTGGGGGCTCAGACACGTGGGTTCGTGCTGGGGGTCTCAGGGCTTGGCCACGTGGCTCCTTTGGGGCTCAGGGAGCTCAGACACGTGGGTCCCTGCTGGGGGTCTGGGGGCTTGGCCACGTGGCTCCTTTGGGGCTCTGGGGGCTTGGACGTGTGGGTCCCTTGGGGATCTCAGAGCTCAGACACGTGGGTCCCTGCTGGGGGTCTCGGGGCTCGGCCACGTGGCTCCTCTGGGGCTCTGGGGGCTTGGACGTGTGGGTCCCTTGGGGGTCTCAGAGCTCAGACACGTGGGTCCCTGCTGGGGGTCTGGGGGCTTGGCCACATGGCTCCTTTGGGGCTCTGGGAGCTCAGACACGTGGGTCCCTGCTGGGGGTCTCAGGGCTTGGCCACATGGGTCCCTGCTGGGGGTCTCAGGGCTCGGCCACGTGGGTCCCTCGGGGGCGTGGGAGCTCGCACCCCCGCGCCCACCGCTGCTCTTTTCAGCTCAACCCCCCCGAATTTGGGCCATTCCCCCTCCCCTCGCCCCCCCGCAGCTCGGGGCGGGGGGCCGGGCCCCCCATCCCCTGCCCCACGGCGGAGGCGTCGCGGCCGGGGCCGTGCGTCAGCCGGGGCGCGTGGCCGGGGCGGCCGCGGGGAGGAAGTTTGTGGACAGGGTGGGGTGGCCGTGGCTACGTCAGCCGCCCCTGGCCATTTCTGCCACCGCCAGGCACCGCGGCCACACTGGCAGCGGTCGCGCCGGGGCCGACGGGCAGGTGAGCGGCACCTGGGATCCACTGGGATCCACTGGGGGCCACTGGGGAGGGCTGGGACTGGCACCTGGGGTCAACTGGGAGCAACTGGGATCCACTGGGAAGGGCTGGGAGTCACACCTGGGGTGAACTGGGGTCCACTGGGAAGGGCTGGGAGTGGCACCTGGGGTGAACTGGGGTCCACTGGGAAGGGCTGGGAGTGGCACCTGGGGTGAACTGGGGTCCACTGGGAAGGGCTGGGAGCGGCACCTGGGGTGAACTGGAGTCCGCTGGGAGCAACTGGAGCCGCAGCAAGAGGAGTCGCAGGAGAAACGTGGAAAACTGGGCAGGGAGGGGAGCTGCACCTGGGGAAACTGGGATCAACTGAGTAAGGCTGAGTGCTGTATCCTGGGGGGAACTGGGATGAACTGGGCAGGGATGGGAGCTGCACCCCAAGGGGGAACTGGGATGAACTGGGCAGGGATGGGAGCTGCACCCCAAGGGGGAACTGGGATGAACTGGGAAAGGTTGAGTGCTGCACCCTGGGTGAACTGGGGAGCCACAGGCAGGGCTGGGAGCTGCAATCTGGGGTGAACTGGGAGAACTGGGCAGGGCTGGGAGCTGCACCCTGGGGTCAACTGGGAGAACTGGGCAGGGTCGGGAGCTGGACCTGAGGGGAACTGGGAGAAACAGTCAGAGCTGGGAGCTACAACCTGCTGTGAACTGGGAGAATTGGGCAGAGCTGGGAGCTGCACCCTGGGGTGAGCTGGGGGAACTGGGCAGGGCTGGGAGCTGCACCGGAGGGGAACTGGGATGAACTGGGCAGAGCTGGGAGCTGCACCCTGGGGTGAACTGGGGGAACTGGGCAGAGCTGGGAGCTGCACCGGAGGGGAACTGGGAGAAACAGTCAGAGCTGGGAGCTACAACCTGCTGTGAACTGGGAGAACTGGGCAGAGCTGGGAGCTGCGCCCTGGGGTGAACTGGGGGAACAAGGCAGGGCTGGGAGCTGCACCGGAGGGGAACTGGGATGAACTGGGCAGAGCTGGGAGCTGCGCCCTGGGGTGAACTGGGGAAACAGGGCAGGGCTGAGAGCTGCACCGGAGGGGAACTGGGATGAACTGGGCAGAGCCGGGCTCCTGGCCCTGGGACCCCCGCGGCTCCCACCGGGCCAGGGCCAGGCGGCGGGACCCCCAACTGGTTTTACTGGTTTAACTGGCCGGGGCGCCCGGGGGGGGTCCGGTCGGGGAGAGGCTGGGCTGGGACCCCCGGGGGCTGCGGGCGGCTCCGCACCGAGACCCCGGGACCCAGCGCGGCCCCTTCCCCGGGCCGGGACCCCCGGGGCTCCCCCGGCCCCTTTTGCCCCCCCGGGGCTCCCCCCGACCCCTCTCTGCTCCCCTGGGGACCCCCCGGGTCCCTCTCTGCCCCCCCCGGGGCTCCCCCCCACCCCTCTCTGCTCCCCTGGGGACCCCCCCAGTCCCTCTCTGTCTCCCCCAGACCCCTGTGCCCCCCCGGAGCTCCCCCCCACCCCTCTCTGCCCCCCTGGGGACCCCCCGGGTCCCTCTCTGTCCCCCCCCGGGGCTCCCCCTGACCCCTCTGTGCCCCCCTGGGGACCCCCCTACCCCTCTCTGCCCCCCCCAGACCCCTGTGCCCCCCCCCGGGGCTCCCCCCTACCCCTCTCTACCCCCCTGGGGACCCCCCGACCCCTCTCTGCCCCCCTGGGGACCCCCCGACCCCTCTGTGCCCCCCCATCCCGTCCCCCCCAGGGCTGCTCCCCCCGGCATCGTGTGGGGACCGTCACCGGGCCGGGGACCGCGGCGGCTCCCGGGGTCCCCTCACCATCGCGGTGTTTGTGCCGGTCCCACGGGGGGCCCACGGCTTCGCGTTCCTTCCCTTATCACACCCGGCGCCTCTTATCAGCGCCCGGCCCCGCGGCGGCTGTGCCGCGGCAGCCCCGGCCGCACCGGGGTGGGTGAGGGGACGCTGACGGGGCTGGGGGTGCCCGGAGCGGCCCCTGGCTCGGCTCGGCCCAGCCTGCAGCCGGCGGCACCGCGAGACCCTGAAATGTGGAAGCTGGGCGCAGAGCGAGCGGTTGGGTGGGCGCAGAGCGAGCGGCTGGGTGGGCGCAGAGCCAGCACTGGGTGGGCGCAGAGCGAGCGGCTGGGTGGGCGCAGAGCGAGCGGTTGGGTGGGCGCAGAGCGAGCGGCTGGGTGGGTGCAGAGCGAGCGGTTGGGTGGGCGCAGAGCGAGCGGCTGGGTGGGCGCAGAGCGAGCGGTTGGGTGGGCGCAGAGCGAGCGGCTGGGTGGGCGCAGAGCGAGCGGCTGGGTGGGCACAGAGCCAGCATCGGGTGGGCACCGAGCGAGCGGATTTCTTGGGTGCCAAGCGAGCGCTGGGTGGGCACCGAGCGAGCGGATTTCTTGGGTGCCAAGCGAGCGCTGGGTGGGCCCGCCATCGCTCTGAGGCACCGGGTCTCCCCCAGGCGGTGGCCGGAGCCATGAAGCGCCCGCTGAACCTGCGCCGCCTGCTGCTGCCCGTCCTGGTGTCGCTGGCGCTGCTGGGGCTGCAGGTGCAGCGCTTCGCCGAGGAGCCCGTCGCCGCCACCCCCGCCCTGCCCGACCGAGACGCCGCCGACCAGTGGCACTGGATGCCGGATCCACATGGCAACGCCACGGCAAAGCCGGCCCCCGCCCGGCACCCGCTGCAGCCCCCCTACCCCTACCCCTACCGCTTCCTCCTCAACGAGCCCGACAAGTGCCGGGAGCGGACGCCCTTCCTGGTGCTGCTGGTGGTGACGCAGCCGAGGGACATGAACGGCAGGAACGCCGTCCGGCAAACCTGGGGCAACGAGAGCTCGGTGCCGGGGGTCTCCATCCTCCGCCTCTTCCTCATCGGCGTCGACCCGGTGTTCGGGCCGGCGCTGCAGCGGGTGCTGGAGGAGGAGAGCCTCCTCTACCACGACATCCTCCAGCAGGATTTCCTGGACACCTACAACAACTTGACGCTGAAGACGTTGATGGGCATGGAGTGGGTGAGCAAGCACTGCCCCAACGCCAGCTACGTGATGAAGGCCGACCACGACGTCTTCCTCAACCTGGAGTACCTGGCGCGCCAGTTCCTGGTGCCCCCCAGGCGGGACTTCATGACGGGTTACATCTACCGCAACACGGGGCCGCTGCGCAGCAAGGCCTACAAGTGGTACGTGCCCCGCGAGGTCTACCCCAACGACACCTACCCGCCCTACTGCGGCGGGCCCGGCTACGTCCTCTCCGGGGATTTGGCCAGCAAAATCTACGACGTCGCCCAAAGTTTGCCCGTCATCAACATGGAGGATTCCTTCATGGGCATCTGCCTGCACGCGCTGGGCATCGGCGTCACCAGCAGCCCCTGGGGCGTCTTCAACATGTACCGCATCGAGTACAGGAAGTGCCGGTTCTCCCAGCTGGTGATGGTCCATCACTACCAGCCCCAGGAACTGCTCAAGATCTGGCCCCACTTCCAGGCGGCGAAGGCCACGTGCCACCGCTAGCCGCGGCCGGAGGGCCGAGCCGCGCCGGGGCCGCCGGGCACCGCAGCCTGCCGCGTCCCCGGCGGCGGGCACCGCCGGCCCCTCCCCGCGCCGGCTTCGCCCCCTCGCCGACTCTCTGGCCAGTCTCCGGCTCTCGAGCAGCCGCTCGGGGCCGTCTCCAAACCGTGGGTCTCTGGGGGGGGACCCTCCGCCGCCCCGGCCCCGCCGGGGCCGGGATTTCCCCCCGCATTGAGCCGCCGGCTGGCTCACGCAGCCGGAGCCGAGGGCCTCGCTCGCGGGACCAGCGACTCCACTTTACCCCTCTTTCTATTATTATTATTATTTTTATTATTGTATTTGTTCTGCACTGAGCCTTGGGGCTCGGTGGGCAGGGACCCCGCCGGCGGCACAGCCGCGCCCGCGTTAACTTATAGCCGATGTTCGGAATAAAAGGGCTGGAGGCACCGGACCGAGCTCGCCCCCGCCCCAGCGCCGCTCCCCTCCGCCGCCCGGCGGGCGCCGAAGCGGGGCCGAAGGCTCGCGGGCGGATAAGGGCGGCGAGACCCCTCGCCGATCGCCGCCACGGGCACCACCGTCGATTTCATTTCTTGCCGATCAAATTGGAGCAGGGGAATGAGAAATAAAAACCAGACCTCAGAACACCTTCCCGCCACCCTTCCCGTCTTCCCCGGCTGAGAGCGAAGGCGCTGGCGGTGCCGGCAAGGGGCCGCTGCCACCGAAACGCCGGCTCCGGCTGGGCGGCGGCCCCGGCGTTTGCTTTGGCTGTTGGTTGGACTCAGCCTCGCTGCCGCCGGCAGGACAAACGCCATCGGGGCGTTAACGGGTTGCGCTCGCGTCCGGCTCCGCCGCTGGCGCGGGGAGAACCAGAAACGCCGGCGCGAGGTGCGACGTTTATTTAAAATAAAGGCGCTGCGCCGGAGGCGGCGTATTTACACACACGCAAAACGCACGCGGCCAACGGCGGCGGTGCAGTAACCGCGCGGCTCCGGCTGTTCCCAGCGCTGCTTAAAGGAGCCGAAGAGGCAGCTCCGGCGTCGGTTCTGTTGGAAAAGGTGCGATTTCGCGGCTCGAAGCCCGGCTGCGCCGTGGCTTTGGTCAGAGACGCCATCCGGCAGCGAGGCGCCGGCACGTTTGGGAGCGGGAGCCGCTGGGCACCGTCGGCTCCCCGGGACAGCGCCTGCGCTCCCAGCCGCGCAAAGGCTGCTCCACCTTTTCTCCAGAACGGTGAGTAAACCAAAACCGCAATCGGCGTTCAGATTGCCTTATCGCGGCGAGGAGCGCCGCAGCTGCCGGCGGGGCCAGGAAGTCACCCAAGAGCCACGAGGATTATCTGCGCCGGGAAGTCCCCGCCGGCGCTTGCCGCGAACCGTCACCCAAAAACTCGCCGGGCTGAGGGACCCCGCCTCCAACGCCCCGCGCCGCGCCAGGAGCCCGGCAGCTCTGCCCCGGCCCCGCCGCGGGAACGGCCCCCTCGCGCGGTTGGGTCCGGCTCCGGCGCGGGGGTTTGGCCACCGGCAAAGGCAATAATTTGGTCTTACCGAGGCTCCAGCCTGCTCCTCCGGTCGGCTCGGGGACGCCCGTCATCTCCCGCGGGCCAAAGCCCCGGGGGTTTAAGGTCATTAAAGGTGCAGAAAGCGGAGAACGCCCCGATCTGGGGGGCTGGAGGCGGGAGCGCGCCCGCCAAACGTCCGGAGACCGAGGTCGAGAGGTTTGTGTTTATTTGTCTACATTCAGCTTACTCCAGGTGTGCTGCCTGAGGGATCCAGGCATACAAAACCCACTCTTTCCCACTGGTTTTTAAAATAAAATCTTCACTTATAAAACTGAAACACTAAAGCATTAAAATACAGAAAGCTCGTTTAACTCACTTCACAAAAGCATTAACAGATGACATATCCCTTATCTATTTAAAGCCATACTGTGCTCACACTTCCACGTCAATTTTTAAATAGAAAAAGGATACTGAAATTGTATTAACTCAAAAAAAAAAAATTCCTATTTAGACAAAGTCGTAATGGCAACTAACAAACCATTAAATACAGAGATGCCCAAAATACAGCTAGGATGGAATTACAGGTACTCAACCATTAGTGACCGGTATCACAAAGAGCACTGCAACATGGAAACGGGGGGACGGGGGGGTTACGTCTTTACCGTGATGCGATAAAACTGAATATTCAAAGGGTGGGCGAGCGCGGGGGGAACAAAGCTCCGCGCCCGCGGGGAAGGGGCGGCTTTATCTGTACTGGTAATTCATGCTGTGGTCGTTTCTGCCGTAGCCGCCTTGGGACGCTTGGTAGGAGCTGGGGGGGCCGCTGTAGTTCTGGCCTGAACCGGGGGAGTTGTAGTTGGACTGAGAGGAATATCCACCTGCGGAGGGGGAGAAGGGGGAGAGGAGCTCGGTTACCGCTGCCGCGTGAAGGGGAAAATAAAAAAAAGCCATTTTAACGCCGAATCGGAGCTTTTACTCCGATCCGGGACCCGCTGCCACGCAAGAGCAGATGCGAAGGCGCTGCCCTCGCACCCAAAACCACGTAGGGAAGCGTTGTATACTGACCTTGCTTACCTTGGTACGAGGACCCTCCGCCCCCAGAGCCGCCCCCATAGCCACCGTGCGAGCCGGTGTTGTAGGAGGCGCCTCCCGAGTAGTTGTTTCCGCCGCCGCCGCGGCCGCTGTTGCCGCCGTAACCTGGAAGGGAGAGCGCGGTGAGCACGGCCGGTCTCCCCGGCGGCGGCTCTGCCTTCGCCGCGCCCGGCCAGAGCTTTTGGCTGCTGTTCGCAGCGAAAGGGGCGACGGCTCGGGGTGAGGCGACTGCCGGGGGCGGGCCAACAAAACTCAAAAATCGACTAACCCAGAGCGCTTTCGGCCCTCCGAGTTCAGGGAATCACGGGAGGGTTTGGGTGGGAAGGGGCCGCGAAGCTGGGACGGCTTCCCCCAGACCAGGGCGCTCGGAGCCCCGTCCAACCTGACCTTGAACGTGGCCGGGGACGGGGCCCCCCCGCCGCGCTGGGCAGCCTGGGCCGGGCTCTCCCCGCCCTCAGCGTAAAGAATTTCTTCCTTCCGTCGGGTCCCAATCTCCCCTCTTTTCGCTCAAAGCCCTTCCCCCTGCTCCCATCGCCGCGGGCCCATCATTCCTCTGCAGGACCAAGCGCCCACGGAGCGCGCGTTCCCCGCTCATCTAAAATCCACGTTTCCCTCCCCAGATAAGCGAGGCAGCACTCACTGAATTTGCTCTCGTAGTTGTAATCAGAGCCCCCGCCGCCAGGCGAGTTGTAGGAATTGGAGTAGGAGGAGTAGTTGCCTTGGCCGTGGTTGTAGCCTTTCTGCTTGCCCTGCGGCGGGCCGTAGTTGCTGTACTGGTTCTGGTTGTAGGACTGCTGCTGCTGGCCCTGGTGGGACTGGTACCCCGAGCCGTAGGAAGGCTTCTGCTGTCCTCCGTGCTGCTGTTTCTTTCCGCCGTGTTTGGGAGGAACCGGCGAGTTGTAGTTATCGCCGCCCTGGTAGTAGGAGCCGTAGCCGGAGGAGCCGCCGCCGCCGCCTCCGCCGCCGCTCCCCGAGTTGGAGTGGCCGCCGTTGCTGTAGAACTGGCCTAAACAGAGAGAAGAGGGTCAGCCCCCGCCGGCGGCAGCGTTTTGGGGCGGGGGCGGGCGCGCGAGGCACTCGTTCGGGGTTAGGGCTCGTACGACGGCGAGGTTTGGAAGGCGAGGGCTGAGGAGCCGTTTGCTCTCACGCTGGTGAAAGGCTTAAGAAACTCCACGGGAGGCCGAGGGGTGAAAGAGCTCGTTCGGTTAAGTAGCGGGGGGATCGTGAAACGCGTCGACACCGTACCATCGTCCAGGCACCCCGAAGTCCCAGTGAACGACACCCAGGCAGGTCTCCCACAGCTTTAATTCCAGTCCGACCCCAGGGGCTCGGACCGAGCTCAGGGCCACGACAGTTCTTTACCGCGCGTTACAGGTTATTCAGTGCTCTACAGAGGTAAAAACCTGGTGCTCGAACTACGTTTGAGACAAGGCAGCCCTCAACGGCAGCCGATGCTGGGTCTGGGCAGCCGGGAGAGGCGGCAACAAGGGAGGATCTCGCTCCCGTAACGAGGAATTGTGCCGCCATCCAGGCGGATCGCTCTACACAGCGAGCCAGCCCTGGGGATTTACAGGGCGAGCGAGCAGCAAGGATCCAGCGGGAGGTAACAGCTGCGCGCACGGCCCAGCCCCTTCACCTCGCAACTCGGGGGCTACACCTGGGATCCGGGGTTACCGAAACCCTCGAACGGACCAAAACACCCCAGAGAGCCGGATGCGACGGCGCTGCACGCAGCCGGGAGTGAGGCTGGGTTAATTTTATTTATCGAGAGCTCTGCGAGCGATTCTTTTCCTGCCTCATTTCCACAAGTTGAACTTTGGGGCGTTCTTCGTGTTGGGCTTGACTTACTCTACAGTTGGGCTTGACTTACTCTACAGTTGGGCTTGCCCTGTTCGAAACTAAATTTATTTTTGAGGAATAAAAGCCACTAAAATCGAACTAAAAACCTGCACCAGCGTCCGCAATGGCGCGTGCGCTCGGGGAAGGGAGCTACGCCTCTAAAAGCGGGAAGGAGCTGCTAATTTAGCTAAAAAGGAGACAAAGAGTAAAATCTCGCGCCCTTTGCTTCTGCAATGATGGCGAAGCTGAACCCCGCGGGGGACGCGGCTCTCCCAGGCACCTGGCTTCTCGGTTTTTGATTATTTTTGATTATTTCGCTGCACGACTCTACGCAAGGCTTTTTCTCCTCTTCCGCAGATGATCACGGTTTAGTTGCGCAGAAACGAGCTTCTGTCATAAATTTATCGCCAGCCAAGAACGCCAGGGTTGTAGCAAAAGATTTCTCCGCTGAGCGAGAGACAGCGCGCTCCGTCGCTTGTACGAAAGCCCGGGACGTCTCCGGAGCGAGGGGTTGCGAGCGGCACCGCGAGCTGCAGAGCTGGAAGCTGGGCTCTCCCGCGTCAGCGTTTCTGCAGTTTCCATTTTAGACCAACACTCCATATTTAACTATGAAGTTTTAATGCTGGTTGACATCGGATTAGTTTCAGCTTTCCCCAGCTCATCGCTAGGGAACAGAAATATCCAACGCTGACAGGGAGCCGCTTAAAAACCGGCGCTTTCCCCCCTCATTTAGGGCAGGCTCTACTCCCTTGTATGAAAAGTCGTTGTCTCAAACAATAGCTTTCTAACAAAAATAGGGCACGCATTTAAGTATCCACTAAACACCTTGGACTTTTTTTTTTTTGAACCTGGTGCTTGGTAGGTCAGGGGTTTTTTGTTTTGCTTTGGTTTTGTTTAGCTGGTTTCATCACCGAGTTAACTCAAATGGTGTCGAGCCTCACAAGTTAAAGGAAGGCGAGGGTGCAGGCTTTGCAGCTAAAACCGGCGACAAACAAAACACAGGTTTAAAACCCAAATACGGTAGCAAGAATAAAGGACCAAGCGCTCGGGACTGGGAGACCCGGGTCTCGAGTGGCCCATTGCGAAATCCCCCGCTTCTGGTGAAGTTTAATTCTCCGGGCGACGAAGTCCTTTTAGGGCAGCGAGGGGTTTTCGGCGCGGCTGCCGAGCCCGCGGGGCTTTGCCGTGAAGTGCCTTAGGCCCTTTATGCTTGGCTCAGAAAAGCCCGTTTTCACGTTACGGAACGAATCCATGCGGTTTCCCCCAGTTACTAACAGGTTTACGCTAACCCCTAGTGCCTGGACGTTTATTGTGTCAGGATGGGAAGCACGGTTACAATACCTTTGAAAGTACACTAGCTACCGGCCACAATAAGCCACATCCCTCAGCGTTAATCCACCAGCGTGTTACAAAGGATGTAGGGTTAAATTTTTAGCACACACGATTCCACGTACAAGTCAACATTTCGCATGCTGAAAAAGCTGGGCTGTACTATATTCAGATGTTGAAAAGTCTTCCCAGTATCGAGAGGCGTGTACCCAATTGCTGGGATTTATTAAAAGGCTCAAATTTTGTACAAAACCTGCTGTAAATTAAGACAAAGGTAGATTAAAACACTTCGGTTTCTTAAAAATAAAGTAATGCTTTCCATAAAAAGCAAAGATGGGCTTTTTGCCTTTACGCTGAACGGAGCCGGCTTGGAAATTTGTGCAAGGTGCACAAACACATTCTCGGGTAATTGGTTCCCCCTGTTGCGTACATCGATACAACCGAGTTCAAAGGCAAATCACAATAAAAACTGCCACTGTCTCAAGTTCTGCAGGCTAAGAGAGTTTCAGACAAGCTGCGGTGAAAAGCCACTGTTGAGAAACCCAGTGAAGCACAGGGACACAGCACGGACACTTTGGGGTTTGGAGTTCGAGAAAATTGGAGTAAAAAGCTGTTTTTTGTGCAATACTTTTAGATGATCTAGGAAGCCCCAAAATCATGATAGCCGTAGCAGTCTGTGAAAAAGTCACCTACAAAAGGGGGAGACAGAGCAGAGAAAAAAAATTAGAATTCTTTTGAAGATGGCAAAATGCGCCACATTTGAAAGTCATGTTTTAGATTTCTCTGCTCCTGTCACCCCCCAATGAAGGCTTCTTCGCAAGACCAATCGCTGTGTATTTTCAGGAAAATCACATTCAAAAGTGTGGCCGATAGCTTCACGTGGCTTAAAGCAGAGAAATTTAAAATATTCACAGTTTTCGAGGAAACGTGAAGTCACCTGGATCCGCGCTTCAGCTTTTACACGAGTACGCGAGCCCCCTTTCGTTACTTCTCATTCAAAAAAGAGAAGCCCTTGAGAGGGCTTCCGCGCAAGCGCGTCACCGCACGGCGCAACCCCGTCCGACTCTCGCACCCCCGGCAGATCGACGCGGTTCAGAATTTAAGACGAAACCCACTTACTGTAGCCTGCTGTCGCGGAATTTCCGCCGTAACCATAGCTTCCGTATCCAGCACCTAGGTCAGAAGAAAGCGTTTAAGTAAAGGGAAAATCGAAGCCTACGAAGGCCTCGTGTTTCCCGTCGCGCTACAAGACGCGACAAAGCGCCAAGGGGCCGAGTTCGCCCGCCGGGGTTCGGGTAGTTTGCGGTACGTTCAGCGCGGAAGGAGGCGGCGCAGGCAGCATCTCACCTGCGTTCATGTAGCCGCCGTGATTGCCGCCGAATCCACCCCGGCCTCTCCCGCGGCCGCGGATGTTGCCGCCTCGTCCGCGACCGCGCATGTTGGGCGGAGGAGGCACCTCGTTGTGCATGGGGCCGCCCATTCCGAAACCCGGGTTGTGCTGCTGAGGGAAGGAGAGAGGTGTTGTTAACCCAGCTCTGCCTTCTGAACGGCACCGCCCCGCCTCCGAGGTGAAAACAAACCTTCCGCAAGGGCGCCGGGAGCTCTAGAACGCGTCAGGCACCCGTCCGCCTCGGAAGGAAGCGGGGCTAAGCAAAAAGCAGCCGGGGCGGGCACCAAATAAGGGCGATCTCCAGAAAACAGAGGCTGTTTTCTGTGCAACTCGACGGTATTTCTGCTTTCAAGCCCAAAGGCCGTTAGCAGATCCTGGTTTCCCTCCACACCTTAAATTACTCCCCCTCCCAAAAAGGGATTAACACCGCAGAGCAGGAGCCAGCGGTACTGCAGAGCCGTCAGCTGCACCACGAAGTCGCTGAATTGTGAATTTACTCACTTTTACTGCAAACTTGGGTCCTCCCCTCGCCGGCACGGGGGCTCTCTTCTTCTTGTTTTGCTCAATGGCAACGGGAGCATCTGGGAACAACTTCTCCAGCGCGGCCAGAGCGGCGTAGGCTTTTGCCACCTTTTTATTGGAACCGGCTCCTTGGAATTTCTGCCCGTCGACCTCCACCTTGGAAAGGGGTTAAATCACTGGGCGTAAGCGGAAAGGGCAGGAGCAGAAGCTGCCGCTTGGTAAAATGAAGCGTTTTTATGGTGCCTGCAGACAACTCCCGAAGTTGGAAGTGTTCGCGGTCAGGCTGGACGGGCTGTGAGCAACCTGACGGCAGTGCCCCTGCCCACCCGATGATCTTTAAAGGTCCCTTCCAACCCAAACCATTCTCTGATTCTATCATTTTTTATCATTTTAAATTCTCCCTGCGGCTATGAAGTTACAGATATCCAAGTGAATGTGAACATGAGGCAAGATATCCAAGAGGGGGGTGAAGGCACAGAGAGCACCAGAAGCCACCTCACCTCCATGACAAAGCGCTTGTCGTGGCTGCCGCCCGTTTCTGAAATCAGCTCGTACTTCAGCCCACGCCGCTTCTCGTTAAGCTCCATCACGGGGTTCTTGCCGTGCTTCGTCAGAATTGGTCCCTGTTGTTTCACATTCTGGAAGCAGAGAAGCGGGGATGAAACTCCAGGAAAAACCCTAACGGAGTGGGAGCTGCTTCCCAAACACACACGTACTTCAGAAAATATCTTAAAGATAAGCTTGGAACAAGCTTGCCCGATGCTTTTACCTCTGAAATCGTACCGTGACGGTAACTGAGCCGTACGGTACGTCGTTATAGCAACCCGCTGCTAAAAGGCGCTTCCGATGATGTCCTACAACATTGCCCCGAGGAACCAGAGCGGCCCGTTTCCCCCCTTCGACCGCGCTCACCTCTGGGGTTTGATCTGAGGGAGGAGAAGCAGCCGTGGGCGTCGAGACGGTTTCTACTACAGGAGGGGGAGCGACAACGACCGGTTTCTGTTCCGTTTCCTCTGCTGATTCGTCTCCCTTCCCAGCTTCTTTGCCTTCCACCCCTGTGGGTAAACCCATGTCTTGCAACACCTAGGGTAAGGAGAGTCGGAGAGGTTACTGAACAGCGCGCACCTCAGAGAAGCGGTGGCTCTCGTGCGCCCTCCCCATTTTGGGGTAAATACTCGAGAAGGCTGCTCAAGAATACTTCTACTAATTCTGTTCGAGCGCTAGGCGCTCCCCAGATCCCGCAGGCACTTCACGACCTAAGAGGTATGAATTCCCCTGCCCTGAGACTTCACGCACGACAGAGCACGCTGCCTCGGCCTTTGACTTCTCCCCTCGCTGCCCCGAAGGGTTTGCGACATGTTTTCATACACGGTTGTCGTCATCACCATCAGTCTGGTTGCCCTTCTCAACTCGGAGAGGTCAGCAATCAAACTGGCTCCTAACGAGAGCCCTCTGGCGGGAATTGACGTGCACGGCTCCTACCTTCACTGCCACGTGCAATTTGGCCGTCTTTTTGGAAGGTCCCGATGCCTCAAACGTGCTGCCATCGATTTCCACGGACATTGTAAAGATAGGAGCGTGAACAGGACCCGTCTGAGAGACGAGTTTGTACTGGAGCCCAGGTTTGAGCTGGTTTAGTTTCATCAGTGCATTCATGGCCTGGGGAGGTTCAAGTTTTTCCTCTGAATAGAGAAAAAACCAAGAGTTTGCGGATGTTTGCCATCTCTTTCGAAGCAGCATAACTGATTTCAGACAAGTTCCGAGCCGTATTTTCCTCCTTGCGAGAGTTTTAAGTTACACCAGGTAAAAATCTTACAGCGCTAAGGTTTGTGTTTTACATTCGCGTGCCCTGTAACCCCTATTTACAGCATCACCCAAGACCAAACGCCTGCGAGAGTTCTTCCGCGACCTGCCCCCCGCCTCGGCCCGAGAACAGCTCTCGGGTAGCCCTTTGTACCTACCTCGTGTTAACTCAATACCTTTTTTCTGAATCTTCTTTTTCTTTTTGCTGGGGGATTTCTCCTCTCCGTCCTCCTCCATTGGACGCTTCATTGGGGTGACAGCGTACGTTGTACTGGGAGGAATCTGGACTGTAACAATCGTAACAGAAACCCCTAAGTATCCCAGTTTCCAGCAGCGAAAGCCTTGGAAAGGCGATTCGGGTTTGGGTTTTCTCGCCGAGTACCTACCAGTATAGTCAACGGGGTTTTCATTCTTTGGTTTCTTGGGCATTTTGGAAGGCAGGGGATCCATCCCCAAGACTTTGTGAAGCTGGCCAAAAGCAGCAAGTCTCAGAGCGTGCTAGAAAGACGAAACACGTGTTACTGGGACGCGCAAGCGGCCACACCAATCTCTGTTCCCTGCACAGTTTCAGACAGGAACATTCTACCCACCCCTACACAGAAATCCTCAGCGGTTTAAATAGGACTCTCTGAATTTTTGGAAGTTCAACCCGAAATACGGGTCATGGTAGCAAGTCACTATTTAAAACCTGATACTTTGCTTCTGGTTGGCCAAGCTACAAACGCCTCATTGGTGTGGGACCCATTTGTATTTCTTTTACTTGACTAGATATTAAAAAAGTTAACACCGACCTCCGTGAGGTTACTATACTACCATTAACCAATATGGAAGTTCAGAGTCAGTTGAACTGATTAAGTTTTCGTAACATCTGTAGTCAAAACTATACCTGAGCACTCTGTGTGATATCTTCCCTTTGTTGTCTGTCTAGATGCCCAATAGCATCAGTGGCTTCTTTTTCACAAGGATCATAAATACCAGAACCATCTGAAGGCAGGAAACAAGGAAGATATGCAGAGAATTATCCTGGTGTTTTCTAAAGAAACTAAACTAAGTATTCCCTCGGCATCAATCAACACTCATCTCTCGAAGAACACGGACCGACATGATCCATCCAATGTCCAACATTCTGAAACTCGTCTGGACTATTTTACACGTACAATTAGCAGTGAAGCTGGTCACGACCACTCAGGGAACCAATTTTACGCTTGCAGGAACTGGTACCTCTCTCTACGGGGGTTTAAGGTCATGGGTCCGTAGCTCTGAACACACGTGCCCTAAGGAACGGCAAGGTACTGTAGTACCCGTGTACGCCGGGGGCTTTCTGAGCTCCGAATCTAAGCTGCCCGCACGTATAACGAGGGAGCGTAACCGCGCCTCCGAGCTGCAACCGCGTTTCGTCTCGGCTTCGCTTTGAAATGTAAATGCAGAGAACCACCTAACCTGGCATAACGATTCCCGAGGCAAGGCATTCAAGAACTCTCCTCAGAGCCTCGCCAGCGCCCATGGGTCTGTTAGCAGTTCCAATAGATTTCTCACACAGCAGCTCTAGAGGCTGAAAGACAGTTGGGAAAAGTGAGAGGAGCAAGGGCAGGCGCTTGCGCCGCGGTCAGGGCTAGAAGCTGCTTCAAATTCCCACACGGTTAAACGATTCGCACCGCAGAAACTGGAAACTGATAAAACGATTTACGCCGCGGACGTTCGATGCGCGTCTTCTAAGGGCAGAAACTTTGTTCACGCTACAGAAACCTCTAACCTGCGAAAGGGAGCGCGCGCAGACCGAAGAGAGCCGAACGCCAGCTTGGAGAAGCGGTGCCAAAGCCCGAGAAACGAAACGGAAAAGGGAAATTACCCATCCTCTCAGCGGCGCCCAAGTAGGAACCCGAGTACACAGATCTCGCAGCACTCGTATCACTATGACGCACGACTTCAGCCCGTTCGCCCTGGCCTAGAGCAAGAATCAAAAGCAGACACGCATTCAATAAAAACACCAAAACTGCTCGTTCGCAGACATTCATTTTTGCGGTGCTACTTTGCCAAGGGTAAACAGTCTTTCGCGTTACCAGTTTATAACTTATAACAATAACCGTAGTGTACAAAGGCAACATTACTCTTAACACAAAGCAGCAGCTATGCGTCTACTCTTTAAAAAAGGTTCCTTCCAAACGTTTAATTCGCGTAAGTGCCTCTTTAGCAACTGTACCGTTGACAGACGCTAAGTTCGGCACGTCTAACTATCATCCGACGTTTAAGTAGTTTAAATAAAAAAAAAAAATTAGTTAGCCCCTTAATAGTTTACGAATTTTCTACTTAAAGACAAATATAAGAACAAAATGCAAACCTGGAACCACTTGGCGTGTCGCAGTGACGCCAAGGCAGCAAGGCATTTCTGCCTGTCCAGAACGTCCGGGGAGTCGTTGACTGATAGCGTTTCTATTCGTGGATGGAATAAGAAGACAAGGCACAGTTTGACCAAGGGGGTTCTGTCAGGCGGAGAGGGGATGAGGCAGCTTCCTAACGGGCAGCTGAGGCTCCCAAAAGATCCTGATCTAGATCCCGCACCTGGAAGGGTGGTCTGCAGTGCGCTCGCCTAGCGGCCTCGCTTAGAAATTAAGACTGCAGAGAGGGGGGGAGTTCAATTAACAGGGACGGGCCGAGATCTATTCTGCGAGGAGACGGGGCGTGGAGCTTGATGGGAGAGGACAGAAATCCTTTACGACTCGAATGAAGTGGCAGCGTACGAGGCCGGTAATAGGTAACGGAGGGAAATTTCAAATAAACCCCCACTCTGCGTTCAGAGCGCAGCTTTGGCGGAGGAGTGGGGGGGGAAAAGCTTTGCGAGGATCGAGGGAACCCCCTCCGCCCGAAAGGCTTGACTGCCCTGGCCCCAACCCGTGACAGAGAGCGTCCTGTTGGTCAAAGGTCCAGCGTCCCTAAAATTGACAAACTAGAAGGCTTGGTAGACGAGGTCAGATATCAAAACCATAGACAGTCAATAGAGCACAAAGATATTTTCCAGTCTGTGCTGCAGCAAAATTGAAGATATGGTTTGGGAAAAAAAAAAAAGCTCAAAGTTTCCGAAGACCAGGGTTTTAGATAAGGCTAGTGCCCGGAGCGAGCGTTTGAAACCCGCCGATTCGACAGCGCCACGCCTACGATAGAGAACCCGCCGTAATTCAAGCGCAAAAAACCGCCTGTGAGTTCTTATTCCAAAGGGAACTTGAGAGCGAACGGAGAAGCTAACTTTATCCAAAACTCTGCATCACTTTCTGGCGTTCTGAACTTTTTAGCTGATGAAACAGCCAATCGAGGAGACCCAGAGCACCTATCATTCTTGCTGCAACACAAACCGTGTGGAACATCCAATCTCATGTACATGCAAGTCATTTAACAAGAAGCCTTCGAGGTTTTCGTTAAACGTATCTGGTTTATATTTTTATGTCACTGTGCAGGCCACTTACATGGCTAGGTACCAAACAAGATTAATACAACGAGATGACGTATTAGTGAACTAAAGGCCCAAGTGAAAAAAAAAAAAGGAAAAAAAAGGATAAAAAAAAAAGGAGCAAAATCCCATCTGCAAGGTGCTACTCAGTTTCAGAAGCTGAGCCCGAATAAACCGTAACCGTGATCTCCCGAGGTTGGTGTTCTCTTACAGGAATTTCCAATTTGCACAAAAATAATTCTTGCCGCTTCGGCTGAAACTGAAGAGCACGCTTTAACAGTGAATTAGCAACGGAAATGTACGGGTTTCCAACCGACTGTCGGCTGTTTTCAGCCTTCCATACCTCCAGCTAACTGTTTTTTCCATTTCTTCTCTGACTACGGGCGACGTCAAGTGGATGGTCAGCGTCAACGGCGGCTCTTTCGTGTTCTTAATTACAATTGCAGCGTCACCGACCGACTGGATTATTTCGTATTTGTCTTCGGTAATAGCCTGCAACGTAATTTCACCGCTTAGCAATCGCCCGATTCACTTCTGAGTGATTTGCAACATCCTTCTCCAACAAAAAGAGGTCTGTAAACAAAACTTCAGCTAATAAAGAGAAGTTCATTTAACACGGCAATGAATAACGCTACACGCCTGCGAAAATTACTTTTCCGAGACAGAAAAAGGGTATCAAAACAAACGCCATCGGGGTCGCCTTAACCGTTTAAAAATCTACTTCGCTCGTTCCGTAACGAGCGCGCGCAAACACTGAAAGGTTTTACTCACAGCAAGCTGTACTCCGAGATTGTCAGCTACTTTCTCCAGGAGATCTGTGGTGGGTTTATCTTTGCACAGAAGAACTAGCTCAAGATCCAAGTCCCCCTTCAGCAACAGGCCTTTCGCTACGAGCCCCACACGCATCACTCCACGCAGGGTCCTAGTCAGCTGCTCCGTGGCCTTCTGATCCCTGCAAATACACAGGGCACAGTCACGGCGGCTTCAAAATTAAAGAATTAACCGCAGCCAGGCAGGCACGAAGGCTCGACCCGAGCTAAGGGACAGATCTGCAAAGATTAAACACGACACACGGCCCCCGCTGATGGATTTACCGCACCTGCACGGGAGAAGTCGCTTCAACCGCGGGTTAGTTCACTCCTCTTAATTCCACAGCCAGGGAAAACAACTTTTCCGCCTTCAGCGCGCGGATTTTTACTAGTCTAAGCAAGACGGTGCTACAGCTTCCGACAGCGCCCTTTACAGGCACCTCTTGGGTGATGCTCCTTACCCTCCTTCCTTGTTTTCCTCTTCGGCTGCCGTCTCCATGGACTCTGTCTCTGGCTGCTCCCCGCTGACTTTTTCTTGCTCGTCGATCCAGTCGGACACAGCTTTGAGCGCTCGCTCCGTGTGGGACACCATATTCTGAACTGCCTCCAGCTCCTCCTGCGTCGGGTAAACGGCCGAATGCTTGGCCATCACGTGGCGGTCGTCGTTCACAAAAATACGCATTGGTCGCTGAAAAGGGATTTTGAAACAATTTTAGCGAGAGCCGAAACACAGATATCTATCTCGCCAGTCCAAAACCTCCCGGTCCTTACCATTTTTGCTTTTGAACGTCTGTCCGAGCGTTGAAAAATGTGCTTGTTTAGATTCTTCCACCGAAAAGACTGTACCAGTACCACGCTTCGCTGTAATCTGAAAGCAACAGAGAACCAGTTAGCAACGCTGGCGGGCTGGTCCGTCCCCGCAGCCTGCTTGCTGAGCGTACGCAGGAAGGGAAATAGCTGCCATCGGTAACTGGAAGCAATAACAGACATTAGAAGTACGCGGGCTCGTTAGCGAAAGCCCAGTTTTCCGCTCCTGATGACTTACATTCTTCAGACCCGAGTAGTGCCCACGACTGCAGCCAGGTTTGTCGCACAGCCTGCCCTCAAAGGTTTGCATTCACCGCTCAGCTTTACCTGCCCAGAGGTTCCACGAGCACCGTACGCTCATTCGCCATCCCCGGCCGAGCACGCTGTGCGAGGCAAACGCTTCGAACCCTTCCCTCGTACGATCTCCCCGAGAAGCAAAGACGCCCCGGGAGCCTGAGCTGCACCCCACTGCTTGATTTTCCCTCCTACGTCTCGCCCGCGGCCGTACGTATCTTATTTTGGCTCCTTATTCCCAAGAGGCTTTCCTATTAAAACTGGATTTTTCCAAAGCTCCTGCTGCTGTTTCTAAAACAGCGCGCTGAAGGTAAAGCACGCCCCGATACCGGAGCAGCCGGCACTGGGAAAACGAACCGCGTACAAGCTAATATAATTCCGTGAGGTAAAGAACCAGGTTGCCATCGCCTGGTTGCCAAGCGAGGCGACAGCTTTCATTCACGCTACTCAGAAGCGACTATCTGTACAAATCTCTTTGCCATATACACCGCTTTTTACCCCAAATTCATTTTACGGCCTGCTTTACAAGCCTGCTTTTAATTAGGATGACCATGAGACAAGTTCAGTAGCTGCACTGCGTCTCTTCCCTTACTTTATCAGGAGGAATAGCATAAACTTACGCCAGCTTTTGAAGCAAGCGCTCGCAACTTCTAAAATTCAACAGATTAAGCCGAAATCACAGCAGCTTGTTTCCGAACGAGAAGTCGCTTTCCAAGGGAACCAACCCACCCTGAGAGCCCGAGCCCCAGCTGGGGCAGCAAACTTCTTTTGTTAAAATTCAGGCGCTTTGTTCCTCTGTTTTAGCCAAGGGGCCTTCGAGCAGAGAAACGTTTGTGCCCCGCAGGACCGACTGGTGCTCTGCGGGCGAAGACAGCTTCCCCAGATCGCCTTCAGATGCGAGCAGGCTTCCGGCAAGAACTCCCAAAGCCATCTCGCACCCGCTGGGATCGACTCTTCGGCATCGATAACGCCGTTTCCCACACAACTAGCGTACGAAGCAGCAGTTGCTTGATTCACAGTCGTTAATTTGACCAAATACCTTTAATAAAACTCTTGATTCACCTCTAAGCCGCGCAGGGGCAATCCCAGCCCTGCAAACACCTGATGTTTCGTGGCAACTCCAAGAATTGTTCAGGGCCATTTAAAGGCGTTAGCGCAAGCGAGGCAGAGGAAGAGCCTCGGCGCCTGAGGATGATGGAGATGAAGGTCATCTGCATCCATCAGCTGTTTCACTTCATTTTACAATCAAGCGCACATCAAAACTGCCTGGTAACTCAGGCTTCCAAAAACGCTGCTGGAGAAGGTCAATCACGCCTCAATTATTCCCAAGCTCGCAGCTGAATCCCACTTCTCTGGGAGCCCTTCCGTTCGAATGAGCTTCCCTGGAAATGAAACCAGACCGAACCTCGCTTCGCCTTTTTCCACTGGAACCTACCCCGCGTCGGCCCGTTCCCAGCCTCGCCGGTAATCGCTACGTACAGCTCGCAAACCCAGCAGTTTACTTTTTACACTTTACAGATGACACAAACCGATCTTCAGTATCAATTGTCCAAGATACTGGAATAATAATAAAAAGAACAAATAATTAACTGCCCAAATAGTGCTTACTAGAGTAATGCTTTTATAACTCTGTGAAATAACACAAAGGGCAGAAATCAGGACCCCGCTGCGCTGCTTGTTTTACAAACAGGGCTGGGGCTCACGACCTGGAGAAGTTTCTAGGATAAAATCAGGAAAACTCGTTTCCTCGAGCCGCCGTTGCTGTACGGACTCGGTATTCTACAGGATACCTCCGATTCCAATCCTGTGGATATTTACGCACAGGACGATTTTGGTATTGTTACAAATCTGGATCTAATTGTAATTAAACCCAGATGTCAGTGCCCGCTGACCAGGGAGCATTATCCCCAAGCTACCTGCAAGAACCCACGAGGCACCTCCGCGGGTGCCAGCCTCCCAAAACACTCCTCCTTTGGGTCGGACCCCGAAGAGCTCGTACACTCCGTGCACAGTTATTTTTCTTAAAGCTCCCTTCATTTCCTCCAAGCAAAGTAAAAGATGAGTTGAAATCCAACCTAGCGAAGCGCGTTTCTACAGTCAGAAAATGCTACAACAGCCCGAGAAACGAGAGCCCCGTTTCCTGCGATTTCTAAAGGCGGCCGTTCTCGCTCTTCTTGAAATCACTGAAGTTCATTTCTAGGGAGAACCCAGGAGCTGATGCTGCAGCATCGCAGGATTCACGCCTCTTGGGGAGAAAAGAGCCACAGAACAAGTTAAAAACACGAACGCGCCCAGTAACGCACAATTCCTGACACCGCTCTTGATGCTGATCGCCGTCAAAGCTTGAGAAAAAAGAGAAACTCTGAAATTCCACCCCTGTTTTAAGCCTCGCCTGCTCCGCTCTCCCCCTCCTACGATTTCCACTACCAGCTTGATTTCACCAACAAACTTTCCACTCGATCCGCGTCTTCCGACGGAAGGAGCAGACTCTCCGAAACATTTGCTGGGGGGCGGCTGAGAAAACGATAAACAACGCAAAAGGTTGAAACTTCTGCCTTAGATAAGGGGAAAGCTTAATACACGTGAAGAAGCGCGTTAGAAAGCTTTTAAGTAAGAATTTTGTCATTTTTCACCTGTGCTTTTAGCCTATCGTACCTGGGTGGGATGCTCGGAGGGGCGCAAAGCCTTAACACCTCGCTTCGGTTTGCGCAAAGCTGTTCCAGGTCTAAGGACACCGACAGCGTCTATTCCCCAGCGCAACGCTACCTGCCTGCCCGAGGTGACGGCAAACAAAGCGGCGGCCGCGCGCAGGGAGGTTGGTTTTATTTTTTCTGAACCGTCCAGAAACCGAGCTGCTACAAATAACGGGATCGATGAGAATAAGGGGAATTTCGAGGAAGCGATGGGAGAGCCCGGGTAAAGACCCGAGGGTGAGGACAGGAGAGGGGGGTCCTGTCCCTAAGGGGGGGGAGATGAGCGTTTAAATCACACCGAAGGGGATGTTTCCACCTCTCCCGTGTCCCCCCCGCATCCTGCGGGCCCCGGGGAGCCGGGAAGGGGCCCGGCCCCCCCCCAGGACCCACCGTTCCCTCCTCCCCGCTCCCCCACGGGCAGCACCGCCCGTCCCCACGCGTGTGCGCGGGGAACCCACCGCCACGGAGGGAGACCGGGGGGGTGAAGGGGCAGGCGGGCCGCTGCCGCCATTTGCAAGCACGGCGAGAACAAAGCAGCGGCGGGAAAATGGGGGGGGGGGGGGAAGCACGGCGCGACCCCCCCCTCCTCCCCACGGCGCCGCCACCCCCCCCCGGCGTGCGGAGCGGCTGCGGGGGGGTCGTGCGGGATGGGAGGGGGGGAGATGTGCCGCAGCCCCCCCCCCAATTCCTGAGCCCCCCTCCAAGCCCTCCCCTCACTCACCCCCGGCCCAACGGCCGCCCGCCGCCATTTTGTCTCCACAGCACAATGGGCCGCGCAAGGAGGGAGGGAAGGAGGGGAAGGGGGCCGGGTTACCGCCGAGCGCGGCCCGCCGCTACCCCTTCTCCCACACACACACACACACACGGGCCTACCCGCCCTCCTCCGCGGCCCGTCCGCCCGGCACCGCCCCCCGGCCCGCCTCGGCGCCGGCTTCCCCCCTCAGCCCCGGGGCGCTGGGGGGGGAAGGCAACGCGGTTCCTACCGGCGGCCTGCCCGCTGTGCGTGTGTGCGGTGGGGCCCTGCTGCTGCTGCTCCTCCCTCGGCGGCGGCGGGGCCCGGGCCTGGGCCGGGGCCGGGGCCTGGCCGCGGTTGCGGGGCGCGGTGCGGTGCGGTGGGGCGCGAGACTGCAGCGCGGGGGGCGGAGCCGCCGCCGGCGGGGGGCGCGCGGCTGTGCGCGAGGGGAGGGGAGGGGGGCGATGGGGAGGGGGGGAGTGGGGAGGGAGTCACGTGGAGCGCGGCGGCGGCAGCCAATGGGTGAGGGCGGCGGGAGGGTGACGTAGGTGGGAGGGGCTGCACAGGCGCGCGGCGGGAGAGGCGGGAGGAGGAGGCGGGGCCGGAGCGGGGCCTCCGCCCCCCCCGGGGGGGCGGCGGCGGCCTGAGGGGACCGGTGGCCCGAAGGGACCGGTGGCCTGAGGAGACCAGTGGCCTGTGGAGGTCAGGGGCCTGAGGGGAGGTCAGGGGTCTGAGGGGGCTGATGGACTGAAGGGACCGGTGGCCTGAGGGGATCAGTGGCCTGTGGAGGTCAGGGGTCTGAGGGGGCTGATGGCCTGAGGGGACCGGTGGCCCGAGGGGATTAGTGGCCTGTGGAGGTCAGGGGTCTGAGGGGACCGGTGGCCTGAGGGGGTCAGGGGTCTGAGGGGGGCTGATGGCCTGAGGGGACCGGTGGCCCGAAGGGACCGGTGGCCTGAGGAGACCAGTGGCCTGTGGAGGTCAGGGGTCTGAGGGGGCTGATGGACTGAAGGGACCGGTGGCCCGAGGGGATTAGTGGCCTGTGGAGGTCAGGGGTCTGAGGGGACCGGTGGCCTGAGGGGGTCAGTGGCCTGTGGAGGTCAGGGGTCTGAGGGGGGCTGATGGCCTGAGGGGACTGGTGGCCCGAAGGGACCGGTGGCCTGAGGAGACCAGTGGCCTGTGGAGGTCAGGGGTCTGAGGGGGCTGATGGACTGAAGGGACCGGTGGCCTGAGGGGGGTCAGGGGTCTGAGAGGGCTGATGGCCTGAGGGGACCGGTGGCCTGAAGGGACCAGTGGCCTGAAGGGACCAGTGGCCTGAGGAGATCAGTGGCCTGTGGAGATTAGTGGCCTGTGGAGGTCAGGGGTCTGAGGGGGCTGATGCCCTGAGGGGACTGGTGGCCTGAGGGGACCACAGGCCTGAGGGGACCAGTGGCCTGTGGGGACTCGTGGCCTGTGGAGGTCAGGGATCTGAGGGGACTACAGGCCTGAGGGGACCAGTGGCCTGAGGGGGCTGGTGGCCCGAAGGGACTGGTGGCCTGAGGAGATCAGTGGCCTGTGGAGGTCAGGGATCTGAGGGGGCCAGTGGCCTGAGGGGACCACAGGCCTGAAGAGAGCAGTGGCCTGTGGGGACTTTTGGCACTGAGGGGGCTGATGGCCTGAGGGGACCGGTGGCCTGAGGAGATCAGTGGCTTGAGGGGACCAGTGGCCTGTGGAGGTCAGGGGCCTGAGGGGACCACAGGCCTGAAGGGACCAGTGGCCTGAGGCGGCTGAGGGCCTGAGGGGGTCAGGGGTCTGAGGGGAACAGCCTGAGGGGTCCACTGACCTGAGAGGGCCAGTGGCCTGAGGGGGCCAACCTGAAGGGACCAGTGGCCTGTGGAGGTCAGGGGTCGGAGGGGACCGGTGGCCTGAGGGGGCAGAAAGGGTCCTGGGGTGCAGGGGAGGGCGTCCCCTGAGGCGCTGAGCGCAGGGGTGCCCACCCTCGGGGCCCTGTGGCCTCGGAGGGGGCTGTGGGCGAGCTGCCGGCTGTGGAGGCAAGCCCTTTGGGATGGGGGCAACCAAGAGCGGGGTTTGGCCAGGACCCCCCCCATCCCACGTGGAAGGACACGAGTCACTGCGATATAGCGTTGACTTATAGCAGGGCACGAGTCCTGTAGGCCCCTGGCGCAGGGGACACCGGTGGGCGTTTGTCACCTTCCCCCAGCCGCTGCCTGCCATGTGTCGGTGCGGCGGCAGAGGGTGCCACCCGGCCGCGGCTCCTGGCCCAACTCGTTAGAGCGCTAACGGTCTTGGCAGCCAGATGGGGAAGAGATGAACAGCCTCGCCATGTACTAATTAACCCGGCGTCAAGCTCCCGGGAGCGCTGGGGTGCAGGATGAGCCCCTGGTCTCGTCGGCGCGTTCCTTCTCGTAACGTAGAAGGGGAACGATCTCAAAGGCGGCTTTTGCTTTTGTTGAACTCGAGTATGAAATTAAATGACTGTCAGTGTCCAAATGAACGCTCGCTCCCTAAAAAATAGCCAATTAACCCTCTGCCGGACATCGCCGCCTTCTGCGCGTCAGGGATTGTTTGACGATACCTTGTACTTCGTCAAAAAACCCAAGTCAGTGACGCCCCAAACTCTGAAAATAGGAAGCGGAGCGTTCAGGTGTGCACTGAAACAAGCTGTAACGGCCCGTTTTTGGGGCGAAAGGCAGCTGTATCCGTCACAAGCACCGTCACGCTCTGCTCTTTCTCCAGATGTTCTGCGTCGCCGGGCAGAAAAAACGCCGCGGAGCCGAGCAGAAGCCACGACGAAGAGGAACTAACGAGCGCGGTTGGACCGGCGGCTCCCCAGAGGTCCCCTCCGCCCCCAAGCCCTCTCCGAAGGGCTGCAGAGAATTTGGTAAAGGCTTCGCCGGGAGGTCAGAAGGAAGCGCGCGGCGGAAGCAAGGTCCAAACAGGCACTTTTTATTTGTGGTTGCGACGCTGACATCGATGGAACCGTCACACACAACACGGGGAACGCGCGCGGACGCTCCCGCCGGAGGTACGTCCTTGCATAGGAGCCCCGGTGCATAGTAGGAGCAGTTAATGCCTCAGAAATACATTAAAAAAGAAGGGTTTTTTGGTAGAACATCAGCCCTGCAGTTTTTAGCTTTTTTTTAGGTTTTTTTTACTTGCCCTGGCCTGATTCAGGGAACGATTTGGAGCGTGCGTGGTTTACAGGGACAAAAGTTGCATCTCAATACAGAAAAGAGCGCGATTATTCCTAAAGACGGACAAATGAATGCCTTCAAGTGCACGGCTTTGCAGGGGAGACGCGCTCCAAGCGCACGGATCGGCCCACGCTTGCAGAAAGAACCCAAGTCACGGAGCGAAGCCTTTCCGGACACTGAAATCCCGCCGGACAGCTGCCCTCGCCTGAGCGGCTCCGATTTTTTCCAAAAAACCCTCATTTACTGGAAGATTTCCCTCTCTGCTTTCCGAAGCTCTCGGTGAGCGCAGCGCCTGTAGTTTTCCGCTTTGAAAAGCCGGCTGCTGCTTCGGTTTATTGGAAACAGGAATCCCTAATTCTGCTCCTCAAACACCGAGTTTACAGAACGCAGCAGCGCCAGCCCCGCGGCCCAAAGAACGCGTTTTGCTAAATTTGTTCTCTATTTCAACATTTGTATTTCCAGACTTAAAAATCCCTACTGTGTATTGGCTGTTTATGCAAATAAATCGAGTTACCGATGGTCCTCTGCTATTTCAGACGGCGTTTCCACAACCAAAGCGTCTCGATACAAAAAGAGAAGAGCTAAAGTCGAGGAGCGAGAGTAAACTTAAGCTCAACACAAAAATCTCAAAGAGGAAGTAAAACAAACCACCGCGAAACCGACACAAGGATGGGAGAGGAAAACATTAAAATCATTCAGGACCAGCAGCAAGCTGCAGAAAATATTTTCTCGTAGGTGCTAATAAAGCTGTAAACTGAGTGTATCCCCTTAATTAGTCCCTTAATTATTCCCGCTTACCCCTATCCCAAACTGAGAGGGTTCTCTTTTTAGCTTTACCTTTTCTTTTTAGCTTTACCTTTTCTTTTTAGCTTTACCTTTTCTTTTTAGCTTTACCTTTTCTTTTTAGCTTTACCTTTTCTTTTTAGCTTTACCTTTTCTTTTTAGCTTTACCTTTTTCTTTTTAGCTTTACCTTTTCTTTTTAGCTTTACCTTTTCTTTTTAGCTTTACCTTCACCTTTTTAGCTTTACCTTTTCTTTTTAGCTTTACCTTCACCTTTTTAGCTTTACCTTTTCTTTTTAGCTTTACCTTCACCTTTTTTTAGCTTTACCTTCACCTTTTTTTAGCTTTACCTTCGCCTTTTTTTAGCTTTACCTTCGCCTTTTTTTAGCTTTACCTTCGCCTTTTTTTAGCTTTATCTTCACCTTTTTTAGCTTTCCCTTCACCTTTTTAGCTTTCCCTTTTCTTTTTTAGATTTATCTTCACCTTTTTAGCTTTCCTTTTCCCTTTTCTTTTTAGCTTTCCCTTCGCCTTTTTAGCCTTACCTCTCCCTTTTCCCTTTCCCTTTTCTCCCTAGCTCTCCCCCCGAGGAGCGGATCGGCTACATGGAGACGCGAGGCGAAAGGCGCTTTAGAGAGAGGATGGCGTTTGATTGCAGCAAGCGCGGATCTACGCCCGCGATCGGCTTCGGGCAGTTACGTCTCAGCGTGCTGCCAGGTAGATATTTCAAAACCTGTCACAAAAACGGTGCTGGAAGAGATGGAAATAGCGGCTACAGAACTGAAACAACTGTTAAAAGCAAAATATACAAAACCCCCAAACCATTTAATAATTCAGATAGAAAACATTCCTCGTATCTTACAAAAATACTGCAGGGATCTAAAGATTACTAAGAAATACGTGTAAAAGAAGCAAAATATCTCCTTCGGCACAAATCGAACGTGGCTAAGCGAACGTCTGCGATAAAGAGGGTTGGCGTGTTTTAAGGCAGGGCGGCGCGCGCGGCCCCACGAGCCTCCCGCTGCCGCTGGCCCCCACGAGCCTCCCGCTGCCGCTGGCCCCCCGTGCTTTGGCAGCTAAATTGTCCACCGAAGCCTCAGCGCGTTTATTGTTAAGCAAATTAAAGCACAAAACCCTACAGTTTGTGGTGGTGGCTGTGCCCGGGCGAGCCTCCTCTTGCTCAAAGGACGCTTCAGCAGCTGCGCGTATCGGAGGAGGCGTTTTAATTTTGTTAAACGTTAATATTTGTGTCTTGGTGATATTTAACCCCTTTAAGCTGTTTCTCAAACCCTCCCCTTTTTCCCCTGACAGGAGCTGCCAAAGGTCTGGACCTTCCCGTTAGAAACAGCAGTCGGCTACGAGTCCAGGCGACGCCGTGGCATCTAAGGACGTAAGGCAACCTGTTGTTTGTCATTTGGTTTGCTTAAAATGACCTAATATTAACCAAAAAAAAGAGAGAAAAGATATATACATCGCTCCTTTCCCGTGCCCGCAGGCGGGGTCTTCCTAAATTCGTCACACAGGCAAAGCGTTTTGTTCGACAGTGAGGGAAGGCGTTGCTGTAAATGATTTCTAGTACATAATGCGGGATGTTTTGGGGAGGAATCAGCAGAAGCTGTCAGTCCTAGAAAGATGCAATAACTGTACAGAGCGTCCGTCCGTCCGTCCCGGGTTGTATCGAAACACAAACCCCCGGTTGAGCGGGATACCTGCTCGTTAACCCCTCGCGTCCCTCCACCTTCACCCCAACACTAATGAGCATTTTCCTAATTGAATGAATTCTAAACGTGCTCAGCACGACCCCAAAGCCGGGCCCTGAGGCGTCTCCAAAAGGCGGCAAGAGAAGCGAGGCGATTTCAGCGCGTTTCAGCTCTCTGGGTGGGAATCGACAACGGCAATAAAATATTGGGGGGGGGCTGCAAATAAAACCCAAGTCGGGGAGCTGCTTAAACCCGTCAGTGCGTTCGCCGGTCGCCGCAGCGCCTGGATTTACCCACGCACCGAGGGACGGCCGAACGCCGCTGACCTGAAGGAAACGTCGTCTTTTTTTACCGGTTTAAAATAAAACTACGAAATCCAATTAAACTCATTTTGGTGTCGGTCGACAAGCCGGAAGGCGGAACTCTGCCCTGTGCCAGAGCCATCTCCCCGCTGCTTTTATCAGCGCCTTCGCTGGCAGGATTCGGCCGGGAACTCCCCAGCTCAGCACTGAGCTGGCCGGGGACCAACGGGACGTTAGCTGCGACGAGCTCTGCGGACGCAGACGCGCTAGAGCGGTCTTCGTTTAGCAGCCCTGATGATTGAATCGTTAGCAATGGCCCGTTCCTCTCTTTAGCTTGCCCGCTGCGGGGGTAAGGGGGCAGCGGTTCGGGTTCGTTAAGGCGATTTCCACGTGGGACAAACGACGCTGGGCGCCGGGCGTTATCCTGCAGCTCTGCTCCCGAAGCGGGAACGGGAAGAGGAGGCGCGGAAAGGACGAGGGCGGGCTCTAGGCGTCCGACTGACCTTGGTTCGTCTTCTTCAGGAGCTTTTTCAGGTCGGGCGACATAAAGTAAGGCTTTTCGGCCGAACCGTCGTTACGCTCCAGGTCTTCCACTGCAAAGAGAACCCCCGCCCCGCGCAGCGGTGGGGGGGACAGACACAGAGGTTGGCGTGGCAGAGTCGCGGCGGAGGCAGTGAGGAGCCTAAAGGCAGAGAGATGCCAGAGGAGCCGCCCTCCTGCTCGTCTAATAATTATCTTCGATAGAAACAAAAGTCTTTCGCCTCATCGCGGGCAGGGGGATTTTCTCCCTGTCTCACAGCTAAACGCCCCCAGCTACGCAAACCACCGCTCTCCCATTTTACGGGGAGCACCGCGCTCCGGAAACAGGCTGCTATTATTTAGAAGAAAGCAGAGGTTTGGGTGGGTTTTTTTTTTTCAGGGGGGCAGTGGGAAAGTTTAACAGCAGCGTAGGAAAAGAGGCCTCCTCCGCGACCTCGAGCTCTGCCGGCCGGGAGCGCGGTTCCCCTGCGCTAAGGAGCCGGGCAGCGCGGCTCTCCCCGCTCTTTGTGCGGCCAAAATGGCTCATGACGCGAGCGCAAAGCAATTTCGCTCGGTATTCGCAACACCCTTGTCAACACGCCATGCATACATAATCATTAGGTGCATTCCCAGCACCGAACACGCCGCTCGGCCTCTCGCCGTTCAAAGCAAAGCAGCTGCGCCAACAAGAAGTGGTAGGAAAATCACAGCCACCGAAAAAAAAAAAAAAACCAAACCAAACAAGCCCACAAAGCACCAGCTTCAGAGTCGAGTGAAAGCGCCCTGGGATATTTTGAGAGGGATTTCAGTATTTCTCTGCGATGCAAATACGAGCGTTAACACTGCGGCTTTGTCCTAAGAGGCATGACTCAAGAGCCGGGGCGCTCTGTCTGCGTGAGGATTTGTAATAGGAGATCTGGCCGCGCTGCCCGGGCTGCGTGCAGCCAGAACGGCTTTTAAATCTTCATCATTTCTGGACTATCAAGAGGAGAAAACAAGGCGAGGATCCAGCCTGTGTTTGGCCGTCGTTTCTTTCGGCGCCGTACCCCTCGCCAGCTGCCTCCCTCTCAAACCTCTGACTTTTTGGGTCTGGTTTCCCTAGCCGCGGAGACGTCCCCGGTGTAACACCCGCCAGCACAACGCGCTCCTTCCCCGTAGCCGTCGGGGCTGCTCGCGCCGCTCCTCCGGCCATCGCCTTCCCTAGAGGGACCCGCGGCAATTGAGAGTCGCCGGAGCCGGCCTGGGGACGCGCCGTCCAGGCAGGCTCCCTGGTCCTTCCCGCAGCCACCCCAGCCTGCAGGTCTGGACGGCAAGCGCCGCCACCTACGCTCTGCGTTAGCGTGGAGAGGCGTTACAGCCCCAGCTCCTCCGCCCCGAGGAGCCCGGACCAGGCCGAAGCCAAACCAGCAACTCGACCACCTTGGCGGGGAAAAGGCAGAGCCCATCAGGCCGCTCCCAGGACGAGCCACCACCTCCCTGCAGCGATTAAACCTCCGTGCAACCAGCAAGAGAAACCATTTTAAACGAGGGGTGCTGCGAGTAAAAGCCCTCCGAGTTTTAGCGGCTTGCAACCGGCGACGGCTCTTTTCGCCTTCCCTAAACCGACGGCGCGAGGAAACGGAGTTTTCGGCTGCGAAAAGGGCGAGCTCTGTTTTGCGATGAGGCGCTGCTCGTGCAACAGACTTAAAAGCGAAAGATCTGCAATCTCACAAAGAAATCCTTTTAAGCGCGCCGACCCGGTTTTGCATAGAAAGAGCGGGCGAGGAAAGAGGCTCGCTGCTCTTCGCTGGGGGCAGAACAAGGCGGAGGGCGCGGAGAGACCGGTTTTCAGGCTGCGGAACCCACTCGGCCCGTTCCACAAACCCCCGTCCTGCAACGCGAGATACCTCCTGCGAGCAGAGCAGCTCTCCCGACCTTTTCGCGGCTGGCGGTTAGGAACAAAGATCTCCGCTTCAACGCAAAACTATAAATCGGCGCCCGTGCGCGTCCAGCCGGTTCCTAGCCGCTCGCCGGAGCGCAGCGCTCCTCGCCGGGCGCTACCGGGCGCGTGGGACCCCAGAGGAACTCTAGGTGACACTCTAGGTTCGTTCTCTCGATACAAGAATATTCATTATTGGGCAGGAAGGTAGATCGGATAAGCGTCAGGCGCTGAGGAATCGGCACCCCCTCTACCCTCAAGGCTTTCTGAAGGACATCCAGGGGAAAGATTTGCGCCGTGGCTGCCACGCGCGGGCTGAGGAGAACGCTGCTGGGGTTGGGGGGCCGAGAGCGCCCTGCGGCCCCCCCCGGGCACGCAGCCTTCCTCCCGGGGCCAGCCCTAGCCTTGGCTATCGGCGCTTTTGGAAGGCTCTAGCTTCCCCTTCAGCAGGATCTCACTCAGCTCGGGGGACATGTAGTAAGGCCTCTCGGGAGATCCATCGTTCCTCTCCAGATCTTCACCTTTTCGCAACCCCAGGAAGAAGCGGCCGTGACGGGGAAGAGTGGAAAATAGCGGAAGAGCCGGGGAGAGGCAGGGCAGAGATGAAGGATGGAGAACATGTGAAGAGAGACACGAGGGGGAGAGGGAGGAAAAAAGAAGGAAGAAAAGAAAGAAAAAAAAAAAGGAAAATTGAAGTTAGTTGCAGTTAGGTTCCACCAAGACCAAAGCACCAAAACAGAAAGACCAAGAGAGACCGCAGGAGGCCCAAGGCCAGGCTGGGGGTTTCCCCAGCAGGCAGGGGGCAAGCAGATGCCGGTAAGAAGGCAGGTGGGAGTTGGTAGAGGAAAAAGCGGGAGAAAACCACGCAGAGAGGCCACGGGAATTTAGAGCGAACCCCAAATCTGGACAACTCTGGGGTTCAGCCCCAAAGGGAGGGAGGTTTTGCTACCACAAACTCCTGCCCAGCGGAAGACGGACCCTCCGAGCCAGACACTTACAGAAGCAGAGGAAGAGGGTGTCCACGCACATGCCGTAGACGCTGAAGAACCCGTGGGCGATGAGGTAGGAGCCCACGATCACCGTCTGAAAGGGAAATTGTGTGGTCACGCCGCGACCTGGCATCTGCAAAGAGCGCAAAGCCCCGCTCCCTCGGCGGGGAGGAGGAAACCTGCTGAATCCCGAATTCCCCAGGGAAAGGAGGAGAAGCGAACAGGGCAGGACTGTTCAGACCAGCCCGATTCAGGACAAAAGGCCTCAGCGACGGCGGTGGACGGAGGCCAATCTGGGCAGCACGGGAAGGGCGAGACGCCTCTTCGCGGCTGGCCGAAACAAAGGGCTTATTTCGACGGGGATGGAGAAAACACCTTCAACAAAGAAGGTCCTTCAGAAGCAGCGAGCAGAGGGGTGTTTTTAAGGCATTTGTGTCCAGGATCTCCTTCCGTCACTTCTAAATTCACCAAAAACCGAGGAAGCGGCTCACCAGAATAGGGACCCAGTAGTAATTCAGGGGCGGCGCTGTGTCCTGGACCAGCTTTATCCGGTGGGTGAAGAAAAAGAAGGCAAGGATTCCTGGAAAAGCAAACAATGGAAACTGCTGTGGGATGCAGGGCAGAAGAAAGGCAGCAAATGGGTGCAGGGAAGATGTAAAACGGGACGGAAAGGAACGGTTTCATGGGAGGAGCGGAGGTTTTGGGAAGGTGTAACCAGCTACGAAAGCCTACAGCAGCCGTACACCCCGAGGAGAAACTTCCAGCTCCCAGCACTTACCGACGCTTCCCACGATGAGGAGTTTACCGAGGAAGAAGAGGAAATCCGTGACTTTATCTAAAACGGCCACCCTGCAAACAAGAGAGATGAGCATCCGCGTCCGCTCCCCCCCCCGAATTCAGAAGGAAGCGTGGGAGGAGGCGGCCAACGCGCACACGCGTTGCAAACGTGGCATAAAACGCCGCGGAAGCCTGAAAACAAGGCAGGCAGATCAGGGGTGATCTTTGGCAGCAAGAAGGACTTGGAAATCACCAAGTCTGCTTTCGGGAGCAGAGCCCTCGCCCCCACCAGCCTCTCACCTAATGATGTTCCTCATCAGCAGGAAGAACGCGTTCCGGGCCGAGGTGCAGAAGTTGGTGCCGTAGATGGCGATCTAGAGGGGGTCCCGGAAAAAAAGGGGCAGGGAAGAGAGAAACGGAGCCGCGCTGAATTCACCGCTAAGAAGAGGGTGCAATTAATCCCATCTTTGAGTAAAACTCGGATAAATCCCACCCTGGAAGTGCTTCTTCATCCACTGACATCGCGGACACCGAGAGCTGAATCCCCCCACCCCGGTGTCTCCGAGAAGGTCCCTCCCAAAGTCAAAGCGACACGGCTGAGGCCAAGGCTTTCCAGCGAAACGCTGGGAAATGCCAAAAACCTTCATTTTCCCATGACACCGGCAGACACGGTTCTCAACAGCCACCCTAAGAAATGTCCAAGCGTGCCGAGACCCCCGCCGCCGTAGTCACGACCCTTTGGGCGTCAACGCAGGGAGACTCTTACCATGATGTACGCGTTTCTGTTGAGGAATTTGATGAATTTTTCCAGGCACCAGAAGCAGCACTTCAGGCAGCTCAGGAGGAACTTGGCAAACTTATTATCTGCAGCTGGAGGAACGCCACGGGAGAGGGTGAGCAGCCAAACCGAGAGACGCCTTCTCTTCCAGAAGCAATTTCAAGGTCCCTAATGAGACGTCCTGCTGCCCCGTCACAGCCTCCCCCCTATGCCCCGTTTCCAGCCTCCCTGGGAGGCCGATACTGCTGCAGACAGCGGGATGAGCCTCGCACGCTCTTCCCACGCTTCGGCTCGCTGTTTACGTTTCACAATCGATAGAGTCGGACGGCCAGACACAGACTCCCCCGACACCCGTACAGAGACCCAGCACCGGCTGACTTAGCCCGGCAGCCGCGGCGCATCCCTCGGCTCCCGCCCCGGGAAACATCCCTTGGAGGAAGAGACGACTATGGGATCCTACAAGGAAAATCTCGATTCTCCACCGAAATACTGAAATTATTCCCCTGGACGTTAGCCACGAGCTCTGGCACCAAGGAACACGGAAGAAGCCAACCTCGTTTGTCTACTCGTTGGCCATTCCAGCTTCGGTACCTTTTAACCTGTGGTCCAGATACTCCAGGGTGACCCTGATGACTTGGACGATGGCGAGGATCAGAGAGCCAAAGGCGAGCGAGCCGGTGTGGTACCTGGGAAAGATTCCTCCGGTTAGAAGGGGACAACCTCAAGAAGCTCGCAAGCCCTCCTCGAGAGGGACGTACCGGAGCGCGCGGCCGAAGGCGGAGAAGAGGGGGAAGGCGGGCATGTCGTCGGGTTTCTTGAAGGCCCAGTAGTACGACGCGAAGGCCCCCGCCAGCGACACCTGGCCCAGCGCGATCACGAAGTTGGCGAGCCAGAAGAACATGAAGACGTTGAAGAACTGGAGGACGATGAGATACTTGTGGTACGCCGACTCGCCCCCGTAGAACGCGAAGAGGCACTGGGCGTCGGGGCACAGCTTGGTGACGTTGCTCGTGTTGAAGGTCTAGAGAGGAGAGCAGACACTCACGCGCTGCGGCGGCTGGAGACGCGCCGCAGGCATCTTTCGGTCAACTCAAAGCAATCTCGACTTTCAGAAGACATTATCCTGCTTAATTTTTCGCCTGGTAGCGCTTGCTCAGACCAAAAAGTCAGCTTTGCGCACACAACAGCTTGAAGAAAAATAACGCCGTGACGTAAATGCGTTCAGAAAGGCGGAATTTCACTTGGAAGAGCTCGCAGGCTCAAATAGCCACCAGGATATTTTTTCATGTACAAAACAATCTTATCTCTGACAGATGAAGCATAGCATTTGCATGAGTTTCCCAACGCCCTCACCTCCGGTTTGCAGGTCTGCCCAGAAAACTGGCACGCCGTCTCGTTAAACACCTTGTAGACCGCCTCGTTGGAGGTGGAGAGGAAACTGCAGAGCAACGGTTAAGGAGATTTTGCAAGCCCCAAACCCGAATCCTTGGCGTATCTAACTCAGTTTTGCTCTCGCCAGCCTCCTGCGATCGCTATTCGACGTTGGGTTTTAATTTGGAAGTCAAACTTAGGCTGGCCGTTTGCAAAGGGATGTGTCACTGCTGCTGTAAGAGGTTCAGCGCCCTGGAAGACCTTTGATTTCTGAGCAGCTTCCTTCCCCGGGAGCAGAGGCGCGGGGAAGAGGCAGAGGAAAGGATACACGGCGGTGCTGGCCCAGTAGGCGATGCAGAGACACAGCAGGAAGAAGGTGCACAACGGGAACAGCAGCGACGACATGATGTGACCAACAGCCCTGTGAGAAGATGGTTAAAACCCTGGCGGCGATGGGAGGACCTCGGCGGCCGGAGCCTGGCCGTCCCCGAGTCCTCCCACCGCGACAGGTGACAACGGCCACCTCTGCCTGGGGACGGGGGACGCCCGTACCTGCTGGCCTCCTTGATGAGCGCGATGGCAATGAGGATCCTCTTGCGGAGGAAGATGAGCAGCAGGATGATCACCACCTCCACGATGCACAGGATGATCACTGGGAGGAGAAGGGGAGCCCCGGGTGGCGCGAGGGCACGGCCAGCGCCCGACGGCCACCACCCTCCTTTGCTTTCCCGAGCGGATCCGTCCGGCACCGAACGCTCCTCAGGGGACGTCCAGCACCGCGGTTCACGTGGTCGCAGCCCCGACCGTAAGATCACTCCCACGGCAGAGGTGCCATCAAGCGAAGTCACCCTCCTTCCCTCAACCCTTGGAAAGCGCCACGGAGAGGCCGAGAAGACCCCGAACCTCCGCGCTCGCCCCTTCCCAAGCCCTGTCCCTCAAAGGGACCGGGGCTGGGGCGCATCCGCCGCGTCCCATCCCGCATCCAGAGGAGGACAGAGACTTACTGAACGCCAGCCACGTCTGCCGCAGGTGGAGGTAGACGCGTAGGTCTGTCTGAAACCCCAGGTCCTTCAGGGAGACGTCAGAACCCGCCTCCCCTTTTAGTTTTGCGTATTCCATGTAACAGTGGAAGATTCCTGCGGTGAAAAGCAGAAAATTGTCCTGTTTGCACCGAAAAGCGGAGACCGAGATGCCGGCAGCCTCTGCTCAACACCACCGATGCCGATGTTCAGGTAGAAGACACCTGGCAGGACGCTGCACGACTTCCTTTGTGCAAATCCCGCCTAAGACAGGGAAAGGAGAAAGGGGAAAGCGGGGAGAAGCTCCAACCGCTCGCTCACCGTAGCCCAGCACCAGGATCACCATCACGATCATCACCCAGACCATGATCCCGGCCAGGAAGCGGAGCAGGACGATGAAGATGAAGCTAGCCACCATCGCGATCACGAGGCCTCTGCGGGAGGAAGGCAGCAACGCGTCAGAACCCAGGCGATGCCACCCCCTCCCCGCCGCTCTCCTCCATCGGCCAGCCTCTCCGCTCTCCTTTCTCGAGCTTTAACGACGGGGCAGCCTTAAAAATGGGAATCATTGATGGCGGAGGGCACGGAGCGTGAGCAGGGTCCGAGTAAAGTTGCTCCAAAACGCCCTCCGCCGTCTCTCGTTTTGTTTGAATGGAAACTACGCAAAGGCCGGGGGGGGGGGAAAAAGAAAGAAGTTGGTAATTCGCGAGCTTTGCCCCACGTTCGAGCGCGGCGCCAAGCCCGTGGCCGGCACGGCAGAGCAGCAGCCCTCGCGGGCTCCGGGCCAGCTGCCCGCGGGAAGGGACGGCCGTAACGCGTAGCTCGGCCCCTGCTCACATTATTATCCAGTACCAGGAAACCGTGTAATCTTCAAAGATCTTCATGGCCAGTTGTCTGGCTTCCAGGACCACGTTGGCTTTTCTGGAATACAAAAATAAAACACAAATGAGGCGGAAGCCGGGGGAAAGAAGCGGAGAAGCATCAGCCCGGGCTCAGCCCCAGCGAGGCTCTGCCCGCGCCCGCTGCCTGCGCTCGCGCTGCCTCAATGGGCCCTTGTCCTCCCCCGCCACAGCGCCTCTGCCAGACTCCCTGAAAACAAGAAAATTCAACAAGACCGAGGCTGATTTCCCGGCGCTGTTTTCCTTCGAGCTGACCCCGCTGCTTCCCCTTCGTCCCTGCTTCCAGCTCCCGTTTAAAACACAGAATATGGGGGTTGGTGCAGGATGTCTTGCAAACACAGAGCCAGGGCTCCGTGCCGGGGCTCTCAGGGCTCTTCCGCAATATAAATCGGTAAACGAAGGCGGCGCAGAAGTGCCGGCAGATAAAAGCAAACGTTTCTCTTCTGGATGAAGCAGCAATAATGAAGCAGCTCATTAAGAGGCTCCCCCGGGTACGGCTGCGTACCCGCCATGTTGCTGTTATCACCACGAGCGCTCGCTCTCAGATTCGCCCCGGCGAACCGCGGCGCCTGCCCGGCACGAAGGCTGCGGAGACTCACTTGGCCCCTTCCAGCAGCTCGGTGACGTTCCTCCGGCGCCCGTGGCCGTCGTCGTAGGTGGTCTCGTTGCCAACCATGATGACGCCCTTCTTGGCCCGGATGGCCGGGAAGCATCGCCGCGCCACTGGGTGAGAGGAGGGGCAAACTCAGCGTCGAAAGGAGCCAACCCCTGCTCCCCGTGGTCACAAACCTACGCTGGACCCCCAGAAACCCCGAACGGGAGCCTCCGATCCCCCCAAAAAATCCCGACAGCCAGCCTGCGAAGCGTCCGCTTCCCCCGACCGCAACGGAAGCGAGCGGGCTCGTTAATCAGCTCATCGCAGCTCGTTAGCCCTCCGGACGTACGTGGGGTGCTGGGGATAATCATGGCCGGGCACTCCTTGTCCTTCAGCACCTCGATGGGAGGCTGGATGGGGACAGACGAGCTGGACGTTAACGCTTTGGGAAGGAATTACCGCGCCGGGGAACGCCGGCATCGCCGGGGCTGGCGGATGAACGCCGACACCGCGCTCCCCGCAACCCACCTTCCGCAGGTTTTTGAACTCGGGGACGCAGAAGTTCTGGTAGTACTCCAGCTCGCTGGGCGTGCGGGAGCTGTAGGCGCTCAGGTACGTCAGGTACCGGTCCGGGCATTTGCTGACGCAGATCTGGATGGGAGAGGAGGACACGGGGGGGGCCGCGCGTGAAGGCGGGAGCCCCCTGCGCCGGGACGCCGCAAACCGGAGGAGAGGCAAAGCGTTGGGGAGCCGTACCTGGGTGGTCGGGCACTGAAACTCCAGCAGCACCAGCGGGCTGGCGCACTTCACGATGTCGAAGTAAAAGAGGAAAGGTTTCTTCCTGCAAAGCAAACCAGGCAAATACAAAACCCAAAAAAAAGCCCAGCTCAGAGAACCGCCTGCCCCGGGCGAGGCGATGGGAGCACCCGCATCCCTGCGCCCAGGGGAAGGGGGCCCACGCGGCGTGGAGGGTCCCAAAAAGCCCCAAACCCCCCCAAAATCTGGAGCTGCAAGCTGCTGCGATGCTTTTCTGCACCTCCCAGGGCCTCTGCCGCTCCCCGCGGCCGGAGGGGAGCAGGCAGCGCGGGCAGGGCGAGCTGCCCATCCCGGAGCCGCGGGGCGCGACACCCCGAGGTTACGGTCTCACCGACGATGCCGGGGCGCCGGTGAGCGACGGCCGCGAGCCGGGACACGTACTCGTTGGGGGTTCCCTGCTGCCCGCAGAACTGCCCGCGACTGTCGGTCGGGTAGATCACCTTCCGGGGGTCCCCGTGCGTCCAGGCTGAGCGGGGGAGGCAGAACGGCGCGGCTGTGGTTACCCCCGCAGCCCTCGCCCCTCGTTTCCCCCCGCCCGCCGCTCGCGAGACCCCCGCAGGGACCCTCCCGTCCCCAGCAGGAGGACGCGACGCCCCTCGGCACGGGGCTTTGCCGGCGCGGACAGCGAGCCGGCCGCAAGCCAAGCTTTGCCCTATCGCCAAAACCTTGCCGCCGCAGCGAAACCCGGCGCAGAGCCCCCCGGCACTTACCCACGACGCCCACCACCACGTAGCCCACGATGGCGATGACCAGCAGGACGCAGCAGAGAATGTCCGTGCAGCCCCTGCCAGCGGGAAGAGGAGCGTTGGGGCCGCGCGACGGACCCCGGCGCTGCCGAAACCGCCGCCGGAGAGGCTTCTCTTACCTGTCGTAGATGGGACCTTTGAAAGTCGGGTCATATTTATGCGGCGTCCCTGCGGAGACGAAGGAGGAAGGGAAAAACAATTTGGGGGACGGCTGGGATGGGAGGAAGGAGCTCCTCACCCTCCTCTCCCCACCGCACGCCAAAGGAGAAGCGGAGGGAGGGTAACGCTTGACCCAAAAGCCTCAGATAAGCGGAATCGGGAGGAAAATAATCTGCAGATGCCATTTCCCTCCAGCTGCGCCTCTGCTTTCCGGGCGTGCAAACAATTATTCCCTTGGAAAACCCGTTTCCACACGGTTTTCTCCAAAAACGCTTCCCTGCCGCTCCCAGGAAGCTGCCCAAGAGACCCGAAACCCCTCGGAAGCGCCGAGGAGCCGCGGAGGCAGAGCGGGGCTGGGAGCAGCGATGCCGGGGGGGTCCCAGGGGGTTTCGGGTCCCGCAGAGCCCCGGTGCAGCCGGCGCTCACCGGAGGGACCCGCCTCGGTCCCACGCCGGCGCTGGCTCCTGCTCCTCCTCCTCCATCCTTTTTCCCGGCTTTATTTTTAGGGTGGGAATTCAGCCAGCGAAGGCAGCGCCCAGCGCGAGCCCCCGGCACAACCGGGGGAGCAGGCTGGTGCCGGGGACACGGCTGCTTTGGGGGTGCCTTTTGGGGGGCTCGGAGCAGCCCCATGGCAGGGACACGTCTGCTTTGGGGTGCTTTTGGGGGGCTCGGTGCAGCCCCATGGCAGGGACACGGCTGCTTTGGGGTGCTTTTGGGGGGCTCGGTGCAGCCCCATGGCAGGGACACGGCTGCTTTGGGGTGCTTTTGGGGGGCTCGGTGCAGCCCCATGGCAGGGACACGGCTGCTTTGGGGTGCTTTTGGGGGGGCTCAGAGCAGCCCCATGGCAGGGACACGGCTGCTTTGGGGTGCTTTTGGGGGGCTCAGAGCAGCCCCATGGCAGGGACACGGCTGCTTTGGGGTGCTTTTGGGGGGCTCCGGGAGCTCGCTCCCCGCGGAGCGCCCAGCTCCCAGCCCCGGCTGATCCCTAATCTCCGCGGAGCAGCCGAGCACCCGCCCAGCCCTTCCGAGAACCCGCACCCCAAAACGCCGGCACGGGGGGTTCACCGCTGCAGGGCAGGGGGACCCCAAGGAACGACTGAACCCCAGGGACCCCCCAAAGAAACCCCAGGCCCGGGACAGCCGGCTGGGCAGTGACCGTGGCGCCGGCCACGGTGACAAACCGCCACCGTGGGAACCTGTTTGTCCCAGTCGTTAAGCATTAACCGCCGGCGCCAGCGACGCCGTCGCGCTGGTTATGCCGGTGCGCGGCGAGGGCGGCCCCCCGGCACCGCGGCCCCCCGGCACCGCGGCTGGGGGAAAAGCGACGCGCCGAAGACGCAGCTGCTTTTGGTTTTGCTTTGCTTTGCCTTTTATTTTTTTTCCCCTTGCTCTCCTATTTTGGGGTTGTTTTTTCCTCCTTTATCGCTCGAGTTTAACTTCCTCCACGCCAAGGCGCGGCGAGCGGCGGCCCACGGTGCCCCCGACCCACGGCCGAGCCCCCCGGACCCCCGCCGGCCGCGGCGAGCGGGTGCCAAAGCCTTACCGTGCTGGCCGTAGTAGTTGTCCCCCTGGCCCCCCATGCCGGCGAGCGCTCCCGCCTCAGCCCCTTCGGCCCGCAGCAGACCCGCGGTGGCCCCTGCACCGCAGCCCTCGCCGTACGCGCCGCCCTGGGCGTGCCGTTGCCCGCCTCCAGTTAAACACACCAAAAAACCACCCTCTGGTGCGCAAACATGGCTTTAAAGGCGCAGCCGCTTCGCCGAGACCCTCCGAGCCTGGCTACTTTTCCAGCCCTGCAAAACACCGGCCGCGGCACCGGCTTCCTGCAAACCACCGCGGGGCCCAGTAGCCACCGACATGGTGCGGTGGTCACCAGCACGGGGGGCTGGTCTGGGCCTGGCAAACCTGGCACAAAAGGCCGGGAGCAGGCGTGGGCAGGCGGCAAGAGCCGCCGGTTTCAACCGGCAAAGGGCACGAGGTTGGCAACACCGGCGCCGATGTCCCCGCTCCCGGTGATGCCGAGCTTCCCATCCCCACCCCAGGGTTATATTTAGGTGATAAATAAATAACCGGCCAGACGCGCCGGCTCGTGGTCAGGAATAGCACGCTGCCGTCCGGCACGGCCGCGGCTCGGAGGGTCGAGGCCGGGCGGCACCGCGGCGTCGCTGCCGGCGCTCATAGGCTGCCGGTGATGTCAGGGCGGCCGGGATTTACACCCGCCGAAGCGGCTCGGGAACAAAAGCCCAGGCTGGGGAGGGCTGGGCAGACCCCCCCGCCCGGGAGAACCGGCACGGACGCGGCGTCCCCCCCCGGCCCCACATATTGGGGGGGATCCGGTGATGGCCAGGCCGCGGGTCCCACCGGGACGGGGACACGGCGCCGGCGCCAGCGTCCCCCTCCTCTGCAACCCCCTCGCCGGGGCCGGAGCAGCTCCCCGGGCTCGGGGGCCACCAGGAGCCCCCCGCCCCGGGACCTCCCGCACCCCACGGCAGGGACCGTCCCCTCGCTGGCTGCCCCGGCACGGGGCCGGCAAGGGTCCGGCACCGGCGGCTGCCAAGGCGAGCCGAAGCCGAGGGATGCTCCCCGCACCCCCGGCACAGCCTGCAGCCCCCCAGGCACGAGCGAAGCCCCCGTGCTGCGGGCAGGGGGTGCTGGGACCCCCAGGCAGGGCACGGCCTCTGCTTGGGGGGGGGGGGGGTGTCCCAGGGGGTCCCCAAATATCGGGGGTCCCCAAAACCCAGGTGTCCTCAAGCCCGGTGGCCCCAAAACCCTGGGTGTCTCCAAGCCCGGTGGTCGCAAAACCAGGGGGTCCCCAAGCCTGGGGGGGTCCCAAAACCCTGGGGGTCCCCAAACGTGGCAGTTCCCAAGCCCGGGGGCTCCCCAAAACCCTGGGGGTGCCCAAAATCTGGGAGTTGCCAAACCCCACGGGTCCCCAAGCCTGGGGGTCCCCAAAACCCTGCAGGTGCCCAAGCCCTGAAGATCCCCAAGCCCAGGGGTCTCCAAACCCCAGGGGTCCCCAAAACCCTGGAGATGCCCAAGCCCTGAAGGTCCCCAAGCCTGGGGGTCCAAAACCTGGGGGTCCCCAAGCCCTGGGGTGCCCAAGCCCTGGGGGTGCCCAAAACCCTGGGAGTCTCCAAACCCTGGGGGTCCCCAAACCCCGGGGGTCCCCAAGCCCCGGGGGTCCCCCAGCACCGCACCCTGGGACCCCAAGCCCCCGGGGGACCCCGGGCAGGCTGGGGGGGGGCGCGGGGACCCCCCGGAGGGCCCGGCCCCGGGGCTGGGGAGCCGGGGGGAGCCCCGGGGAGGGGGGGGTGCCCGGCCCGGTACCGTAAGCGCCGTCCGGGTCCTTCCTGCCCGCGGCCGGGTCCTCCATGGCGGGGCGGAGGCTCCGGGATGCTCCGGGCCGTTCCGGGCGGCTCCTCCCGCTCCCGCCGCCGCCGCCGGTTCCCCCCCGGGCGCTGCGCCTGCGGCTGCGGGAGGGGCGGCTCCGGGCCCCGGGCACCGGCCCAGCCCCGGGGCCGGGCCCCGCCGCTCCGCCCCGCCCCGCTGCGCCGGGCCCGGCCGGCGGCTCCGGGGGTCGGGGGGTGCCGGGACCCCCAGGGTGGGGATCCGGGGGTGCAGGGACCCCCCCAAGGGTGGGGGTCGGGATCCGGGGGTGCAGGGACCCCCCAAGGGTAGGGGTCGGGGGATAGGGGGGTGCAGGGACCCCCAGGGTGGGGATCCGGGGGTGCAGGGACCCCCCAAGGGTGGGGATCTGGGGGTCGGGGGGGTGCAGGGACCCCCAGGGTGGGGAGTCCGGGGGTCTGGGGGTGCAAGGACCCCCCATTGTGAGGGATCGGGGGGTCTGGGTGCTGCAGGGACCCTCAGGGTGGAGGATCTGGGGGTGCAGGGACCCCCCCCATCGTGAGGGATCGGGGGGTCTGGGTGCTGCAAGGGCCCCCCAGGGTGGAGGATCTGGGGGTCTGGGGGTGCAGGGACACCCCCCCCCAGTGTGGGGGATCTGGGGATCCAGGGGTCTGCAGGGACCCCTCCAGGATAGGCTGAGAGGCCCAGGCACCCAAGGGTGCACAGACACCCCCCCCCCAGGGTGGGCTGGGGGACCCAGGGTGCTGCAGGGACCCCCCAGGGTGGGGTGGGGGACCCCAGCCCAGGATGGGGGGGGATCCAGGTGTCTGGGAGCTGCCCAGCCCCCCCCGAGCCGGTCTGGGGGTCCCCTGGGCGGGGGGGGGGGTCCCCTGGGGGGGGGGTCCCAACCCACGTCCACCCCCAGGACCACCCGGCTGGGCTGCAGGTAGCCATGCCCCGCCGTGGGGTGGCCGAGCCTGGGTGCCCCCCCCCACCCCAGGCCCACGGGTGGGAGCTGACCCCCGTGGGTGCCCGTGGGGCTGGGCCGTCCCCTTTAAGGCCCCGCGCACCCCTGGGCGCAGCCGCTCACCTGGCGCAGGTGACGGTGACGGTGACGCGGTGGCTGCCGGGGCCCCGCCATGGCCGCCTCCGCCCTCTTCATCCTGGACCTGAAGGGGAAGGTGAGACCCCCCCTCACCCCGCCACGGCCACCCCAAACCCCCCCCGGGGTGGGGGGGACCCCGCCGTCCCTCCTGGCCTCGAAGGTCAGCCAAGGTCAACGGCGGAGCCTGGTGGTGACCCCTGTGACCCCGGGGATGGGGTGAGCGATTTGGGGAGGGGGGGGGGATCCCCCATTTCTGACCCCCCCCCCCGCATTCCCGCAGCCGCTGATCAGCCGCAACTACAAGGGGGACGTGGGGCTGGGGGAGATCGAGCACTTCATGGGGCTGCTGCTGCAGCGGGAGGAGGAGGGGGCCCTCGCGCCCCTCCTGACCCACGGCAAAGTCCACTTCCTCTGGATCAAACACGCCAACCTCTACCGTATCCTTCCGGAACGCCGTTCCCGCCGACCCCCCCAAGCCCCAGGGTCGGGGGGACCCCCCAGTGCTCCCCTTTTCCTTAACCCCCCCCCAACCAGTGGTGGCCACCACCAAGAAGAACGGCAACGCGTCCTTGGTCTACTCCTTCCTCTACAAGGTGGTGGAGGTGAGGTTGGGGGGCTGGGGGGGCGAGGGTCCCCCCAGTTGGGGGGCTGCTCTCCCGGGGGGGTGACGGAGGCGCTCGGGGTGTCCCCCCCCAGGTCTTCTGCGAGTACTTCAAGGAGCTGGAGGAGGAGAGCATCCGCGACAACTTCGTCATCGTCTACGAGCTCCTGGACGAGCTGATGGACTTTGGCTTCCCGCAGACGACGGACAGCAAGATCCTGCAGGAGTGAGCGGGGCCGGGGGGCCGGGGGGGCGTCGGGACCCCCCTCGCCCCCCTCACCCCCTGCGCCCCCCGCCGCAGGTACATCACGCAGGAGGGCAACAAGCTGGAGACGGGCAAGTCCCGCGTCCCCACCACGGTCACCAACGCCGTGTCCTGGCGCTCCGAGGGCATCAAGTACAAGAAGAACGAGGTCTTCATCGACGTCATCGAGTCGGTGAACCTGCTGGTGAGATGGGGACGAGGGGACCCGCAAACTGGGGGGGCTGGTGGGGTCCTGCTGTGGCAGGGGCTGCCGCCGGGTCCCCGGTGGGGTGGGGGGACCGGTGATGGTGGTGGGACCGGTGATGGTGGTGGGACTGCTGATGGGGATGGTGGTGGGACCGGTGATGGTGGTGGGACCGGTGATGGGGATGGGAATGGTGATGGTGGTGGGACCGCTGATGGTGGTGGGACCGCTGATGGGGATGGTGGTGGGACCGGTGATGGTGGTGGGACCGGTGATGGGGATGGGAATGGTGATGGTGGTGGGACCGGTGATGGGGATGGCGATGGGAATGGTGATGGTGGTGGGACTGGTGATGGGGATGGTGGTGGGACCGGTGATGGTGGTGGGACCGGTGATGGGGATGGGGATGGGAATGGTGGTGGGACCGGTGATGGGGATGGCGATGGGAATGGTGATGGTGGTGGGATCGGTGATGGGAACGGTGATGGTGGTGGGATCGGTGATGGGGATGGGGATGGTGGTGGGACCAGTGATGGGGATGGGGATGGTGGTGGGACCGATGATGGGAATGGTGATGGGGATGAAGACGAGGATGGGGCTGGTGATGAGTTCGGTGATGAGGATGAGGATGGGGCTGGTGATAGGGATGAGGATGGTGATGGGGCTGGCGATGGGGATGAAGATGAGGATGGTGATGGGGCTGGTGATGGGGATGGTGATGGGGACAGGGATGGTCCCCTGGTGCCGGTGCCCACAGGTGAACGCCAACGGCAGTGTGCTGCTGAGCGAGGTGGTGGGCACCATCAAGCTGAAGGTCTTCCTCTCGGGGATGCCCGAGCTGCGCCTGGGCTTGAACGACCGCGTCCTCTTCGAGCTGACCGGACGTGAGTGCCGCCGGTGGGCTCGGGGACAGCGTCCCCGTCCCCTCGCCCCCCCCCCCGACGCCGTCCCTCCCTCCCCAGGGGGCAAGAACAAGTCGGTGGAGCTGGAGGACGTGAAGTTCCACCAGTGCGTCCGGCTCTCCCGCTTCGACAACGACCGCACCATCTCCTTCATCCCCCCCCGACGGGGACTTCGAGCTCATGTCCTACCGCCTCAACACCCAGGTGGGGGCCGGGCCCCGCCGGGGGGGCCACGGGGGCCACGGCGGGACGTGGCGGTGACCCCTGTCCCCCCACCCAAGGTGAAGCCGCTCATCTGGATCGAGTCGGTCATCGAGAAGTTCTCCCACAGCCGGGTGGAGATCATGGTCAAGGTGAGCCGCCGGGGAGGTCGCCGCCACCACGGGGACCCCCCAGCCGCCCCGAGCCCCCCCACCCCACTCGTGTGTCCCCCCCCCAAAGGCCAAGGGCCAGTTCAAGAAGCAGTCGGTGGCCAACGGGGTGGAGATCGCGGTGCCGGTGCCCAGCGACGCCGACTCGCCCAAGTTCAAGACCAGCGTGGGCTCCGCCAGGTACCTCCCGGAGAAGAACCTCGTCATCTGGACCATCAAGTCCTTCCCGGTGAGGTTGCCCACCCCGCATCCCCGCTGCCGGGGTCCTTCCCGCCCCGGGTCCCCGCCGGTGCTGCCGGCCGGCCCGGCGCCGGCCCCAGCCGTGGCGGTGCCGCGCAGGGCGGGAAGGAGCACCTGATGCGCGCCCACTTCGGGCTGCCCAGCGTGGAGAAGGAGGAAGAGGAGGGACGGCCGCCCATCTCCGTCCGCTTCGAGATCCCCTACTTCACCGTCTCGGGCATCCAGGTGCCACCCGGGGAGGGGGACGTGGCCCGTGGGGTCCCCGGGGAGGTGGCCCCGTGTGGGGACGTGGCCCGTGGGGGCCCCGGGGAGGTGGCCCCGTGCGGGGACATGGCGGTGGGGACGTGGCCCGTGGGGTCCCCGGGGAGGTGGCCCCGTGTGTGGACGGGGTGGTGGGGACGTGGCCCGTGGGGTCCCCGGGGAGGTGGCCCCGTGTGTGGACGGGGTGGCGGGGACGTGGCCCGTGGGGTCCCCAGGGAGGTGGCCCCGTGCATTTTGGGGACGGGGTGGCAGGGATGGGGCAGGGGACACATTGGGGACGAGGTCACGGTGTCCCCATAGGGGTGGCCTGGGGTGGGGAGGCAGTGTCCCCTCTGCACCGGGGGGAGCTGTGGGGGGGTCAGGGTCCCTGGGGGGGGGGTCAGGGTGCCCGGGGGGGGAGGGCAGGGTGCCCAAGGGGGGGTCAGGGTCCCCTGGGGGGGTCAGGGTACCCAGGGAGGGGGTCAGGGTCCCTGGCGGGGGGTCAGGGTCCCCGGGGGGGGTCGGGGTGCCCGGAGGGGGGGTCCGGGTGCCCAAGGGGAGGTCAGGGTGCCCAAGGAGGGGTCGGGGTCTCCTGGGGGGGGGTCAGGGTCCCCTGGGGGGGGGGGTCAGGGTGCCCGGAGGGGGGGTCAGGGTCCCCTGGGGGGGTGTTAGGGTGCCCAAGGGGGGGGTCAGGGTCCCCTGGGGGGGGGTCAGGGTGCCCGGAGGGGGGGTCCATCCCCGCCTGCGCCCCCCCAGGTGCGGTACATGAAGATCATCGAGAAGAGCGGGTACCAGGCGCTGCCCTGGGTGCGCTACATCACCCAGAGCGGGGGTGAGTCCGGGACCCCCCCGGGACCCCCCCGGGACCCCCCGGCCCGGGGTCACCGCCCCCCTCACCCCCCCTTCTCCCTCTTACAGACTACCAGCTCCGCACCACCTAAGGGGGGGGGGTCCCCGCACCCCCCGGACCACCATGGACCCCCCGGGACCCCCCAGGACCCCTCCGGGGACCCCCCCCTGCGCCCACCCTCCTCCTCTCTCCCTATAAAGATGGAGCTGAGACCACCGGCCCCGTGGCTCTTTTTTGGGGGGTCCCGGGGGGGGAGAGGGGGGAAAGATGGGCGTGGGGGAGTCTCTGGGGGTCCCGGGGCGGCCGGGGATGGGGTTTGGGGGGGCCCCACCCGCGGCGCTGGGCGCGTTTCCCTTTTAAGAGCGGGCGAGGACAGGGCGGGGCGGTTTCGGGGGCGTGGCCGTTGTGCGCGCCCCCGTCACGTGACGACGGCGGCGACGGAAGTGGCGGTCACGTGTGCGGAGATGGCGGAGCCGGAGCTGCGCGTGAACGCGGCCTTCGCGGAGCGGTACCGGCGCTACCGGCGGCGCGAGGAGCTGCAGCGGCGTGAGCGGGGCGGGGGCGGGGGCGGGGCGCCGGGGGCGGGGCCTGGCACCGGGGGGCGGGGGGGAACGGGAGGGACCGGGCACTGGGAGGTAACGGGGGGCGGGAACCGGGGGGGAACCGGGGACCGGGAGGTAACGGGGGGCGGGATCGGGGGGGTAACGGAGCCCCGGACCGGGGGGTGGGGGTCACCGGGTGACCGGGGACACCGGGGAGGGGGTAACCGAGGGGAGGACGGGGACGGAGGGGACACCGGGGACTGGGGGGGGGGTCACACCGGGACCGGGGGGTTCCCCCCCCCCGCCGCGGTGCCGACGCCTGAGGGCTCCCCGCAGTGCAGGACCGGTACGGGGACACCGGGGGCGGCTCCAGCTCCAGCTCCGAGTCCGACTCCAGCGGGGATGAGGTGGTGAGTGGCGGCGGGGGGGGGGGGTCCCCGTTACCGGACCCCCGGGACCCCCCTTACCGGTCCCCGGCCCCCCCAGGCCCCCGACCCCCGCCAGGAGCGGGATTTCTACCGCACCCTGGCGCTGCTGAAGACCCGGGACCCCCGCATCTACCGGGAGGACGCCACCTTCTACAGCCAGCGAGGTACCGGGGGTCCCCAAACCCCGGGGGGGTCCCCAAATTCGGGGGGGGTCCCCAAAACCGTCCCCGCCGTCCCCAGACTCCTCGTCGGGGAGCGAGGAGGAGGAGGAGGATGAAGAGCGCCCGGCCGAGCCGATGTACCTGAAGGACTACGAGAGGAAGGTGGTGCTGGAGAAGGAGGGGTGAGGAGGGGGCTTTTTTTTGGGGGGTGGGGGGCTTTTTTGGGGGGGCAGGGGCTTTTTTTGGGGGGTCCGGAGCTGATCCCCCCACCCGGGGCGGCTCTGACCCTCCCGCCTCCCCCACAGCAAATACGTCGACGAGGAGGATGAGGAGGACGAGGAGGCGGCAGCCGAGCGGAGGAAGGTGGGGGGTTTTATTTGGGGGGTGGGGGGCTGCGTGTGACCCCCCCAGATCCCCCTGACCCCCCCCCCAAATCCCCCTGACCCCCCCAGATCCCCCTGAGCCCCCCTGACCCCCCCCAGATCCCCCCCAGATCCCCCTGAGCCCCCCCAGATCCCCCTGAGCCCCCCTGACTCCCCCCCCAGATCCCCCTGAGCCCCCCCAAATCCCCCTGACCCCCCCAGATCCCCCTGAGCCCCCCTGACCCCCCCAGATCCCCCTGACCCCCCCATTTCTCCCCGCAGCGAGTGGCCTCCAGGAGCTACGTGGAGGAGCAGCGGGAGCTGAAGGAGAGGTGGGGGGGGCTGCGGCGTTTGGGGGGGCTGCGGGGTTTTGGGGGGGCTGTGAGACTTCAGGGGGTCCCCAGCGCGGGGGAGGGGTAACCGTGTGCCCCCCCCCGGCAGCTTCCGAGCCTTCGTGGCCGACAGCGAGGAGGAGGAGGAGGAGGGCGAGGAAGGCTCTGCCCTGCTCCGGCGGCGCAGCCGGACGGCGGAGGAGAAGGTGAGGGCGGGGGGTTTGGGGGGGCACAGGGGGGTTTGGGGGGACCATGGGGGGTTTGGGGGGGCACAGGGGGGGTTTGGGGGGGTCACGAGGGGTTTGGGGGGGCACAGGGGGGTTTGGGGGGGCACAGGGGGGTTTTGGGGGGGTCATGAGGGGTTTGGGGGGGCACAGGGGGGTTTGGGGGGAGTCATGGGGAGGGGTTGGGGGAGTTTGAGGGGTCACAGGGGGGTTCGGGGGCTCACAGGAGGTTTGGGGGTCATGGAGGGGGTATGGGGGTCCTGGGGGGTTTGGGGGTCCCGGGGGGGGGGTTTTGGGGGGTCCCAGGGGTTTTGGGGGGGTCCCAGGGCTGACGCTGACCCCAGGTGTGGGAGGAGGAGGAGGGGTTTGGGGGTCCTGGGGGGTTTGGGGGTCACGGGGTGGGATTTGGGGGGGTCCCGGGGGTTTGGGGGTCCCAGGGGTTTGGAGGTCACGGGGTGGGATTTGGGGGGGTCCCAGGGGTTTGGGGGTCCCGGGGTGGGATTTGGGGGGGTCCCGGGGGTTTTGGGGGGTCCCGGGGCTGACGCTGCCCCCCAGGTGCGGGAGGAGGAGGAGGGGTTTGGGGGTCCTGGGGGGTTTGGGGGTCCCGGGGTGGGATTTGGGGGGGTCCCGGGGGTTTGGGGGTCCCGGGGTGGGATTTGGGGGGGTCCCAGGGGTTTGGGGGTCACGGGGTGGGATTTGGGGGGGTCCTGGGGGTTTGGGGGTCCCGGGGGGGATTTGGGGGGGTCCCAGGGGTTTGGGGGTCACGGGGGGGATTTGGGGGGGTCCCGGGGGTTTGGGGGTCACGGGGTGGGATTTGGGGGGGTCCCGGGGGTTTGGGGGTCCCGGGGGGGGATTTGGGGGGGTCCCAGGGGTTTGGGGGTCCCGGGGGGGGATTTGGGGGGGTCCCGGGGCTGACGCTGCCCCCCAGGAGCGGGAGGAGGAGGAGTACATCCGCTGGCTGAAGGGGCAGGGGGGGCCCCCCCCGGAGCCGCTGCAGGACCTGGTGAGGGGCTGAGGCCGGGCACAGCTCGTGGCAGCGATGGCCCCGGCAGGCAGAGGGCCGCATCCCCCCCCGTCCCTGTGTCCCCCTGTCCCCAATCCACGTCCCTAAGCCCCCCTGTGTCCCCCTGGTCCCTGAGCCCCCATGTCCCCAAGCCCCCCGTCCCTGTGCCATCCCCATGTCCCCAAGCCCCTCATGCCCCCCCCCCGGTGTCCCCAAGTCCCCTGGTGTCCCCATGCCCCCCCTGTGTCCCTGAGCCCCCCATGTCCCCAAGCCCCTCAGTGTCCCTGTGTCCCCGATCCCCCCCGGTGTCCCCACAGCCCCCTGCGTCCCCATGCCCCCCCCCAGTGTCCCCAATCCCCCCCCCCCATGTCCCCACACCCCCGGTGTCCCCAATCCCCCCCCATGTCCCCAAGCCCCTCACGCCCCCCGTCCCTGGTGTCCCCATGCCCCCCCTGTGTCCCTGAGCCCCCCATGTCCCCAAGTCCCCCGGTGTCCCCATGCCCCCCCGTGTCCCTGAGCCCCCCATGTCCCCAAGTCCCCCCATGTCCCCACGCCCCCCCAGTGTCCCCAGTCCCCCCCCACGTCCCCCCGCCCCGCAGGTGCCCCTGCAGCAGTACTGGACGGACCCGGCGCTGGACCCCGGCGAGCGCTTCCTGCGCGATTACATCCTGAACCGCGGCTACCAGGAGGAGGAGGAGGAGGAGGCCGAAGGGTGAGCGGGCCCCCCCCGGGCCCCCCTGGCGCCCCCCGCCCCCCCTCACCCCCGCGTCCCCCCAGGGCCCCCCCCAGCCCCGGCGACTCCTCGGAGGAGGGCGAGCTCTTCCTCGCCGCGCAGGAGGCCTTCGAGCGGCGCCACAACTTCCGCTTCGAGGAGCCCGGCGCCGAGCAGGTGGGGGCAAAACTGGGGCGGGGGGGGGCAAAAATGGGGCGGGGGGGCAAAAATGGGGGGGGGGGCAAAAATGGGAGGGGGGGCAAAATTAGGGATGAGGGCAAAAATTTGGGGTGGGGGGCAAAAATGGGGGGGGGCAAAAATTGGGGGAGTAAAAATTGGGGGGCAAAATTAGGGATGGGGCAAAATTTGGGGTGGGGGCAAAATTGGGGGGGGGAAAATGGGGGGGAAAATTAGGGATGAGGGCAAAAATTTGGGGGGGCAAAATTGGGACAAAATTTAGGGGTGGGGAGCAAAAATTTGGGGTGGGGTAAAATTTAGGGAGGGCAAATTTGGGGGTGGGGGCAAAACGGGTGGGGCAAAATTTGGGGTGGGGGTAAAATTTAGGGAGGGGAGCAAAATTTAGGGGTAGGAAGCAAAATTGGGGGGGCAAAATTTGGGGGTGGGGGCAAAATTTAGAGATGGGGAAGCAAAAATTGGGGGGGGGGGCAAAATTTGGGATGGGGTGAAATTTAGGGGAGGGGAAATTGGGGGGGGGGGCAAAATTTGAGGGGTGGGGGTGCTGATCCCCTCCCCCCAGGTGAAGACGTACCCCCGGAGCATCCCCAGCTCGGTGCGGCGCCGGGACGAGCGGCGGAAGGAGAAGCGGGAGAAGATTCGGGAGAGGAAGAGGAAGGTGAGGAGCGGGGGGAAGGTGGGGAGCAGGCGCGGCCGCGGCCGTCCGTCCCCCCGCCAGCGCCCCGTCCGTCCGTCCGCCCGCAGGAGAAGGCGCGGAAGCAGGAGGAGCTGAAGCAGCTGAAGAACCTGAAGCGGGAGGAGATGGCCGCCCGGCTGGCGCGGCTGCGGGAGGCCACCGGCAACGCCGCCGTCGGCTTCACCGAAGCCTTCCTGGAGGAGGAGTTCGACCCGGCCCGGCACGACCGGCTGATGGCGGTGGGTGCCCCCCGCGCCGCGCCCGCGGCCCCCCCGCCGCCGCCGCCGCGCCCCTGACCCCCCCCCGCCCCCCAGGAGTGCTTCGGCGAGGAGTATTACGGCCGGGAGGAGGAGGAGAAGCCGCAGTTCGAGGAGGAGGAAGGGCTGGAGGGTGAGTGGGGGGCGCTGGGGGGTCCCCGTCACCCCCCCGCGTCCCCAGCGCCACCTCACGCTGTCCTGTCCGTCCGTCTGTCCGTGCGTCCCCTCCCCCTGCAGATGACTGGAACTGGGACGCCTGGACGGGGCGGGAGGAGGGGGGCGGCGAGCGCGAGCCCCACTGCGAGGACCCCGATTTCGTGGTGAGTCTGTGTGCCCCCCCCCGCGCTGAGGCCGGGAGGAACTCGTCACAGGGCTGGGCGGCGCAGGCAGGGCGCAGGCAGGGCGCAGGCAGCCCCCCACCCCCCCCCTCACCGCCCCCCCCCCTCGCAGATGGACGCTGACTACGACCCGGCGGCCCCCGCGCCGAAACGGCGGCAGCCCCCGGCGCTGCCGGGGAAGAAACGGCGCAAGACGCGGTTCAGGGAGGCGGTGGAGCGGGAGAAGCCGACGTTCGACCCCGGTGAGCGGCCAGGACCCCCCAAATCTCTGAGATCCCCCCCAAATCTTTGGGACCCCCCCAAATCCCTGAGAGCCCCCCCCAAATCTTTGGGACCCCCCAAATCCCTGAGAGCCCCCCCCCCAATCCCTGGGACCCCCCCCAAATCCCTGAGAGACCCCAAATCCTTGGGACCCCACTCCCCAAATCCTTGAGACCCCCCCCCAACTCCCTGGGTGCCCCCCCAAAGTCCTTGAGACCCCCCCCAAGTCTCTGGGACCCCTCCTAAATCCCTGCCCCCCCCCAAATCCCCAAGAGCCCCCCTCAAATCCCTGAGACCCTCCCCAAATTCCTGCCACCCTCAAATCCCTGGGACCCCCCTCCCCAAATCCCTCCCAATCCCTGGGGACCCCCAAATCCCCGAGAGCCCCCCCAAATCCCCAAGAGACCCCAAATCCCTGGGACCCCCCTCCCCAAACCCCCCCAAACCCTGCGCCCCTCCCAATCCCTGGGGCCCCCCAAATCCCTGAGGGCCCCCCCAAATCCCCAAGAGACCCCAAATCCCCAGGACCCCCCAAATTCCTGCCACCCTCAAATTCCTGGGACCCCCCCTCCCCAAATCCCCCCAAATCCTGAGCCCCTCCCAATCCCTGGGGCCCCCCAAATCCCTGAGGGCCCCCCCCAAATCCCTGGGACCCCCTCCCCAAACCCCCCCAAACCCTGCGCCCCTCCCAATCCCTGGGGACCCCCAAATCCCTGAGACCCTCCCCAAATCCCTGGGACCCCCCTCCCCAAACCCCCCCAATCCCTGGGGCCCCCCCAAATCCCTGAGGGCCCCCCCAAATCCCGGCCCCCCGCAGCCGCCGGCACCTTCGAGCAGTACCTGGAGGAATTTTACCGCCTGGACTACGAGGACCTGGTGGGGGACCTGCCCTGCCGCTTCAAGTACCGCCGCGTCCTGCCCTGCGACTTCGGCCTCACCACCGACGAGGTAGAGTCCGCGCCGACCCCCCCAGGGGCACCCAGACCCCCCCCCGGGGGCACCCGGACCCCCCCCCGGGGCACCCGGACCCCCCGACTCTGCCCCGCGTCCCCCCAGATCCTGGCGGCCGACGACAGGGAGCTGAACCGCTGGTGCTCCCTGCGCAAGACCTGCATGTACCGGTGAGGGGGATGAAACGGGGGGGGTTGGGGGGTCCTGGGCGTCCCCCCCCCGGTTTCGGGGGGCTGACGGCGCCCCCGGCCCGCAGGTCGGAGCGGGAGGAGCGGCAGGACCAGGCCAACTACAGCCGGCGGGCGCAGAACGCCTGGAAAAAGCAGCAAATCTTCAAATCCCTCGCCGCCGCGTACGTAGGGGGGCGTTGGGGGGCGGCGGGGGGGGGTCGGGGGGTCGCAGCCCCCCCCCTCACCCCTCTCCCACCCCCCCCAGGGCGGAGGAGCCGCCGCCGGCCAAGGCCAAGGCCAAGGCGGGGAAGAAACGCCGGGAGAAGCGGAAGCGGCCGGAGGAAGCGGCCGCCTCGGGGGTTCCCCCCCCGGGCCGGGGGGGCCGCGGCGGCGGGGGTCGGCGCCCCTGGGGCCCGCGGTGCGGCTGGGGGGCCGGGACTTCAGCGGGAAGCGCCTGGAAGCCTTCGGCCTCAACCCGCGGCGCCTGCGGTACCGGCAGCTCCTCCGGCAGCGGCGTAAGAAAAGCGGGGAGCCCCGGGCCTGATCCGGCGCGGCTGCGGCGACCGCGAAACGCCGTGACCCCCCGCGCCGGGTTCAAGTTCATCTTTAATCTGGGGGACGGACGGACGGACGGACGAGGGGAGGGGGGTCCTGAGCGGAGAAATAAATAACGTGCCCCCCCCCCTCGCCGCGAGCAGCTCGTGACGGCCAAGCAGCGCCGCAGCGGGGGGTCCCCGCGCCGGGAGGGGCAACGGGGGCTCGGCGAAGGCCGGCGCGGCGCGGTGCGGCCCCCGGCCCTGAGGGGGGGGGTGCCTGCGGCCCCCCGAAACCGCGGCGGCACCGCCCCGGGGGTCGATCCAGTGCGCGGGGGGGCGGGGGAGCCCCGGGGGGGTCAGAGGAAGACGAATTCGTCGGCGCTGGGTTTTTTGGGGCGCTTGCCGGCGCGCGGCGGCGGCGGCGGCAAGCGGGAGCCGAGCGGCTCCGAGCCGTGATCCGGCGCTTGCCCCTCCGCCAGCGTGAAGATGGGGTAACGCTCCGGCGCCCAGGGCGGGGCCAGGACCTGGAGGGGGGGGTCCGCGGTCAGAAAAGGGGGGGGGGGCGCCCCAAAATCGCCCCGCGGCGCCGGGGACTCACGCGGGCGAGGTCGGCGCAGAGCTCCTCCAGGTCGCGGCCGGCGGCGGCGTAGAAGCCGATGGCGCAGCTGGGATCCATCTTCCCGAAGGCCATTTTCCGTGGGGAGCTGCAGTGGAAGGACTGGGGGGGGGGGGGGGTTAGGCCCCGCTGGGACCCCCCACCCGCTGCATCGGGGTCCCCCCGTTTTATTGGGGTCCCCACCCACTTTTATTGGGGTCTCCCCCCCGTTTTATTGGGGTCTCCCCCACTTGGTCCCCACCCACTTTTATTGGGGTCTCGCTGTGTTTTATCGGGGTCCCCTCCATTTTATTGCGGTCCCCCCCTTTTATCGGGGGCTCAGCCCATTTTATTGGGGTCCCCCCCCGTGTTATCGCCCCCCCCCCTTATCGCCCCCCCCCCTTATCGCCCCCCCCACCTGCAGGGGGAAGTCCTCGCGGGCGGTGTCCACGCAGGGCTGGCAGTAGTGGGGGTCCAGGTAGAGCAAGAAGTCGTCTGGGGGGGGGGGGAAGGGGTTGGTGCCCCCCCCCTTGTCCCCCAGTGCCCCCCCTTGTCCCCCCTTTGTCCCCAGTGCCCCCCTGCTTTGTCCCCCCCATGTCCCCTGCACCCCCCTTTGTCCCCAGCACCCCCCCCGTGTCCCCCTTTGTCCCCAGTGCCCCCCTGCTTTGTCCCCCCCATGTCCCCAGCGCCCCCTCCATGTCCCCAGTGCCACCCCCAGCGCCCCCCCATGTCCCCAGCGCCCCCCCTTTGTCCCCAGCAGCCCCCCCTTTGTCCCCCCATGTCCCCAGCGCCCCCTCCATGTCCCCAGTGCCACCCCCAGCGCCCCCCCCATGTCCCCAGCGCCCCCCCTTTGTCCCCAGCAGCCCCCCCTTTGTCCCCCCATGTCCCCAGCGCCCCCTCCATGTCCCCAGTGCCACCCCCAGCGCCCCCCCCATGTCCCCAGCGCCCCCCCTTTGTCCCCAGCAGCCCCCCCTTTGTCCCCCCATGTCCCCAGCGCCCCCCCGCCCCCCCAAACCGCGCGGTGCCCCCGGTACCCTGGAAGCCGACGAAGTAGAGGGAGTGCCGGGGTTTGCCGCCGATGATGCCCACGCAGGACCTCAGCTTCAGGAGCTCCTGGCGGGGGGGGACAGGGGGGCCGGTGGCACCGGGAGCCGCTCGGCGGCACCGGCAGCCGCTTCCCGGCACAACCGGGCGGTAGAAGCGGTGCCGGCGCCGCGGCGGAGCCCGCCGCCGCCGCCGTGGGTGCCCACCTTGACGCAGTCCACGTAGACGGGGTTGAGGCTCTCCCCTCCCAACCGCACCGGCACCAGGACGACGACGGCTCGGCGCTGCCCGGGCTCCGGCGCAGTTTGTTCGGCGTCACCGCGCACCAGCCCGGCGACGTCCCCCTTGTAAACTACCACAAAAAATAAAAAGGGGGGGGGGTTGCTGAGCCCGGTGCCGGGGCCCCCCCAGATCGGGGAGGGCGCGGCCCCCGTGCCGCCCCGGCGCCCACCGTACCGGTGCAGTCCTGCGAGACGTAGACCGAGAGGCCGCTGGTCTCCGGGCAGGTTTCCACCGCCCTCCTGCCGTGGGAGCGGGGAGAGGGCGAGTCCCGGGGGGTCCCGGCCCCCCAGAACGAGGAGGGGACCCCCGCCACCCCCGGCCCCGCTCACCGCAGGATGTGGGCGACGATGGAGGGGCCGTACCAGTCCCCGGCGTTCTTCCCCGCGTTCCGCCCCAGCTCCACCAACCGATGGATGCCGAACGGGGCCCGGGGGTGATCGGCGAACCAGGCCACGATGGCGCGGTGCCGCTGCTCCGTGTCCTGGGGGGGCCGGGGCCGTGCCGGGGGGTCCCGGGGCCGTCCTGGGGGGTCCTGGGGCCATCTCGGGGGGTCCCGTGGCCGTCCCGGGGGGTCCGGGGGGTCCCGGGGCCGTCCCGGGGGGTCCTGGGGCCGTCTCAGGGGGTCCCGGGGCCATTCCGGGGGGTCCCTCGGCCGCCGGGATCCAGCCGCCGGCTCCATCTCCAGCAGCGCCTCGGGCCACATCCAGTCTAGAACCGAGCACGGGGTTTTGGGGGGTGTCGGGGGGGTTCTGGGGGGTCTCGGGGGGTCCTGTGGGTTCTCAGGGGGGTTCTGGGGGCCCTTGGGGGGTCCTGGGGGGCCTTGGGGGGGTTCTGGGGGGCCTCGGGGGGGTCCTGGGGGGCCTCGGGGGGGTCCTGGGGAGTTCTGGGGGGTCTCGGGGGGTTCTGGGGGGGTTCTGGGGGGCCTCGGGGGGTCCTGGGGGGTTCTGGGGGGTCTCGGGGGGTCCTGGGGGGCCTCGGGGGGATTCTGGGGGGTTCTGGGGGGTCTCGGGGGGGTTCTGGGGGGCCTCGGGGGGTCCGGGGGGGGTTCTGGGGGGGTTCTGGGGGGCCTTGGGGGGATTCTGGGGGGTTCTGGGGGGTCTCGGGGGGTTCTGGGGGGGTTCTGGGGGGTTCTGGGGGGTCTCGGGGGGTTCTGGGGGGGTTCTGGGGGGCCTCGGGGGGTCCTGGGGGGTGTCAGGGGGGTTCTGGGGGGCCTCGGGGGGATTCTGGGGGGTTCTGGGGGGTCTCGGGGGGTTCTGGGGGCCCCCTCGCCCCCCTTACCCCTGCCCAGGAGGTGCAGGATGAGGCCCTGGGCCAGCAGCATCTGGGCGCTGCGCAGCATGCAGCCCCAGCCGCAGTCGGTGGTCCAGGGGGTCCCCTCCAGCGCCGGGAACTCCCGCCGGTACGTCAGCCACAGCCGGGAGCAGAAATCCCGCCGGAAGCGCTCCAGCTCCTCTGCGGGGGCGGGGAGGGGGGTAGGACCCCCTCGACCCCCCCTGGGTCCCCCAGACCCCCCCTAGGACCCCCCTGGGACCCTCCGGGACCCCCAGATCCCCCCAGGACCCCCTCAGCCCACCCTGGGACCCCCCCTGGGACTCCCAGATCCCCCGGGACCCCCGGAGCCCCCCAGACCCCCCCCGGGACCCCCCTGGGACCCTCCGGGACCCCCAGATGCCCCCGGGACCCCCTCGGCCCACCCTGGGACCCCCAGACCCCCCCCGGGACCCCCCCTGGGACTCCCAGATCCCCCAGGACCCCCCTGGGACCCCCAGAGCCCCCCAGACCCTCCCGGACCCCCCCCCAGGACCCCCTCGGCCCCCCCCAGACCCCCCCGGGCCCCCCCAGACCCCCCCGGGACCCCCGGACCCCCTCACCCTGGCCGGCCGGGCAGTAGACGCGCCCCAGGAGGTGGAGGGGGGAGGCTTTGCTGAAGTGGGTCTTGGGGCGAACCGCCCAGCCTGGGGGGGGCAAAGGGGGGTCAGGGGGGACCCCCGGGACCCCGGCCCCCCGCCCCGGGACCCCCGGCACCCCTGGGACCCCCCCCCCGGGACCCCCGGCCCCCCCATTCCCACCCCGTGCTGGTCCTGCTGGCCAGGACCCCCTCACCCCAGCCCCCCCACGGACCCCCCCTCCTGCTGCCCCCCCCCCCCGGGACCCCCATCTCACCCCCCTCCCGGTCCCCTGGGACCCCCCGTCCCACCCCGGTCCCCCCTGGGACCCCCTCACCCGGTGCCCCGGGCCCCCCCCGGTCCTGGGACCCCCCCCCACCGGTGCCCAGGGCCCCAGAGACCCTCCGGGACCCCCCAGCCCCACCGGCCCGGTCCCGCCGACCCGGGACCCCCCCCCGGTACCCCCGGTCTCCCCCCGGTGCCCCCCGGGACCCCCCCACCCGGTGCCCCGGTCCCCAGAGACCCTCCGGGACCCCCCAACCCCATCGGCCCGGTCCCCCCCCCCGTCCTGGGACCCCCCCCCCCGGTGCCCCCCCGGTCCCGGGACACCCCCCTCGGTGCCCCGGGCCCCAGAGACCCTCCGGGACCCCCCAGCCCCACCGGCCCGGTCCCACCGGCCCGGGACCCCCCCCGGTACCCCCGGTCTCCCCCCGGGACCCCCCCACCCGGTGCCCCGGTCCCCAGAGACCCTCCGGGACCCCCCAGCCCCACCGGCCCGGTCCCACCGACCCGGGACCCCCCCCGGTCTCCCCCCGGGACCCCCCCCCCCCGGTGTCCCGGTCCCCAGAGACCCTCCGGGACCCCCCAACCCCATCGGCCCGGTCCCCCCCCCCCCCGTCCTGGGACCCCCCCCCGGTGCCCCCCCGGTCCCGGGACACCCCCCTCGGTGCCCCGGGCCCCAGAGACCCTCCGGGACCCCCCAGCCCCACCGGCCCGCCCCCCCCGGTCCCGGGACCCCTCCCGGTGCCCCCCCGGTCCCGGGACCCCCCGCACCGTATCGGAGGCTGTTCCAGGCCGCCAGGAAGCGGCCCCGGCCCCGCGCCCCCTCCTCGGCCCCGGGGGCCCCCCCCGGGCCGCCCCCCCGCCCCCTCCGCCTCGGCCCCGCGCTCATGGCGGCGGCGGCGGCGCGCGGGGCGGGGCGGGGCCCCGGGGAGGGCGGGGCCGCTCCCGGGCGGTACCGGTACCGCCGGTCGCCGCCGCCGCCGCCATCTTTGCTGCGGGCGCCGCCAAACGCCGGAAGCGGCGACGCGGGAGGGCGGAAGTGGCGTCAGAGGGGAAGGGCGGGAGGGAGGGGTCGCCATGGTGACGGGGCACGTGGGGCACCCCCGGGGGTCACATGGGGGGACAGGGACCCCGTGGGGTCATCTGGGGACACGGGAACCCCATAGGGTGACACTGGGGGGGGACAGGGACCCCCTGGGGTCACATGGGAGGGGACAGGGACCCCCCTGGGGTCATCTGGGGACAAGGGGGCCCCATAGGGTGACACTGGGGGGGACGGGGACCCCCTGGGGTCACATGGGGGGGGACAGGGACCTCCCTGGGGTCATCTGGGGACAAGGGGGCCCCATAGGGTGACATTGGGGGGGGACAGGGACCCCCCCAGGGGTCGTGGGGGGACACGGGGACCCCATAGGGTGACACTGGGGGGGGACAGGGACCCCCTGAGGTCACAGGGACCCCCTGGGGACACATTGGGGGGGACAGGGACCCCCGGGGTCATGGGGGACACAGGGACCCCATAGGGTGACACTGGGGGGGGGGACAGGGACATTTTGAGGTCATGGGGGGACACAGGGACCCCATAGGGTCACATTGGGGGGGGACGAGGACCCCTTGGGGTCATGGGGACCCTCTGGGGTCACATTTGGGGGGACAGGAACCCCGTGGGGTCATCTGAGGACACAGGGACCCCATAGGGTGACATTGGGGGGACACAGGGACATTTTGGGGTCACAGGGACCCCCTGGGGTCACACTGGGGGGACAGGGACCCCACAGGGGTCATGGGGGGATGCGGGGACCCCATAGGGTGACACTGGGGGGGACAGGGACCCTCTGGGGTCACATTGGGGGGGGACAGGGACCTCCCTGGGGTCATCTGGGGACAAGGGGGCCCCATAGGGTGACATTGGGGGGGGACAGGGACCCCCTGGGGTCACATGGGGGGGGGACAGGGACCTTCCTGGGGTCATCTGGGGACAAGGGGGCCCCATAGGGTGACATTGGGGGGGACAGGGACCCCCTGGGGTCGTGTGGGGACACGGGAGCCCCATAGGGTGACACTGGGGGGGGTCAGGGACATTTTGGGGTCACACTGGGGGGGACAGGGACCCCCCAGGGCCCATGGGGGGGGCGCGGGGCCCCCAGGCTCCATCAGCCCCCGCGGCAGCCGTGGGGCTGGCCCGGTGCCGGTGCGGGGCTGGGTGCCGGGACGGGTGCGCCGGTGCCGCGGGCGCCTTTGGCAGCACCCAGCCCCGCACCTGCCCCCGCCGGCGGGGGTTCCCAGCACCCACTGGGGGGGGAGCCGTCCCGGGCCCCCACCCGTGGGACCTGGGTGTCGGGGCCCCCCAGCACCCCCCCCACCCGTGGGACCTGGGTGTCAGGGCCCCGCTGCACCCCCCCACCCATGGGACCCAGGTTTTGGGGCCCCCCCAGCACCCCCCCGCCCGTGGGACCTGGGTGTTGGGGCCCCATTGCACCCCCCCACCCGTGGGACCCAGATTTTGGGGCTCCCCAGCACCCCCCCCACCCGTGGGACCCAGATTTTGGGGCTCCCCAGCCCGGGGGGGGGGAATTGGGGTTCCCCACGTGGGGCTGGGGTGCAAGTCGGGGCCTGCCCGGACAGACGGACGGACAGCGGTGACGGCAGGGGAGGCCCAACCGGTTCGGCAGTGGGGCTGCCCCACGTGGTACCGCGATGGGTGCTGGGGAGACTGGGGGGGGTGCGTGGGTTCCAGAGGGGCTGCGGCACATCTGGGGGGGCTAGGGCACATCTGGGGGGGCCTGGGAACATCTGGGGGGGCCTGGGCACATCTGGGGGGGCCTGGGGCACCTCTGGGGGGGCCTGGGGCACATCTGGGGGGGCTGGGCACATCTGGGGGGGCCTGGGGCTCCTCTGGGGGGGCCTGGGAACATCTGGGGGGGATGGGCACATCTGGGGGGGCTAGGGCACATCTGGGGGGGCTGGGCACATCTGGGGGGGCCTGGGGCACCTCTAGGGGGGCCTGGGAACATCTGGGGGGGCTGGGCACATCTGGGGGGGCTAGGGCACATCTGGGGGGGCCTGGGCACATCTGGGGGGGCTGGGAACATCTGGGGGGGCCTGGGGCACCTCTGGGGGGGCCTGGGAACATCTGGGGGGGCTTTGGGCACATCTGGGGGGGCTGGGAACATCTGGGGGGGCTGGGCACATCTGGGGGGCTGAGCACATCTGGGGAGGCCTGGGGCACCTCTGGGGGGGGCTGAGCACATCTGGGGGGCCTGGGCACATCTGGGGGGGCTGGGCACATCTGGGGGGGCCTGGGCACATCTGGGGGGACCTGGGGCACCTCTGGGGGGGCCTGGGAACATCTGGGGGGGCTGGGCACATCTGGGGGGGCTAGGGCACATCTGGGGGGGCCTGGGGCACCTCTGGGGGGGCTAGGGCACATCTGGGGGGGGCTGGGAACATCTGGGGGGGCTGGGCACATCTGGGGGGCTGAGCACATCTGGAGAGGCCTGGGAACATCTGGGGGGGCCTGGGGCACCTCTGGGGGGGGCTGAGCACATCTGGGGGGGCTTGGGCACATCTGGGGAGGCCTGGGGCACCTCTGGGGGGGGCTGAGCACATCTGGGGGGGCTTTGGGCACATCTGGGGGGGCCTGGGAACATCGGGGGGGGCTTGGGGTGCCTCTGGGGGGGCTGAGCACATCTGGGGGGGCCTGGGCACATCTGGGGGGGCTGAGCACATCTGGGGGGGCTGGGAACATCTGGGGGGGCTGGGAACATCTGGGGGGCCTGGGCACATCTGGGGGGGCCTGGGCACATCTGGGGGGACCTGGGGCACCTCTGGGGGGGCTTGGGCACATCTGGGAGGCTTAAGCACATCGGGGGGGGGGGCTGAGCACACCTGGGGGGCCTGAGCACATCGGGGGGGGTGGGCACATCTGGGGGGCGGGCACATCTGGGGGGGTGGGCACATCTGGGGGTGGGCACATCTGGGGGGCTTGTGTGTGTTTGGGGGGGCTTAGGCACATCTGGGGGGAACCTTGAGCACATCGGGGGGCAATTGGGACACATCTGGGGGGGCTTGGGGCACATCTGGGGCAATTGGGACACATCTGGGGGGGTCCCCGGGGGGGGGGAGAGGGGAGGAGCGGCCCCGCCCCGCCCGGCCCCGCCCTGCCCCGCCCGGCCCCGCCCCCACCGGAGCCAGCGCGAGCGGCGGAGCGGAGCCGGGACCCGCGGTGAGTCCCGGGGGGGGGGGGGGGCGGGCAGGGACCCCCCCCAGCCCCGACCCCCCCGACTCCCCCGTCCCACGCGGGGAACGGACCCGGCACAGGGGAAACTGAGGCACGGAGGGGGAGCGGGGGCGGCGGCCATTCCCACACCCCCCCCCTCCCAGAAAGGGCCCCCCCCAGCCCCCCTCGGCGGGGGGGGGGCACCGGGAGCCCCACGGCTGCCCCATGGCGGGGAATGGGGCTGCGTCCCGGCCCCACGGGCCCCCCCCATCCCTTCCCACGGGCCCCCGGACCCCCCCCATTCCAACCCCCGGACCCCCCAGACCCCCCCACGGCTCCCCTGACCCCCCCCATTCCACCCCCCGGACCCCCCATTCCACCTCATGGCCCCCCTGACCCCTCCATTCCACCCCACGGACCCCCTGACCCCCCCCAGCTCCCCAGACCCCCCCATTCCACCCCCCTGACCCCTCCATTCCACCCCACGGCTCCCCTGACCCCCCACGGCTCCCCAGACCCCCCCATTTCACCCCCCTGACCCCCCCATTCCACCCCCCGGACCCCCTGACCCCCCCACGGCTCCCCTGACCCCCCCATCCCTTCCCACGGCTCCCCTGACCCCCCCCAGCTCCCCAGACCCCCCCATTCCACCCCACGGCCCCCCTGACCCCCCCACGGACCCCCCAGACCCCCCCTTCCACCCCCCGACCCCCCACAGCCCCCCTGACCCCCCCCATTTCACCCCCCAGACCCCCCTTCCACCCCCCGACCCCCCCCCCAGCCCCCCTGACCCCCCCCATTTCACCCCCCAGACCCCCCGTTCCACCCCCCGACCCCCCCGACCCCCCCCATTTCACCCCCTGCCCCCCCCATCCCACCCCACAGCACCCCATCCCCCCACCCCACAGGTGCCCCCCCCCAGGGTACCCCCCCCCCCCCCGTGGGGCGCAGGCTGGGCCCCGCCAGCGCCGCGGGGCGCGGCCGCGCGCGCCCGGGCCCGTGGGTGGGTGGGTGGGGAGCGCGCGACGGCGGCGGGGGCCCGGGGGGGGCCACGCGTGGGTGGGGGGCGTGGGGCAGCACCCGCTGGCGACCAGGGGGCCCGCGAGCGCGCGCAGCCCCTTCGGGGCCGTCAGGCTGCACGGCTGCGAGCACACGCGTGTGCGCAGGCTCGCAAGCGTGCACACGTGTGCAGCCCCCGGGGCGCACGCCTGCAAGCGCGCACACGCACGCGGGCCCTTCGGGGTGCACGCCTGCAAGCGTGTGCATGCACCCGGGGCCTTTAGGTTGCACAGCTGCAAGCACACGCGTGTGTGCAGGCTCGCAAGCGTGCACATGTGTGCAGCCCCCGGGGCGCACGCTTGCAAGCATGCACGTGCATGCAGCCCCTTTGGGTTGCACGCCTGCAAGCGTGCGCATGTGCGCAGCCCCTTTTGGTTGCACGCCTGCAAGCGTGCACACGCGCGCGGCCCCTTTGAGTTGCACGCTTGCAAGCGTGCGCGTGAACGCGGCCCCTCTGGGGCGTGCGTCCGCAAGCACACGCTTGTGAGACAGCTGGGGATGCGCGCCTGCAAGCGCACGCTCACGTGAGGGCGTTTGGGGCGCACGCCTGCAAGCGTGCACACGTGCGCAGCCCCTTTCGGTTGCACGCTTGCACACAGACCCTTTGGGGCGCACACCTGCAAGCGTGCACACGCACACAGCCCCTTTCGGGGCGCACACTTGCAGGCGTGCACACGCTCACAGCCCCTTTCGGTTGCACACTTGCACACAGACCTTTCGGTTGCACGCTTGCAGGCGTGCACACGTGCACAGCCCCTTTCGGTTGCACGCTTGCACACAGACCTTTCGGTTGCACGCTTGCAGGCGTGCACACGCGCACAGACCTTTCGGTTGCATGCTTGCACACAGACCTTTCGGTTGCACGCTTGCACACAGACCTTTCGGTTGCACGCTTGCAGGCGTGCACACATGCACAGCCCCTTTCGGTTGCATGCTTGCACACAGCCCCTTTCGGGGCGCGCGCTTGCAGGCGTGCACACGTGCACAGCCCCTTTCGGGGCGCGCGCTTGCAGGCGTGCACACGTGCACAGACCTTTCAGGGTGCACACTTGCAGGCGTGCACACGTGCATAGCCCCTTTCGGGGCGCGCGCTTGCAGGCGTGCACACACGCACAGACCTTTCGGGGTGCGCGCTTGCAGGCATGCACAGGCGCACAGCCCCTTTCGGTTGCACACTTGCAGGCGTGCACACGTGCACAGCCCCTTTCGGGGCGCGCGCTTGCAGGTGTGCACACACGCACAGACCTTTCGGTTGCACGCTTGCAGGCGTGCACACACGCACAGACCTTTCGGGGTGCGCGCTTGCAGGCATGCACAGGCGCACAGCCCCTTTCGGTTGCACACTTGCAGGCGTGCACACGTGCACAGCCCCTTTCGGGGCGCGCGCTTGCAGGTGTGCACACACGCACAGACCTTTCGGTTGCACGCTTGCAGGTGTGCACACATGCACAGACCTTTCGGTTGCACACTTGCAGGCGTGCACACGTGCACAGCCCCTTTCGGTTGCACGCTTGCAGGCGTGCACACACGCACACAGCCCCTTTCGGTTGCACGCTTGCAGGCGTGCACACGTGCACAGCCCCTTTCGGTTGCACGCTTGCAGGCGTGCACACGTGCACAGCCCCTTTCGGTTGCACGCTTGCAGGCGTGCACACACGCACACAGCCCCTTTCGGTTGCACGCTTGCAGGCGTGCACACGTGCACAGCCCCTTTCGGTTGCACGCTTGCAGGCGTGCACACACGCACACAGCCCCTTTCGGTTGCACGCTTGCAGGCGTGCACACACGCACAGCCCCTTTCGGTTGCACACTTGCAGGCGTGCACACACGCACAGCCCCTTTCGGTTGCACGCTTGCAGGCGTGCGCCTGCAGGCGAACCCTTCGGGGTGCGCGCACACCCGCGCTCACCTCCCGCCTCCCCCCCAGCGCCCACCATGTAGCCCCCCCCCAGCATGGCGCCGGGGCCCTTCCCCGAGGACGCGGTTCTCGCCCTCCACTACAACTACACCGGGAAGCTGCACGCCGGGCGTTACCGGGGCGGCCTTCGCCCCGAGACCCTCCTCTTCCTCCTCGTCTGCGGTTTCATCGTGGTGGAGAACCTGGTGGTGCTGGTGACCATCTGGAGGACCAAGAAGCTCCACTCGCCCATGTTCTACCTGCTGGGCAACCTCACCCTCTCCGACCTGTTGGCCGGCGTCGCCTACACCGCCAACATCGTCCTCTCCGGCGCCAACACCTTACGGTTGACGCCGGCGTTGTGGTTCTTGCGGGAAGGCGGAGTCTTCCTCACCTTGGCCGCCTCGGTCTTGAGCTTGTTGGCCATCGCGGTTGAGCGTCACCTCACCATGGCGCGGGTACGGGTGACGCGGGGGGACAAGAGGGGCCGGATGTGGTCGCTGGTGGCGGCCAGTTGGGGGGTTTCGGTGGCGTTGGCGGCGTTGCCGGGGCTGGGGTGGAACTGCCTGGGCGACCTCCCGGCCTGCTCCACCGTCCTCCCCCTCTACTCCAAACGCTACGTCTTCTTCTGCGTCGCCGTCTTCCTCGCCATCCTCCTCACCATCGTCGTCCTCTACGTTCGCCTCTACCGCGCCGTCCGACGCTCGGCCAACCTCCGCCCGTCGCCGAAATCCCCGGCTTTGTTGAAAACGGTGACGGTGGTGGTGGGGACCTTCATCGCCTGCTGGTCCCCCCTCTTCCTCCTCCTCCTCCTGGACGCCTGGTGCTGCCCGCGGGCGTGCGCGGTGCTCTACCACGCCGACTACTTCTTGGGTTTGGCCATGGCCAACTCTTTACTCAACCCCCTCATCTACACCGGCACCAGCCGGGAGATGTGCCGGGCCGTCCTGCGGCTGCTGCGGGGCGGCTGCTGCCGGGGCCAGGGCGGCCGCGACGCCGGGGGCCGCGGCGGCGGCACCCTGGGGGGTCCCAGCCTGGGGGGGGGGCAGCGGGAGCCCCTCCGGGCGGTCGTCGGCCAGGAGGGTGGCGGCGGTGGCGGCGGGGGACACCAGCGGGGCGGGGGGGGGACACCAGCGGGGCGGGGGGCGGGAAGGGGGGGGGGGGCACAGGGGTGAGGGGGGCGCGGGGGTCCCGGCACCCGCCCTGTCCTGCGTCCCCGGCCTGGTCCCTGTCCCCATCCCTGTCCCTGTGCTCGTCCGTGTCCCTGTCCCCATCCCCGTCCCCATCCCTGTCCCTGTGCTCGTCCGTGTCCCTGTCCCCATCCCCGTCCCCATCCCATTCCTGTCCCTGTCCCCATCCCTGTCCCTGTGCTCGTCTGTGTCCCTGTCCCCATCCCCGTCCCCATCCCATTCCTGTCCCCATCCCTGTCCCCATGCTCGTCCCTGTCCTGTGTCCCTGTCCCCATCCCCGTCCCCATCCCCGTCCCCATCCCATTCCTGTCCCTGTCCCCATCCCCGTCCCCATCCCATTCCTGTCCCTGTCCCTGTCCCCATCCCTGGTCCCGTGCTCATCCCTGTCCCTGTGCTCATTCTTGTCCCCATCCCTGTCCCTGTGCTTGTCCCTGTCCCCATGCTTGACCCCATCCTTGTCCCTGTCCCTTGTGCTCGTCCTTGTCCCTGTCCCCATCCCCGGTCCCCTGTGTCCATCCCTGTCCCCATCCCTGGTCCCGTGCTTGTCCCTGTCCCCGTGTCTGTCCCTGTGCTCATCCCTGTCCCCATCCCTGCTCCCGTGCTCATCCTCGTCCCTGTCCCCATCCCTGGCCGTCTGCTTGTCCTTGTCCCTGTCCCCATCCCCATCCCTGTCCCCATCCCTCTCCCCAGGCTGGTCCCTGCCCTTGTCCCCGTCCCGATCCCTGTCCCCATCCCTGGTCCCTGCCCTTGTCCCCATCCCTGTCCCCGTCACTGCGAGGACACTGTGTCCCCCCCGCCCACGCTGGCAGGTACCGGGGGGGGCCGGGGGTCCCTGTCCCCATGTCCCTGTGACCCTGTCCCCGTGTCCCCCCCGGTTTTGTAACGAGTTTTTAATAAAAGGCCTTTTTGGAGCCGCCCCCCCCCCGCCTTGCTCGGCCCCCCCGGCCCGCGACAGCGCGGGGACACGGGAGGGGACAGGGGGACACGGGAGGGGACAGGGGGACACCACGGGGGACAGGGGAGGGGACAGGGGGACACCACGGGGGACAGGAGAGGGGACAGGGGGACACAGGAGGGGACAGGGGAGGGGACAGGGGGACACCACGGGGGACAGGAGAGGGGACAGGGGGACACAGGAGGGGACAGGGGGACACCACGGGGGACAGGGGAGGGGACAGGGGGACACAGGAGGGGACAGGGGGACACCACGGGGGACAGGGGAGGGGACAGGGGGACACAGGAGGGGACAGGGGGACACCACGGGGGACAGGGGAGGGGACAGGGGGACACCACGGGGGACAGGAGAGGGGACAGGGGGACACAGGAGGGGACAGGGGGACAGCACGGAGGACAGGGGAGGGGACAGGGGGACAGGAGAGGGGACAGGGGGACACCACGGGGGACACGGGAGGGGACAGGGGAGCACCCACGGGGGACACGGGAAGGGACAAAGGGGCACAGGAGGGGACAGGGGGACACCCACGGGGGACAGGGGAGGGGACAGGGGGACACAGGAGGGGACAGGGGGACACCACGGAGGACACGGGAGGGGACAGGGGAGCACCCACGGGGGACACGGGAGGGGACAGGGGAGGGGACACGCAGCCACCCACGCGTGACCCCGTCCCCCCCCGCCGTGACAGCACCGGGGACGGCGCCGCCTCCACCGCGGACTCTTATTCTGGCGGGGCCGGGGCGGGGCGTGGCGGCGGTGACGTCACGCGCGGGGCGGGGCGGGGCCGCCGTGACTTTTACCGCGGCGGGGGCTCCGCTCGCTGCTTAGTCACGGCCCCCCCGGGCCCCGCCCGCCGCCACCGGGACCGCGCCATGGCCGGGTGAGACCCCCGGGACCCCCCCCCCGGGACCCCCCGACCTCCCCGGGACCCCCCCCGGCACCCCCCGCCCGGCCCCGCCCCCGGGACCCTCCCCCGCGGAGCGGGGTGGAGGGTGGGGAGGGGGCTACTGGGGGGGGCCCGTGCCTCAGTTTCCCCAGTGGGTGCTGGGAGGGGGGGTCCCCGTGCTGGGAGGGGGGGGTCCCTGCCCTCTGCCCCCCCCCCGTGCCTCAGTTTCCCCAGTGGGTGCTGGGAGGGGGGGTCCCTGCCCTCTGCCCCCCCCCCGTGCCTCAGTTTCCCCGGTGGGTGCTGGGAAGGGGGGTCCCTGTGCTGGCGGGGGGGGTCCCTGCCCTCTGCCCCCCCCCCCCGTGCCTCAGTTTCCCCAGTGGGTGCTGGGAGGGGGGGTCCCTGTGCTGGGAGGGGGGGGGGTCCCTGCTCTCTCACCCCCCCCGTGCCTCAGTTTCCCCAGTGGGTCCTGGGGCCAATCTGGGGGGGGGGGTCTCCCCTGCTCCCTGTGCCTCAGTTTCCCCACCACATACTGGGGCCAATATGGGGGTCTCTCCCCCCCCCCCCGTGCCTCAGTTTCCCCAGTGGGTGCTGGGGCCGATCTGGGGGGGGGTCTCCCCTGCTCCCTGTGCCTCAGTTTCCCCACCACATACTGGGGCCAATATGGGGGTCTCTCCCCCTCCCCGTGCCTCAGTTTCCCCAGTGGGTACTGAGCTGGGGGTCTCCCCCCCCCTCCCCGTGCCTCAGTTTCCCCAGTGGGTATTGATATGGGGGTCTCCCCCACTCCCCGTGCCTCAGTTTCCCCACCACATACTGGGGCCGATCTGGGGGGTCTCCCCCGCCCCCCGTGCCTCAGTTTCCCCACCACATACTGGGGCCGATCTGGGGGGTCTCCCCCGCTCCCCGTGCCTCAGTTTCCCCAGTGGGTACTGAGCTGGGGGTCTCCCCCGCTCCCCGTGCCTCAGTTTCCCCACCACATACTGGGGCCGATCTGGGGGGTCTCCCCCGCTCCCCGTGCCTCAGTTTCCCCACCGCCCTCCACGCCGCCCCCCCTAACCCTGCCCCCCCTCTCTCTCCGCAGGTTCTCAGCCTCCGCTGCCCCCCCCGTACCCCTCCTAACCCCCCCCTCCCCAGCCCGGGGGGGGCCTGCGATGCTGGGGCCATGTCCGCCCCCCCGCCCCCCGAATGCCAGGCGGAGGTGACCCCCTCGCCGGGGGGCTCCGGCTCCTTCAGCTACAGCCTGGAGGAGCACCCCAAAGCCGCCCTGGCCATCATGAACCAACTGCGTTTGGAGCGACAGCTCTGCGACGTCACCCTCCGCGTCCGTTACCGGCACGACGTTCCCCCGGCCGATTTCCCGGCGCACAAAATCGTGTTGGCGTCGTCCAGTCCGGTTTTTAAAGCCATGTTTACGACGGGTTTACGGGAACGAGGGATGGAAGTGATTCCCATCGAGGGGATTCACCCCCGGGTGATGGAGAGGTTGGTGGAATTCGCCTACACGGCCTCCATTTCGGTGGGGGAGAAGTGCGTCCTTCACGTCATGAACGGCGCCGTCATGTACCAGATCGACAGCGTCGTCCGCGCCTGCTGCGACTTCTTGATCCAGCAGCTTCACCCCAGCAACGCCATCGGCATCGCCAACTTCGCCGAGCAGATCGGCTGCCTGGAGCTGCATCAGAAAGCCCGGGAGTACATCTACATGCACTTCGGGGAGGTGAGGGGGGGCAAATGGGGACCCCCCGGGGCTGGGGGGGGGCTCAGGGGGCTCCCCGGAGGGGCTGGGGGGCCTGGGGAGGAGCTGCCCGGGACTGGGGAGCAGTGGGAATCCCCCCCGAGGGGCTGGGGGGGCTGGGGAGGAGCCGCCCGGGACTGGGGAGCAGTGAGGACCCTCCCTGAGGGGCTGGGGGGCCTGGGGAGGAGCCCCCCAGGACTGGGGAGCAGTGGGAATCCCCCCCGAGGGGCTGGGGGGGCTGGGGAGGAGCCCCCCCTGGGGCTGGGGGGGCCTGGAGGGGAGTGAGGACCCCCCCCAAGGGGCTCTGGGTCCTGGAGGAGGGACCCCCGGGACTGGGGAGCAGTGGGGACCCCCCCGCTCCATTTAACACAGGCTGTTGGGGGGTGTCACGGTGCTGGGGGGCCCCCACCCCATTAATCCAGAACTGGGGGACCCCCACCCCATTAACCCAGAGCCGGGGGGGTCCCCACACCCCATTAACCCAGAACTGGGGGACCCCCACCCCATTAACCCAGAGCTGGGGGGGGTCCCCCCACCCCATTAACCCAGAGCTGGGGGGTCCCCCCACCCCATTAACCCAGAACTGGGGGTCCCCCCACTCCATTAACCCAGAGCCGGGGGGGTCCCCACACCCCATTAACCCAGAGCTGGGGGGCCCCCCACCCCATTAACCCAGAGCCGGGGGGTCCCCACACCCCATTAACCCAGAACTGGGGGTCCCCACACCCCATTAACCCAGTGCCCATTAACCCAGAGCCGGGGGGTCCCCACACCCCCAGCCCTCCCGAAGGAACCGGGGCAAAGCCGAGGCCCCGCGCCGGGCGCCGGGCTGGTTGGGGTGGGTTTTGGGGGGTCCGTCTCCCCCCCAGCCTCACCCCGTCACCGCCCCCCCCCTCAGGTCTCCAAACAGGAGGAATTTTTCAACCTCTCGCACTGCCAACTGGTGACGCTGATCAGCCGGGACGAGCTCAACGTCCGCTGCGAATCCGAGGTTTTCCACGCCTGCATCAACTGGGTGAAGCACGATTGCCCCAACCGCCGCCTCTACGTCCAGGCCCTGCTCCGCGCCGTCCGCTGCCATTCCCTCACCCCGCACTTCCTCCAGATGCAGCTCCAGAAATGCGAAATCCTCCGGGCCGATTCCCGCTCCAAGGATTACCTGGCGCAGATTTTTCAAGATTTAACTCTTCATAAACCCACCCAGGTTTTACCCTGTCGGACCCCCAAGGTGGGCCAGCTCATTTACACCGCCGGCGGTTACTATCGGCAATCTTTGAGTTATTTGGAAGCCTACAACCCTCGGGATGGATCCTGGATCCGTTTAGCCGATCTCCAGACTCCCCGGAGCGGTTTGGGGGGTTGCGTGGTGGGGGGGGCTTTTTTACGCCGTGGGGGGACGGAACAATTCCCCCGACGGGAACACGGACTCGGCCGCCATCGACTGCTACAACCCCATGACCAACCAGTGGTCGCCCTGCGCCCCCATGAGCGTCCCCCGCAACCGCATCGGCGTGGGGGTGATCGACGGGATGATTTACGCCGTGGGGGGGTCGCACGGGTGCATCCACCACAGCAGCGTGGAGAGGTGAGGGGGCTGGGGGGGGGGGTGGAGGGGGACTGGGGTGATAATGCGAGCACTGGTTTGTCCTGGGGGGGAGAAATCTGCCCTGGGGGGGGAGAAATCTGCCCCAGGAGACCCCAAATCTGCCCTGGGGGGGGAGAAATCTGCCCCAGGAGACCCCAAATCTGCCCTGGGGGGGGAGAAATCTGCCCCAGGAGACCCCAAATCTGCCCTGGGGGGGAGAAATCTGCCCCAGGAGACCCCAAATCTGCCCTGGGGGGGAGAAATCTGCCCCAGGAGACCCCAAATCTGCCCTGGGGGGGGGAGAAATCTGCCCCAGGAGACCCCAAATCTGCCCTGGGGGGGGAGAAATCTGCCCCAGGAGACCCCAAATCTGCCCTGGGGGGGGAGAAATCTGCCCCAGGGCTGGTAACATGAGCCCTGGTCTGCCCTGGGGGGCCCCAAATCTGCCCCAGGGGGGCACAAATGTGTCCGGGGGGGGGCACAAATCTGCCCTGGGGGGCCCCAAATCTGCCCCAGGGCTGATAATGTGAACCCTGGTCTGCCCCAGGGGGGCCAAATCTGCCCCAGGGGGCCCCCAAATCTGCCCCAGGGCTGGTAACACGAGCCCTGGTCTGTCCTGGGGGGCCCAAATCTGTCTTGGGGGGGGGCCCAAATCTGCCCTGGGGGGCCCCAAATCTGCCCCAGGGCTGATAACACGAGCCCTGGTCTGCCCTGGGGGCCCCAAATCTGCCCGGGGGGGGGCCCAAATCTGCCCCAGGGCTGATAACGCGAGCCCTGGTCTGCTCTGGGGGGCACAAATCTGCCCCGGGGGGCCCCAAATCTGCCCCAGGGCTGGTAACACAAACCCAGCCCCGCAGGGGGTCTGCACTCACCCATGGGTGCCAGGGACCCCCCCCGAGGTGCTCAGACCCCTCTGTCATTCCCCCCGTCCCCAGGTACGAGCCGGAGAGGGACGAGTGGCAACTGGTGGCCCCCATGCTGACGCGGCGGATCGGGGTGGGGGTGGCGGTGCTCAACCGCCTCCTTTACGCCGTGGGGGGGTTCGACGGCACCACCCGCCTCAGCTCCGCCGAGTGCTACCACCCCGAGCGGGACGCCTGGCAAGCCATCGCCCCCATGGCCACCATCCGCAGCGGCGCCGGTGAGAGGAGGGGGGAAAAAACCCCATTTTTGGGGGGTCCCGGGGGGGGGTTTAAGGGGCTCTGACCAACTCCGCTCCCCCCGCAGGGGTCTGCGCCCTCAATAACTGCATTTACGCCATGGGGGGCTACGACGGGACGGACCAGCTCAACAGCACCGAGCGTTACGAGGTGGAGACGGACGCCTGGACCTTCGTGGCACCCATGCAGTACCGGCGCAGCGCCCTCGGCGTCACCGTCTACCAGGGCAAGATCTACGTCTTGGGTAGGTGTTGGGGGTCCGCGGGGGGCCCCGGTAAAGCTGGCAAAGAGGGGGGGAAGGAACCGAAACCGTCGCCCCTCTCCGCAGGGGGCTACGACGGCCACACGTTCCTGGATTCGGTGGAGTGTTACGACCCCGTCGCCGACGCCTGGACAGAGGTGACGCGGATGACGTCGGGACGCAGCGGCGTCGGGGTGGCCATCACCATGGAACCGTGCCGAAAACAAACCGACCGATCCGATTGTCCCTGCTAACCCCGGCGCCGCCGTGGAGGGAGAGGGGGGGAGAACCGGCCGCGGTGCAGCCGCGGCGCAGCCGAGGGGGGCTGCGGGTTGTTTCCCCCCCGACACTTTTCCCCACGGCGGCGGGTAAATGCGGCGTGGGAAATGCGGCCCCACCGCTGGCCGCCCCCACGCCTCAACTGGCCACACGGACAGCTCGCGGGGGGGCCGTGGCACCCCCAAAATCCCCCCCTCCCGGTTTGGGGAGGGGGGGAGCTGGATTCGCACCCACCTTCCAGCCCGGCAGCCGATTGACTGGTTTTAATGATTTCCAAATCCCGTTGTTACATGAATAAAAGACTTTTGTGATTAAGCTGGGGTGGGAAATCGGTGCCGCAAAGGGGGGGGGGGTTCGGCGTGGCGCAATCCGTGCCGGCGCTGTGCCGCTCACCACGCCGTCGGCACCAGGCTCCACAAGTAATCGCTGACGAAGCAGCGGGAATGGCGGCTGCCGTCGATGTCGATGGGCTGAGCGATGTCGGGGCCGTAGTGGACTTGTGGGGGGGGAGAAGAAGAACGGGGGGGGGGGTTTAAGGGGGGCAGGGGGTGAGGGGGGTTTAAGGGGGGCAGGGGGACACTCACTGCCTTTGATCTGCGCCGGCTCGGCCTCGTAGTCCCAATCGATGCGGCTGATCTTGTAGTAGAGCTGCGTCACGTACCTGCGGGGGACAGGGAGGGTCGGGGGTGGCTTGGGGTCCCCCCCCCGTGTCCCCCCCCTTTGCCCCTTCCCGCCGTCCCCACTCACGCGGCGGAGGGCACGGCGTCTTCCTCCCGCTCCGCGTCTTCCTCCAGCCGCCGGCTCTCCTCCCGCAGCTCCTCCAGCTCGCGCCGCAGGGCGGTGGGGCGGTGAAGGGAGACAACCGGGTGCGCGGGACCCCCACCCGCCACCCCAAAAAGGACAACGGGGACCCCCCAGACCCCCAAAAAGGATATCTGCTGCTGGCCTGCAGGCTGGCACCGGCCTCCCGTGCCCGAACCAGCTCCTCTTCCATGTCCTGCAGCCTCCGGAGGGATCGCTGGAGCTCGCTCTCCTGGTCCAGCAGGGTCTGTGCCACCGTCTCCTCGGCCGTGGTGAGCTCTGGGGACAGAGGGTGACGCTGGGGGGTGGCTTTGCCGGTGGGGGGACACGCGAGGGGGAATGGGGGGCTCACCTCTGACCAGCTGGGCGGCCGTGGCCTGCGAGGCCAGCAGCTTGTCGTCCATCCGGCTGCGTTTGTCCAGGCTGCGGCGCAGGAGGTTGTCGGCCCAGTCCGACAGCAGCACCTTCAGCAGCTCCTTGCTCACCTCCTCCAGCTCCTGCATCCGCTTGCTCAGCATGGTGGGGGGCTGAGGGGGGGCTTATGAGGGTGCTGGCACCCCAAAAGTTGGGGGGAAAGTCGTGGGTGGGGGGCAAGAGGTGTCACTGAGGCGAGGGGTGGGGGGGAGCAGGGCTGAAGGAGAGGAGCCGGGCCTGGGGGGGGGGCAAATGGGAGGGTGGGGGGCCTTGGTTTGGGGGTGGGGGGCCCCAGGGGGCTGGGAGAGCAGAGATGGGGATGGGGGGGGAGAAGCTGAGGGGGTTTTATTTGGGGGGGGGGGCAGTGACAGGCCCCGAGGGGGGCAGAGACCATGGTTTGGGGTGGAGAGAGGGGGTTTGGGGAGGGCGACAGGCCCCGAGGCAGGCAGAAGCCACGGCCTGCGGTAGCGGAGAGGCCTGAGGGGGCTCTGGAGGACACGGAGACACACCCCCCCCCCTCACCGGGACACCACGGCGGGGCCCCCCCCTCAGACGCCTCCAACCGGGCCCTCGGGCCTAACGCGGGGCAAAGACCCCCCCCCCCGGGCCGGGCCTGCCCGCACTCAGCACCCACCGGGGGACGGCACAGTCCCCGTGTCCCCCCCGTCCCCCCCCCATCCCCGTTACCTGCTCTGCCGGTACCGGACGGTGAAGAGGGGGGGGGGGGAGCGGGGGGTGCCGGTGCGCGCGCGCCGCCGTTTGAACCGGGCGGGGCCGCTCCGCGCATGCGCGTTTGGCTCCGCGCAAGCCGGTACCGCTAGGGGGCGCCAGAGGAGGCCGCCCCCCCCCCCCCCCCGGGACCTTCCAGCCGGCTCGGAGGACTTGGGGAGCGCCTCTCTATGGTACGGGCAGCCTGGGGGGAGCCCCCCCGGGTACGGGACCCCCCCCCGGGGCCGTGGGACCCCCCCAGGGCCTGGGTCTGGGCCGTGGGACCCCCCCCCGGGGTACGGGACCCCCCCCGGGGCGGTAGGACCCCCCCCAGGGCTTCCCTGTGCCCCCCCAGCCCAGCTTGACCCATTCAGCAGGCTCTGACCCCCCTCGGAGACCCCCCCCCAGCCCAGACACCCCCCCAGAGCCCCCCCCCAGACCAGAGCCCCCCCACCAGAGCCCCCCCAGACCCCCCCCCGCCCCCCCCGCGCACAGACCCCCCCGCGCCCCCCCAGACCCCCCTGAGCCCCCCCAGCACAGACTCCCCCACCAGAGCCCCCCCAACCACCCCAGAGCCCCCCCCAGACCAGAGGCCCCCCCCCAGCACAGACCCCCCCCAACCACCCCAGAGCCCCCCCCCAGACCAGAGGCCCCCCCCCCAGCACAGACCCCCCCACACTCGCTCCCTTCTCCTCTTTATTCGAGCTGATGGCGGAGGAGGCAGAAGGGGGGGGGGGCGATGGGGAGAGGGGGGGGGGTCCGGCCGCAAGAGACCCCCGGGGAGGGGGGGACCCCCCCCCCAGGGGATGGGGGGGGGCTGGCACCCTGGGGGGGGTCTCCCCCGTGCCCCCCCGGGGGCCCGGCCAAGCACTCACAGTTATGGACAGAAACGCCGGCGCGTACAAAAATAAAAGCTCTGCACGACCCCCCCCCCGCCGAGACCCCCCCATCCCGCCGCTACAAGGCCACAGGCCAGGCCTGACCCCCCCCCCCCCCCAATTTTGGGGGGGTCAGATGCCCCCCAACACCCCCCAGCACCATTGCACACCCCCCGGCCGCGCCCCCCCCCCAGTGAAGGGAGACCCCAGCCCCGATGCTACAGTACAGTGTTCAGAAATGGGGGACCCCCCCAAAAAAAAAAGGAAAAAAAAAGCTGTTTTGGGGGCTGCCCCCCCCCAGAACCCCCCTAAACCCCCCCCCGCTCGGATTTGGGGGGGGCACCTCGTTATTGCTTCACCTCTAGTGGGGATTTGGGGGGGGGAGACCCCCCCAGTATGGCCTGGACCCTCACCCTGCACAGCCCCCAGCGGGTTTGGGGGGGCCCTTCCTTGGGGGGGGGCATGAGAGCCCCCCAGTAGAGAGGGGTCCCCCCCCAGGAGGGCTGGGGGCAATTTGGGGGGGGGGCAATTGGGGAGGGGGGCAATGGGGGGGGGTAATTTGGGGAAGGGGGGGCAAACCCAGCGATCCCTGTGCAAAATGGGGGGAGCGAGCGGAAGACTTTGGGGGGGGAAACGTGCGCCCCAAATTGGGGGGGGCCTCCCTGTGCCCCCCCCTCCCCCAGGCCTCATCCCCCCCCCCCCAGCCCCCAAATTGCCCCCCCCCCCCGGGTCCGTCCTCCCTCCGGATAAATGGCTTTTGGGTGGCAGACGGGGGGAGCCCCCAAACCCCCCAAGCCCCCCGTTTATTTGGGGGGGGGTCTATCCCCGTTCCCTTATTTTTTCCCCGGGGGGGGGCCATTTTCTCTCTTTTTTTGTCTTTTCGAGTTTTTTAAAAAATACAATAAAAATTCCCGCTCCCCCCGCCCCCCCCCAAACCCCCCTCAACTTAAAACCACATGAAAAGGAAAATAAAATTAAAATAAAATAAATCTGAGTTCTGCTCTCCCCCCCCCCAAAAAATAATCTACAAGGTGGGGGGGTCACCACTCCCCGACCGCGTCCCCCCCCCCCGAGTCCGTTCCGCTCTTCCTCCTCCTCCTCCTCCTCGGGGGGTCTCCCGGGGGGCTGCTCCGGGGGGGTGACGTAGGGTTGGTGGGGGAGCCCGGGGGGGGTCGCAGGGTGGGGGGGCCCCCCCAGCGCGGGGCTCCTGCCCCTCCTCATCCTCCTCCAGCGTCAGGTCGAAGTGGAAGCGGTGCTGGGGGGGGGGAGGCGGCGGCGGCCGGGGGGGGGGCGAGGGGCTGTGGGGGACGCGGCTGTGGTACCAGTCCCGGTTCTCCTCCAGCGTCTCCAGGATCTCCTGCGCGTCCGGGTGCACCAGGTCGGCCCAGGTCTCCCACAGCGGGTGCACGATGTAGTCGATGAAGCCCACCTGGGGAGGGGACGCGTTGGGGACACGGGGGGGGGGACGTCAGTCCTGGGAGCTGGGGCTGTCACTGCACCCCCCCCCCGGTGTCACCCCGACACCAGCGGGTGGCCGAGGACGGTGTGCAGGGATGGGCTGGCCCCGTGGGATGCCCGTGCTTGGGGACACCCAGTTGGGGACGTCCTGGGGGCACCGAGGGTCCCTGTGCCCATGGGATGCTTGGTTGGGGACATCGGGGTGGCACCAGGGGTCCCTGTGCCCATGGGATGCTTGGTTGGGGACATCGGGGTGGCACCAGGGGTCCCTGTGCCCATGGGATGCTTGGTTGGGGACATCGGGGTGGCACCAGGGGTCCCTGTCCCCATGGATGCTCAGTTGGGGACGTGGGGGTGGCACTGAGGGTCCCTGTCCCCATGGGATGCTCAGCTGGGGACATTGGGGTGGCACCAGGGGTCCCTGTCCCCATCTGGTACCCAAGGATGCTGTGCAGGGACACTGGGGTGGCACTGAGGGTCCCTGTGCCCATGGGATGCTTGGTTGGGGACATCGGGGTGGCACTGAGGGTCCCTGTCTCCATGGGATGCTTGGTTGGGGACATCGGGGTGGCACCAGGGGTCCCTGTGCCCATGGGATGCTCAGTTGGGGACATCGGGGTGGCACTGAGGGTCCCTGTCCCCATGGATGCTCAGCTGGGGACATCAGGGTGGCACTGGGGGTCCCTGTCCCCATGGATGCTCAGCTGGGGACATCAGGGTGGCACTGGGGGTCCCTGTCCCCATGGATGCTCAGCTGGGGACATCAGGGTGGCACTGGGGGTCCCTGTCCCCATGGGATGCTTGGTTGGGGACATCAGGGTGGCACCAGGGGTCTCTGTCCCCATCTGGTACCCAAGGATGCTGTGCAGGGACATCGGGGCGGCACTGGGGGTCCCTGTCCCCATGGATGCTCAGTTGGGGACATCGGGGTGGCACCAGGGGTCCCTGTCCCCATGGGATGCTCAGTTGGAGACATGAGGGTGGCACCGAGGGTCCCTGTTGCCCTGGGATGGTCGGTTGGGGACATTGGGGTGGCACCAGGGGTCCCTGTCACGATGGGATGCCCAGCTGGGGACATCAGGGTGGTACCGAGGGTCCCTGTCCACATCTGGTACCCAAGGATGCTGTGCAGGGACATTGGGGTGGCACTGAGGGTCCCTGTCCCCATGGGATGCCCAGCTGGGGACATCAGGGTGGCACTGAGGGTCCCTGTCCCCATCTGGTACCCAAGGATGCTGTGCAGGGACATTGGGGTGGCACTGGGCGTCCCTGTCCCCATGGGATGCTCGGTTGGGGACATGAGGGTGCCACCGAGGGTCCCCATCCCCACGCCTCTGCACAGGGCCACCCACGTGGGGCCACCCCGTCCCCCCGCTGTCCCCGTACCTGGGACTTCTCGACGGAGGCGGTGTGCTTGTCGCACATGGGGCTGATCTCCATTCCCCGCTCCCGCTCCCTGTCTCCCTGCCGGAAAAACTCCTCCATGATCCGCTCCGTCCACTGCCGGTACAGCGCCAGCGGCTTCGTCGGGTTGCTCAGGTCGGCGCAGTGCACCATGTTCCTCAGGACCTGCCGAGATCCCCCCGCCGTCGGTCAGCCGCCCCCGGGCCCCCCGGCCCCCCCGAGCCCCCCCCAAAGACCTGGATCCTGTCCGTGTAGTTGTCCAGCAGCAGCACCCCGGAGCTCGTCACCTTCTTGGTCTCCACCATCGTCTTCAGGTCGGCCAAGAGGCTCATGTGCTTGGACATGTCGGTGGCCAGGACCTGATGACAAGGGGGGGTCAGGATGCGTCCCCTCCCCCAGAATCGTGGAATCGTTGAGGTTGGAAGAGAGCTTTCAGCTCATCGAGTCCCGGCGTTAAGCTCAAGCTACCAACTGCCACCAAACCACGGCCCCGAGCGCCGCGGCTGCGCGGCTCTGAAACCCCTCCCGGGCTGGGGACGCAGCCCCTGCCCTGGGCAGCCTGGCCCAGCGCCCCACAGCCCTTTGGGCGCGGGAATCCTTCCCGAGATCCAACCTAACCCTCCCCGGGCGCGACCGGAGGATGCTGTGCAGGGCCATGGGGTGGCACCGAGGGTCCCTGTCCCCAAGGGATGCTGGTGCTCAGGGACACCCAGCTGGGGCCACCAGGGTGGCACTGAGGGTCCCTGTCCCCATGGGATGCTCATGTTTGGGGACATGGGGGTGGCACTGAGGGTCCCTGTCCCCATCTGGTACCCAAGGATGCTGTGCAGGGCCATGGGGGTGGCATTGAGGATCTCTGTCCCCATGGGATGCCCAGTTGGGGACATGGGGGTGGCACCGAGGGTCCCTGTCCCCATGGGATGCCCAGCTGGGGACATCATGGCGGCACTGAGGATCCCTGTGCCCATGGGATGCTCAGTTAGGGACATCAGGGTGGCACTGAGGGTCCCTGTCCCCAGGGGATGCCCAGCTGGGGACATTGGGGTGGCACTGAGGGTCCCTGTTCCCATCTGGTACCCAAGGATGCTGTGCAGGGACACAGAGGTGGCACCGAGGGTCCCTGTCCCCATCTGGTACCCGAGTCCCCTCGCCCCTGCACCGATGGTCGATACAGGCATTAAACGGCGCTGGCCGCAGTGCGGAGCCCTGGGGACGCCGCCGGTGACGCCCGCCCGCTGGCTCTAACCCCGTTCGCACCCTTCGCCGGGCCCGGCCACCCGGCCGGTTTTCACCCCGCCGAGCGTTCGCCCGTCCGCGCCGCGAGCAGCCGGCTTCTCCAGGAGAGCGCTGCGGCCCCGACACCCAGCACCCACGGCCCTTCCCTCGCCACCGAGCGCCCCGCCACGCGCCGGGGCTGCGGGGCCCTACCATGTCGATGACCATTTTGCGGAGGGTTTGGCGCTGGCGCTTGCTGAGGTTCTGGAAAATGTCGCAGTTTTCCTCCTGCAGCAGCTTGAAGCCCACGGCCAAGTGATGGTTCTCCAGCACCGACTCGTCGTTGTACATCAGCGCCAGCTCCGAGTCTGGGGGGGGGGACACGGAGTGAGGGGACCCCCCTGGGTGTGCGTGGGGGGGACACGGAGTGAGGGGACCCCCCCTGGGGCGCACATGGGGGACACGGAGCGAGGGGACCCCCTGGGGTGCGTGGGGGGGACACGGAGCGAGGGGACCCCCCTGGGGTGCGTGGGGGGGGGGGGGGACGGAGTGAGGGGACACCCCCAGGGCTGCATGGGGGGGACATGGAGCGAGGGGACCCCCCTGGGGTGCGTGGGGGGGACATGGAGCGAGGGGACCCCCCCTGGGGCGCACATGGGGGACACGGAGCGAGGGGACCCCCTGGGGTGCGTGGGGGGGACATGGAGCGAGGGGACCCCCCTGGGGTGCGTGGGGGGGGACACGGAGCGAGGGGACCCCCCTGGGGTGCGTGGGGGGGGGGGGACACGGAGTGAGGGGACACCCCCAGGGCTGCATGGGGGGGACATGGAGCGAGGGGACCCCCCTGGGGTGCGTGGGGGGGACACAGAGCGAGGGGACACCCCCAGGGCTGCATGGGGGGGACATGGAGCGAGGGGACCCCCCTGGGGTGCGTGGGGGGGACACAGAGCGAGGGGACCCCCCCTGGGGTGCGTGGGGGGGGACACGGAGCGAGGGGACCCCCCTGGGCTGCATGGGGGGGACATGGAGCGAGGGGACCCCCCTGGGGTGCGTGGGGGGGACACAGAGCGAGGGGACCCCCCTGGGGCGTGTGGGGGGATACGGAGCGAGGGGACCCCCCTGGGCTGCATGGGGGGGACACGGAGCGAGGGGACCTCTGCCGTGTGCAAGGCAGTGCATGTGCAATATGACATGCATGTGCAAAATGACAGGCATGTGCAAGACGATGTGTGTGTGCAAGGCTGTGGACGTGCAAGATGACACGCGTGTGCAAGACGACAGGTATGTGCAAGGTGGTGCATGTGTGCAAGACGTGTGCGTGCAAGACTGTACAAGATGACATGTGAGTGCAAGACGACGGGCACGTGCAAGACGACACGTATGCAAGATGACAGATGCATGCAAGACAGCGTGGGCGTGCAAAACGACACGCATGTGCAAGACAGCGTGTGTGCGAGACAACACGCGTGTGCAAGACCGTGCCCGCGCCGGATGGGATGTGCCGGCAAGGCAGCTCGTGCACGCAAGGCGCGTGCAGCGCAGTGTGTGTGTGCGAGACGCCACGCGTGTGCGAGACGCCACGCGTGCGCGAGGCCCGCCCCAGCCGGCCGCACTCACTGGTGTTGATGAGGAACTGGTTGGAGACGCCGGGGTGGTCGACGTCGTGGATGGCGGCGGCGAAGAGGGCTGCCAGGATCTCCAGGTCGGTGAACACCGCCTGCGGCACCGGGCGCCCTCAGCACCCGCCCCGGCACCCCGAAACCCCCCAAACTGGGGACCCCCAGGCCTCGGGGGTCAGGGGTCCCAGCACCCGGAGATCCTGGCGCCCGGGGACCCCAGCGGACAGGGACCCCGCTATTCAGGGACCCCCAGCATCCAGGGACCCCCCAGGATCTCAGCACCCCAATATTTCAGGACCACAGCATCTGGGACCCCGGCGTCTTGGGACCGTGGCATTCAGGGACCCCAACACCTGGGGACCCCGGCATTTGGGGACCTCGGCACTTGGGGACCCCAACGTCTCAGGAGCCAAATACCTGGGGACCCCCGCATCTTGGGACCATGGAATTTGGGGGCCCCAGCATCTTGGAACCCCAATATCTGGGGAGCCTGACATCTTAGGACCATGGCAATTGGGGACCCCGACATCTGGGGACCCCAACATCTGGGGACCCCGGCATCTGGGAGCCCTGGCCTTTGGGGACCCCATCACCTGGTGTCCCCAGCACCCCAAGACCCCCCCTCACCCCCAGATGCCCCCCCAACCCTCTCCACACCCCCCCCTTCAACCAAACCCCCATCACCCAACCCCTCCACCGACCCTGGGGGGTCCCCCCACCCCACGAAGGGTCCCACCACCCTGCGATGGGTCCCCACCACCCCATGAAGGGTCCCCATCACCCCACGAAGGGTCCCCCCACCCCATGAAAGGGTCCCCCCCCGCCACGAAGGGTCCCACCACCCCGTGATGGGTCCCCCACCCCACGAAGGGTCCTCTCACCCCACGAAGGGTCCCCACCACCCCATGAAAGGGTCCCCCCACCCCACGAAGGGTCCCCCCCACCCCGCGATGGGTCGGGGGCTCACGTCGAGGGCGGGGGTGGCCAGCAGGACGTGGGTGGACTGCATGACGTCGGCGGCGTGCAGGCTGTTGTGGTAGGCGACGTCGGCGTGGTAGTGGTCCTCCAAGGTCAAGGTGTAGGTCAGCAACGTCTCCACCGGGATCCTGAAGGTCTTCACCAGCTCCCGCTCCTGTGCCGGGGCGGGGGGGATTGGGGGGTGCTCGGGCCCCCCACCCACCCACAGGGGACCCAGGAGTCTGGGGGGGGGGGATCGGGGGGTGCTCGGGCCCCCCACCCACCCACAGGGGACCCAGGAGTCTGGGGGGGGGGGATCGGGGGGTGCTCGGGCCCCCCACCCACCCACAGGGGACCCAGGAGTCTGGGGGGGGGGATCGGGGGGTGCTCGGGCCCCCCACCCACCCACAGGGGACCCAGGAGTCTGGGGGGGGGGGATCGGGGGGTGCTCGGGCCCCCCACCCACCCACAGGGGACCCAGGAGTCTGGGGGGGGGGGATCGGGGGGTGCTCGGGCCCCCCACCCACCCACAGGGGACCCAGGAGTCTGGGGGGGGGGATAGGGGGGTGCTCGGGCCCCCCACCCACCCACAGGGGACCCAGGAGTCTGGGGGGGGGGATCGGGGGGTGCTCGGGCCCCCCACCCACCCACAGGGGACCCAGGAGTCTGGGGGGGGGGGATCGGGGGGTGCTCGGGCCCCCCACCCACCCACAGGGGACCCAGGAGTCTGGGGGGGGGGATAGGGGGGTGCTCGGGCCCCCCACCCACCCACAGGGGACCCAGGAGTCTGGGGGGGGGGATTGGGGGGTGCTCGGGCCCCCCACCCACCCACAGGGGACCCAGGAGTCTGGGGGGGGGGGATCGGGGGGTGCTCGGGCCCCCCACCCACCCACAGGGGACCCAGGAGTCTGGGGGGGGGGGATCGGGGGGTGCTCGGGCCCCCCCCCCCCCACAGGGGACCCAGGAGTCTGGGGGGGGGGATAGGGGGGTGCTCGGGCCCCCCACCCACCCACAGGGGACCCAGGAGTCTGGGGGGGGGGATCGGGGGGTGCTCGGGCCCCCCACCCACCCACAGGGGACCCAGGAGTCTGGGGGGGGGGATCGGGGGGTGCTCGGGCCCCCCACCCACCCACAGGGGACCCAGGAGTCTGGGGGGGGGGATAGGGGGGTGCTCGGGCCCCCCACCCACCCACAGGGGACCCAGGAGTCTGGGGGGGGGGATCGGGGGGTGCTCGGGCCCCCACCCACCCACAGGGGACCCAGGAGTCTGGGGGGGGGGGATAGGGGGGTGCTCGGGCCCCCCACCCACAGGGGACCCAGGAGTCTGAGGGGGGGAATAGGGGGGTGCTCGGGCCCCCCACCCACCCACAGGGGACCCAGGAGTCTGGGGGGGGGGGGGATAGGGGGTGGGGGGGTTTAGGGGGGATAGGGGAGTTTGGGGGGGATGAGGGGGGTTTGGGGGGGCATAAGGGGAGTTTGGGGGGGCATAAGGGGGGGATGAGAGGGGGTTGGGGGGGCATAAGGGGGGTTTGGGGGGATAAGGGGGGTTTGGGGGGGCATAAGGGGGGGATGAGAGGGGGTTGGGGGGGCATAAGGGGGGTTTGGGGGGGCATGGGAGGGGTTGGGGGGTTTGGGGGGGGATGAGGGGGGTTTAGGGGGGATAAAGGGGGTTTGGGGGGGATAAAGGGGGTTTGGGGTGGGATGGGAGGGGTTGGGGGGTTTGGGGGGCATGAGAGGGGGTTGGGGGGCATAAGGGGGGTTTGGGGGGGCTGCGGGGGGTTTGGGGGGGCATAAGGGGGGTTTGGGGGGGATAAGGGGGGTTTGGGGGGGCTGCGGGGGCTTTGGGGGGGCCGTACCTGGAATATCGTGTACATGATGCAGCTGAGCGAGCGGTTGTTGGAGTACTCGGAGACGCGGAAGATGTTCAGGCCCCACTTGTTGAGGTTGTCGAGCTCCTGGGGGGCGCAGGGGGGTGGGTACAGCGCAGACCCCCCCCCCCCCAGCCCCCCCATCCCGGCGAACCCCCTCACCTTGCCCAGCAGCTCTTCCCGGTCGGTTTTGACCCCGAAGCGGGGGACGCTGGAGCCGCCGGGGCTGGAGCCGGGGGGCAGCTTCTTCACCCCACTGATCTGCCCCATGGGGGGGGGCTGCCGCCGCTTCTTCTCCCGCTCCTTGGGGCCGGGGGCCGGGATCTCCACCTCGTGCTGCTTGTCTGGGGGGGGGGGGAGACGGGGACGGGTCGGGGGGCACGGCCACGCCACGCCGGCGGGCCCCCCTGCACCGCTGGGAGCCCCCCCGGCGTGCGAGGGGTGCGCGTGTGTGAGGGGTGCGCGTGCAAGGGATGCGTGGTCTGGTGGGGGTCCCTGGGGGTCCCTGGAGGACTGGTGGGGGTCCCTGGGGGTCTGGCAGGGGTCCCTGGGGGTCCCTGGAGGACTGGTGGGGGTCCCTGGGGGTCCTCAGGGGTCTGGTGGGGGTCCCTGGGGGTCCCTGGGGGGCTGGGAGTGTCCCTGGGGGTCCCTGGAGGTCTGGTGGGGGTCCCTGGGGGTCTGGCGGGGGTCCCTGGGGGTCCTCAGGGGTCTGGTGGGGGTCCCTGGGGGTCTGGCAGGGGTCCTTGGGAGTCCTCAGGGGTCTGGTGGGGGTCCCTGGGGGTCCCTGGGGGTCTGGCAGGGGTCCCTGGGGGTTCTCAGGGGTCTGGTGGGGTTCCCTGGGGGTCCTCTGGGATCTGGCAGGGGTCCCTGGAGGTCTGGTGGGGGTCCCTGGGGATCCTGGGGGTCCCCAGAGGTCTGGCAGTGCGCCTGGGGGTCCCTGGGAGTCCTCAGGGATCTGGCGAGGGTTCCTGGGTGTCCCTGAGGGGCTGGCGGGGGTCCGGAGGGTCCCTGAGGGTCCTCTGGGATCTGGTGGGGTTCCCTGGGGGTCCCCGGGGGTCTGGCAGTGTCCCTGGGGGTCCCTGGGAGTCCCCAGGGGTCTGGTGGGGGTCCCTGGGGGTCCGACAGTGCCCCTGGGGGTCCCTGGGAGTCCTCTAGGATCTGGCGGCGTTCCCTGGGGGTCCCCAGGGGTCTGGCGGGGGTCCCCAGGGGTCTGGGGGGTCCCTGGGAGTCCCCAGGGGTCTGGGGGGGTTCTCTGGGGGTCCTCCTGGGTGTCCCCAGGGGTCTGGTGGGGGTCCCTGGGAGTCCTCTAGGATCTGGCGGCATTCCCTGGGGGTCCCCGGGGGTCTGGCGGGGGTCCAGAGGGTCCCTGAGGGTCCCTGGGAGTCCCCAGGGGTCTGGTGGGGGTCCCTGGGAGTCCTCTGGGATCTGGCGGCGTTCCCTGGGGGTCCCCGGGGGTCTGGCGGGGGTCCAGAGGGTCCCTGGGGGTCCCTGGGAGCCCTCAGGAGACTGGCAAGGGTTCCTGGGCGTCCCTGAGGGGCTGGCAGGGGCCCGGGGGGTCCCTGGGAGTCCCCAGGGGTCTGGTGGGGGTCCCTGGGAATCCTCAGGGGACTGGCAAGGGTCCCTGGGCGTCCCTGAGGGGCTGGCAGGGGTCCCTGAGAGGCTGGCAGGGGTCCCTGGGGGTCCCGGGGGGTTCTCTGGGGGTCCTCCGGGATCTGGCAGGGGTCCTTGGGGGTCCCTGGAGGTCTGGTGGGGGTCCCGAGGGATCCTGGGGGTCCCCGGGGGTCTGGCAGTGCCCCTGGGGGTCCCTGGAAGTCCCCAGGGGACTGGCGAGGGTTTCTGGGTGTCCCTAAGGGGCTGGCGGGGGTCCCTGGGGTCCCTGAGGGGCTGGCAGGGGTCCAGAGGGTCCCTGAGGGTCCCTGGGAGTCCCCAGGGGTCTGGTGGGGGTCCCTGGGAGTCCTCTGGGATCTGGTGGGGGTCCCTGGGGGTCCCCGGGGGTCTGGCAGTGCCCCTGGGGGTCCCTGGGAGTCCTCAGGGGACTGGTGAGGGTCCCTGGGCGTCCCTGAGGGGCTGGTGGGGGTCCCGGGGGTCCCTGGGAGTCCCCAGGGGTCTGGTGGGGGTCCCTGGGAGTCCTCTGGGATCTGGTGGGGGTCCCTGGGGGTCCCCGGGGGTCTGGCAGTGCCCCTGGGGGTCCCTGGGAGTCCTCAGGGGACTGGTGAGGGTCCCTGGGCGTCCCTGAGGGGCTGGTGGGGGTCCCGGGGGTCCCTGGGAGTCCCCAGGGGTCTGGTGGGGGTCCCTGGGGGGCTGGCGGGGGTCCAGGGGGTCCCGGGGGTCCCTGGGGGGCTGGCGGGGGTCCAGGGGGGTCCGGGGGGTCCCGGGGGCTCACCGAGGAAGGTGCTGGAGATGTACTCAGAGACCTGGTTGCCGGAGCGGCTCATCTCGGAGAGGTGGGTCAGCTCCCGGTTCAGCATCCTCTTGAACTGGGGGGGACGGGGGGTGAGGGACCCCCCGCATCGCCCCCGGGCCTCCCCGCATCGCCCCCCGCCCCCGGGACCCCCCCCAGCCCCGGGGTCCGAGCCCTGGAGAGGGACGAAGACCCCGAGGGGGAAGGGGGGGTCCCAGCCTGGCTGGGCCACCCCCGTCCTGTCAGCCAGACTGGGATGGGGACTGGGATGGGGCCAGGGATGGGGACTGGGACTGGGATTGGGACCAGATGGAGATGGGGACAGGGATGGGACAGGGATGGGATGGGACTGGGATGGGATGGAGATGGGGACAAGGATGGAGATGGGGACAAGGATGGAGATGGGGACAAGGATGGAGATGGGGACAGGGACTGGGACCAGATGGAGATAGGGACAGGGATGGGACAGGGATGGGATGGGACTGGAACGGGGACCGGGATGGGGACTGGGACGGGATGAAGATGGGGATGGGGACAGGGACAAGGATGGGGACAAGAATGGGACTGGGATGGGGACAGGGACAGGGATGGAGACAAGGATGGGGACAGGGTGACAATGGGAAGGGGACAGGGACAAGGGCATGGGATGGGGACAGGGACAGGGACAGGACGGGGCCAGCACAGCTTCACCCCACGGGGCCCCAGCCCCGTCCCCGCAGCACTGGAGGGGGACACTGGTGGCACTGGGGGGGGACACTGGGAGCCACCAGCGCTTCCAGCCCCTGTCCCGGCCCCAAGGACCCCCCCAGCCGGGAGCACCCAGGGGTGCCCCCCCCGGGGGTGCTGCGGCAGCAGGGGGGGGTCGCCCCGTGTCCCCCGAGTCCCCGCTGTCCTTGAGCGGGGCCCGGATGCTGCCCCCCCCCCCTCCAGTGACTCATCCCCCGGCCGGGGGGGGCTGAGGGGGGGCCAGGCCCGTGTCCCCCCCCCGGGCACCCCCAGGCTCAGCGAGGGGTCCCCACCTCTGTCACCCCCCCCGTCCCCAGGCGTCCGGGCCCCCCCACCCTGGGGACCCCTCCAGCACTCAGGGACCCCCCCCAATAAAAACCCCAGACCTTATTGCCCCCCCCAAAGCCCCCAGCCCCCATTGCCCCCCCCAGAGGGAGGTGCTGGCCCCGCCCCCCCCACTGCGGGGGGGGCCCGATCCGGGGCGAGGGGTGGGGGCTGCTGCCCCCCCCATTTACCCCAGCCCCCCCCCATTGCCCCCAACACTGGGGGGGGGGGGGAGAGCATCACTGCATCCCTCCCCCATCAGCCAATCAGGAGCCTCCGCCCAATCTCCATGGCAACCGCAGTCTCCGTAGCAACTGCCCCATCCCCATCCCTGCGGGGGGGAGGTTTAACCCCTGTTGTGCCACGGGGGGGGGTCCTCCAGCCCCCCACCCCCCCCCACGGGACCACCCTCAACTTGCTGCCCCACGTCATGAGTTTGCCGGGTCTCTGCGTGACGGCGCAGCCCCCCCCAAGCCACAAATTGAGGGGGGGGGCTGCCCCCCCCCAACACAGCCCCCCCCGCGACGGGGCCGTGCGTGCCCAACCCCCCCTCCCCAGCCCCCCCAAACTGGGGGGGCACCGTGCAGGGAAGCGGGGGGAGACCCCCGGGGGCGGCTCGGGGGGTCCCGCCGTGACATTGGGGGGGGGGAAGGTCACAGGTGCCCCCCCGCGCCCCCTTACCTGGTCCCACCAGCCCACCAGCCAGGGCTTGGCGCAGGTCTCGCAGAAAAAATCCACCAAGGGCATTTTCCAGCCGGGGGGGAGGGGGGCGGCCGGGGGCTCTGGACCCCCCCCCGCCACCCCGAGGGAACCGGGGGTCCCTGCTTACCGGGGGGGGGCCCCCCTTCCCTCTCCGAGCACCCCCCCCCTACCCGCAGCCTCTTAAGGGCCGGGGGAGGCGATGGGGAGCGGGGGGGCCCTGGGCATGGTGGGACCCGGGGGGGGGGAGCAGGGCCCCCCCCCGGGGTTGGGAGGGCACCGCCACCCCCCCCCCACCCCCCCCGGCGCTGTCCCCGGCCGGGGGGGTCCCTCACATCGCCCCCCCCTCCCCCTTTGCTCCAGAGGCTGAACCCCCCCTCCCCCGGGGTCCTGCAGCCCCCCCCGGGGGTGGTGGGGGGTCAGTGGGTGCCCATGGGGGGGTGGGGGGCCGGGGGGGGGGCGAGAGGATGCGGGGGGATGGAGAGGGTCGGGGGGGGCTCCAAGGGCGGGTGGGGGGGAGCGGGGATGCGGGAGGATGCGGGAGGATGCGGGGGGGGCGAGGGGTGGCGGGGGGGTCCCGGGGGGGTCTCGGCGTGCCGAGGGGGGCCGGAGGGGGGTCCCGGGGGGGTCTCGGCGGGCCGGGGGGTCCCGGGGGTCCCGGGGGGGTCCCGTCGGGGCTGCGGAGGCCGCGGAGCTCCGGGCGGGGGGGGGCCGCACGCCTGCGCGGGGCTGCGGGGCCTCGCTCCGCCCCCCCGGCCCTGCCCACGCCCCCCCCCCCCCCCCGGCCACGGTCACGGCCACGGCCACGGCCCCGCCGCAGCGCCGGGCGGGCGGGGCGGGGCGGGGGGGGGCAGGCGTTCGGGGGCGGGGGGGGGCTGTTGGGGTCCCCAAGTGAGGGGGTCCCCCCCCACTGGGGCCGGGACCCCCCCCCTCTGGGGTGGGGACCCCCACGAGTGACCCCGCGTGGGGATGGGGACCCCCAGGGGCCACCCCCGAAGGGCCAGGGACCCCCCCAGGTCCCCCAAAGGGCCAGGGCCCCCCCCAGACCCCCCCACTGGGGCAGGGACCCCCAGGGGCCACCCCACGCTGGGGCGGGGACCCCCAGGTCCCCCCACTGGGGCGGGGACCCCTCCACGGGTGGCACAGGGGGGTGACAGGCACATGGGGACGTGGGGACGCGCCGGGAGGGCACGATCCTGCACCCAGACCCGCAGCACTGGCTACGGCACCGGCCACCACCGCCACAACCACGGCCACCGGCCCTGGCACCACTGCTGGCACCAGCACCGCCGGCATCACCAACACCCGACACAGCCGCTGCCACCGGCCCCACCGGCACCGCCACCAACCACCAGCACCACCGCTGGCACCAGCACAGCTGGTATCACCAACACAGCTGGTATCACCAACACCTGACACAGCCGCTGCCACCGGCCCCACCGGCACCGCCACCAACCACCGGCACAACCGCTGGCACCGGTGTCGGTGCCACCAACACCCCGACACAGCCGCTGCCACCGCCAGCACCACCGGCACTGCCACTGCTGACAACCACCGATGCAGTCGTCACCACCGGCACAACCGACACTGCCACCACCACCAACCACCGGCACCACTGCTGGCACCAGTGTCAGTGCCACCAACACCCCTGCCACAGCCGCTGCCACCGGCGCTGCCACCGGCACTGCCACTGCTGACAACCACCGCCACAACCACCACCACTGGCACTGCCACCGCTGCCACCGTCACCACCGATGGGCCAGGGACCCCATGCGGCCCCCGGACGCTGTCCCCAACCCCCTGCTGCCACCACCCCCCCTGCCCCCAAAGCCCCCTGTCCCTGTCCCCACGGCGGAACCGGGGTCCTGTCCCCAAACCCGTGGCATAGCCGGGGTCCTGTCCCCATCCCTGTCCCCACGGCGGAACTGGGGTCTTGTCCCCAAATCCATGGCAGAGCTGGGGTCCTGTCCCCATCCCTGTCCTCATGTCACAGCAGGGTCCATCCTTGTCCCTGTCCCTGTCCCTGAGCCGCAGTCGGGTCCATCCCCATCCCCGTGTCACAGCAGGGTCCCTCCCTGTCCCCATCCCCATGCTGGTATCATGGTGGGGTCCATCCCCATCCCCATCCTGGTGTCATGGCGGGGTCTATCCCCGTCCCATGTCACGGCGGGGTCCATCCCCGTCCCATGTCACGGCGGGGTCCATCCCCGTCCCCATCCCCGTCCCCATGTCACAGCGGGGTCCATCCCTGTCCCCATCCTGGTGTCACAGCGGGGTCCATCCCTGTCCCCATCCCCATCCTGGTGTCACAGCAGGGTCCATCCCTGTCCCCATCCCCGTCCTCATGTCACAGAAGGGTCCATCCCTGTCCCTGTCCCCATCCCTGAGCCGCAGTCGGGTCCATCCCCATCCCCACGTCACAGCGGGGTCCATCCCTGTCCCCATCCCCATCCCCATGTCACAGCGGGGTCCATCCCCATCCCATGTCACGGCGGGGTCCATCCCCGTCCCCTGTCACGACAGGCCCGTTGCCGTGCCCCCGGCCCCGCGCCGTGCCCCACCTTGTTGGAGGCCATCTCGCTGACGGCGCGGTGGGTCTGCAGGGTCTCCAGCTGGTCCAGGCACCAGTCCAGCTCCTCCAGCGTCTCCCGGGCCAGCTGCTGGGACGTCTCCTCTGCGCGGGGGTCAGCGCTCGCCCGAGCCCCCCGCGCCAGGGGACGGGGCTGGGGGGGGCCCCCGGGGCTGGGGGGGGTACAGGGACCCCCCTGGGGACGGGGCTGGGGGGGCCCCCGGGGCTGGGGGTGCAGGGACCGCCCTGGGGACGGGGCTGGGGGGGCCCCCGGGGCTGGGGGTACAGGGACCCCTCTGGGGACGGGGCTGGGGGTCCCCTGGGCTGGGGGTGCAGGGACCCCCTGGGGATGGGGCTGGGGGGTACAGGGACCCCCCTGGGGACGGGGCTGGGGGGACCCCCGGGGCTGGGGGTGCAGGGACCCCCCTGGGGACGGGGCTGGGGGGCCCCCGGGGCTGGGGGTGCAGGGACGCCCCTGGGGACGGGGCTGGGGGGTGCAGGGACCCCCCCTGGGGACGGGGCTGGGGGGACCCCCGGGGCTGGGGGTGCAGGGACCCCCCTGGGGACGGGGCTGGGGGGTGCAGGGACCCCCCTGGGGACGGGGCTGGGGGGACCCCCGGGGCTGGGGGTGCAGGGACCCCCCTGGGGACAGGGCTGGGGGGTACAGGGACCCCCCTGGGGACGGGGCTGGGGGGGTACAGGGACCCCCCCGGGGATGGGGATGGGGGTCCCCGGGGCTGGGGGTGCAGGGACCCCCTGGGGACGGGACTGGGGGAGATGGGGGCTGGCAGCCCCGTGCCTCAGTTTCCCCAGTGGGATGGGGGCACAACCAGTTTTACCCCTCCTGTTCCCCCAAACCCCCCCAGATCCCCCCAAATCCTCCAAGCTCGGGGGGGGGGGTGACCCCCCCTTAACCCCTTCACCCCCGACCCCCCCTTACCCGAGAGCGTGGCCTTGCAGAGGGGGGGCTGGGAGCCGATGGGCGACCGCCTGGCGGGGGGGGACAGGAGTGGGGGGGAGTCAGGGCTGGCCGGGACCCCCACATGGGGGGGGGGGGGTCGGGGTCAGGGTCAAGGTCACTCACTTGCTGGACGTGGGGGTGGGGACATTTGCCAGGATGGAAAAGTTGCTGCGGACGCTGCGGAGACTCGCCAGCACCTGGGGGGGGACAGGGACACAAAAGGGGGGGACACGGGGGGGGTCAGGGACAGATGGGGGGGACACCCCCCCCCCAGGGACCCCAAATCTGCCACTGGCATCACCCAAACCCCGAGCACCGGGGCCAGCCCCCCCCAACCCCCCAGGCAGGGCTTGGGGGTGGAGGGCCCAATCCTGCCCCCCCCCAACCGGGGGCCCCCTGGGGACCCCCCGGCCCTACCTGGGCGAAGGGGGTGACGATCAGGTCCTCGGCGTGGCTGGAAGAGAAGGGGGGGGTCAGCGGGTGGGGCCAGGACGCCTGGGTGCCCCCCCGGCCCCCCACCCACCCTGGGGGGGGGACACGGCCCCCAGTGGGGGGGGGGAACCCCAGAGGGGATATTGGGGGGTGCCTGGGGGTATTGGGGGGTCTCCAAGGGGAGGGTGGGGAGGGGGCCCAGGGGGGTATCGAGGGGTCCCCAGGGGGGTATTGGGGGGTCCCTGGGGGATATTGGGGGTCTCCAGAGGGATGGAGGGGGGTCCCCAGGGGGGGTATCAAGGAGGTCCCCAGGGGGGTGTTGGGGGGTCCCCAAGGGGATGGCGGGGGGTTACACAGGGGAATATTGGGGGGTCCCCAAGGGGATGGCAGCGGGGTCCCCAGGGGGATATCGGGGGTCCCCAGGGGAATATTGGGGGGGGGTTCTCCAGGGTGGATGGCAGGGGGGTCCCTGGGGGATATCGGGGGGTCCCTGGGGCACCCAGAGCCCGGGGATCCGGGGGAGGGCCCCGGGGGTGCCGGGGGCCGTACTCACGCCTCGCTGGCGATGGAGGAGTTGCGGGACATGCTCTTGGGCGAGGCGTCGTAGTCGCTGTCGGAGCGGTAGAGGAAGGACTCGCGGCGCTGGCCGGGGGGGCCGCCGGGCAGCAGCACCAGCCCCGGGCTGGCCTGGGGGTCCGGGGGGCTGCGGCCCGGCGAGGGGCCATTCTCCACCTCGAAGCTGGGGGGACACGGGGGGACGTCGGGGACGGGGTGCGGGGGGCCGGGCCGGGAGCCCCTCGCAGCCCCCCAGGGTCCGGCACGACACCGGGGCCCTGCGGACCCCCGGGCAGGGCTCGGTGCCGGCGATGAGCCCAGCGGCGCTGGTGACATTCCTGGTGGCACTGGTGACATGCCCGGCGGTGACGGTGGCCGTGCCACGCCGCCTGCCTGCCCGTGTGCTGCCGGACTCTCCTGTCTGCGGTTGTGTGAGCCGGTGCCGGCGTCACCGTGCACACCGGCGTCACCGTGTGCACCGGCATCACCATGCCCATTGGCATCACCATGTGCACCGGTGTCACCGTGCACACCGGCATCACCACGTGCACCGGTGTCACCGTGCCCATTGGCATCACCACGTGCACCGGTGTCACCACGCACACCGTCATCACCATGTGCACCAGTGTCATCATGCCCATTGGCATCACCACGTGCACCGGTGTCACCGTGCACACCGGCATCACCACGTGCACCGGCGTCACCACGCCCATTGGCATCACCACATGCACTGGTGTCACCATGCACACCAGCGTCACCGTGCCCATTGGCATCACCACGTGCACCGGTGTCACCGTGTGCACCGGCGTCACTGTGCACACTGGCGTCACCACGTGCACCGGTGTCACCACATGCACCGGCATCACTGTGTACACCAGACACTGTGTCACCAAGTCACCATGGCGTCACCGCGCTCGGCACCGGCGCTTAATTTTAGCCGCTGTCTCGTGTTTTCACCGCAACCTGGGCCGAAGCCACCGCTGCCCCCGTCGCGATATGGGGCCCCGTCGTGACATGGGGCAGCGTTGCCCAGCGCTGGCACCCGCAGGAGCGCCGCGACACCGCTGGGTGTCCCTGTGGGCGCAGCAGCACCCATGGGTGGGGGCAGGCCCCCAGCCCCACCAAGGGCAGCTGCCTGCGCAGGCAGGGGGACCCCGGCCCTGGCAGCCGCGGGGGGGACGGGGACAGGGATGGGGGGACAGGGGATGGGGGACAGGGGATGGGGACGGGTCCTGCAGCAGGCGGCAGCACCGGGCACCCGCCCCGGGCACCGGACTGGGGCAGCCGGGACCCCCCAATACTGGGACCCCCCAATATCAGGACCCTTGGGAGCCTTGTGCCCCTGGACCCCCCCAATACCAGGACCCCCAGGAGCCTCATGTCCCGGGACCCCCCAGAACCGAGACCCCCAGGAGCCTCATGTCCCGGGACCCCCCAATACCAGGACCCCCCAATACCAGGACCCCCAGGAGCCCTTTGCCTCAGGACCCCCTAATAATGGGACCCCCCCAATACCAGGACCCCCCAGACTGGGGCCCCAGGAGCCTTTTGCCCTGGGACCCCCCAATACTGGGACACCCCCTCCAAACTGGGACCCCTGGGAGCCTTGTGCCCTGGGACCCCCCAATACCCCCCCAGTACTGAGACTCCCCCCAGTACCAGGATCCCCAGGAGCCTCATGTCCTGGGGACCCCCCACCACTGGGACCCCCCAATACTGGGACCCCCAGGAGCCCCATGTCCCAGGACCCCCCAGTACCAGGACCCCCGGGAGCCTTGTGCCCCAGGACCCCCCACCACTGGGACCCCCCAATAGCGGGACCCCCCCCAATACTGGGACCCCCGGGGCCTTGTGCCCCGGGACCCCCAAACCGGGCCCTCCCTGGGGTTGGGGTCCCCAGGGCCCCGTGCACCCCCAGACCCCCCCCGGTACCCTCCCCCCCCGTGTGTCCCAGTTGGGACCCCCAGTGCCGAGCACCCCGGGACCCCCAATGTCACAAGCGGGACCCCCCCCGTTTTGGGGACCCCCCGGTGAGGGGTGAGGACTGGCGAGGGGGGCGGGGGGGCTCCCCGTTGTCCCCTCCCCCCTCCAACCGTCACCCACTTCCCCCTGCGCCCTGGGAGGAACCCAGGCGTCCTGCCCCCCCCCCGCCCCCCCCCGCCGCTTTTGGGGGGTCCCCAGGCAACCGGGGGGCACCCAAAGGCCGTTATTTGGGGGGGGGGCTCACAAAGGGGCCCCCCCCTTAAACCTGGGCGTGGCGGACACCTCTGTCCCCCAAAACCTGGGGGGGGCTGTCCCACCGAAATGGGGGGGCCCCCTGTTCCCCTCCCGGGCATGGGGGGGTCCCTGTCGCCCCCCCAACACGGGTATGGGGAGGGGTCCCTGTGTCCCCCCCCAAACTGGGTCTGGGGGGGTCCCCGTCCCCCCGCCCCGGGCTCGGGGTGCTCCCCCGTGCCCCCCCCCGCCCTTACCTCGCCGCCAGCCCCCCCCGCTCGCTCCCTGGGGGGGGTCTCCTGCTGCCGAGCCGCTGGGTGCCCCCCGGCTCCATGGGTGCGGGGGGGGGGACACGGGGTGCTCCCGCCCCGGCCCCCCCCCCTTCCTCTACCGGCTTCCTCTAAGGAGCCGCCCCGGGACGAGCGGCCGGGGGGGGCCCCCCCTTCTCCCCCCCCGGAGCCCCCCGACACCGTGACCCCCCGGGGGGGGCCCCTGGGGGGCCCCTGGGGAGGGGGGGGGCTGGGAGAGCAGCCTTGGGGGGGGCGGTTGGTTATGGGGGGCCTTGGCCTGACCCCCCCCAAATGCAGCTCGGGGGGGGGCATTTAGGGACCCCCCAGCCCTTGGGGGGGGTCCCCCCATCCCCGTAGGGAGCCCTGGGGGGGTCTGTAACGGGTCGGGGGGGGTCCGTACCGGGGGGGGGTCCGTACCGGGGGGGGGGGTCCGTACCAGGGGGGGTCCGTACCGGGGTGGGGGGGTCCAGCACTCCCGGCCACCGGGGTCCGGGGTCCCGGGGAACGGGGTTAGGGGGTCCCGGGGGTTTTGGGGGGGGTTAGGGGGTCCCGGGGGGGGTCCAGGGGATTCTTTTTGGGGGGGTCCCCCCGTTACCTGCCCCGCATCCTTCGGTGCCGCTCCTGGATGCTGCGGTTGAGGCGGAGGCGGCGGAGGAAAGTGGGGGACCCCCCGGGGGGGCAGAGAGCGGGGGAGCCCGGGGGAGGGGCGGGCAGGAAGGTCTCGTCCTCGGCCCCCCCCGGCCGGAGCAGCCCCCGCCGCTCCCCGGCCATGGCAGCGGGAGGGGACGGGGTGAGAGGGCGGGGGGGGGGGCGGGGGAGGGCGGGGGGGCGGGGTAAGGGGGGGGCCCATCCCGCCCCCCCCCCCCGGTGCCGCCCCGGGACCGCCCGCTGCCGGCGGGGGGGAGGGACCGGCCCGGGGCTCGGCGGGGGAGGGTGGATGGGGGGTCCTGAGCCCCCCCCGGGGGTCCCTGACCCCAGCCTGGGGGTCCCTGAGCCCCATCGGGGAGTCCCTGAGCCCCCCCGGGGTTCCCTGACCCCTGTCTGGGGTCCCTGTGCCCCCCCGGGTGACCCTGACCCCAGCCTGGGGGTCTCTGAGCCCCCCCGGGGGTCCCTGAGTCCTGTCTGGGGTCCCTGAGCCCCCCCGAGGTCCCTGACCCCAGCCTGGGGGTCCCTGAGCCCCCCTGAGGTCCCTGAGTCCTGTTCAGGGGTCCCTACGCCCCATCGGGGGGTCCCTGAGCCTCCCCGAGGTCCCTGACCCCAGCCTGGGGTCCCTGTGCCCCCCCCCGGGGGTCCCTGTGCCCCCCCCCGGGGGTCCCTGTAACCCACCGGGGTCCCTGCACCCTGCCCGGGGGTCCCCCCAGCCCCACTCACCAGGGACCCCTGTGGGAACCTGCCAAAGGGGCTGTGTCCCCCCAGAAAGGGGGTCCGCACCCCGCGTGTCCCCAGGGAGGGGGTCCCCACCCCTGTGTCCCCCCAGAAAGGGGGTCCGCACCCTGCGTGTCCCCGGGGAGGGGGTCCCCACCCCTGTGTCCCCCCAGAAAGGGGGTCCGCACCCCGCGTGTCCCTGGGGACAGCCCCCATGTCCCCCAGGCCCCCCCAGGAGAGGGGGTCCGGCGGGGCCCCGGGAAGCACGGCTCAGCCCCCCCAAACCCGGCGGGGCTCCCCCCATCCCGGCCCCTCGCGTGGCGGGGACCCGCCATGACCCCGCTCTTCCCGAAAGCCACGTGGGGCCGGACGCTTCCCGCTCTCCGGGCTAATCCCAACCAGATGGCCCAGCTCCATGGCCCTGTCCCCAGCCCTGTCCCCATCCCATGCCCTTGTCCCTGTTCCCATCCCTCTCCCATGTCCCCATCCCTCTCCCACGTCCCCATCCCTGTCCCTTGTCCCTGTCCCCATCCCTGTCTCCATTTTCCTGTCCCCATCCCTGTCCCGTGTCCCCATCCCTGTCCCCATCCCATGCCCTTGTCCCTGTCCCTTGTCCCTGTCCCCATCCCTGTCTCCATTTTCCTGTCCCCATCCCTGTCCCCATCCCTGTCCCATGTCCCCATCCCTGTCCCGTGTCCCTATCCCTGTCTCCATTTTCCTGTCCCCATCCCTGTCCCGTGTCCCCATCCCTGCCTCCATGTCCCTGTCCCCGTCCCTCTCCCACGTCCCTGTCCCCATCCCTGCCTCCATGTCCCTGTTCCCATCCCTGTCCCATGTCCCCATCCCTGTCCCTTGTCCCTGTCCCCATCCCTGTCCCATGTCCCCAGCCTCATGGAGGACCCTGGCCCTGGGGGGGGGACGGACCCTGGGGACTCCCGGGGGTCCCCAGCCCCACGGAGGACCCCGGCCCCACAGGGGACCCTGGCCCTCTGGGGGTCCCCAGCCCCACGGGGGTCCCCGGCCCGTGGGGTCCCGGTCGGCTCAGCACCCATCGGCGGGGGGCGGGGGGAGCCGGGGGGGCTGCGCAGGCAGCGGGGCGGGCAGGGGGGGTGACTCACAGCCGGCAAATTTAGCAACCGGCTCCGGGGAGGGAAAGGGCTTTTTTGGGATTTTATTGGGAATATTTCACGCCTCGGGAGCCGCAGCTGCTGGGCGAGAGACGGGGGGCAGCGGGGCCGGGGGTCCTCGGGGCCGGGGACCCCCAGTGTCCCCAGTGTCCCCAGTGTCCGTTTCGGGGTGTGTTTATCCCCAGCGGATTGGGGACCCAAGGGTGCACTGGGGGTCCCAGCTCCTTCCCCCCCAGTTTGGGATGTGGGATGGGATCCTGCCGGGGCGATTTGGGGGTCCGGGGGGTCCAGCACCTCAGAAGTGGGGTCCCCGCTCCTGGGCGGAGCCGGGCGGGATGCAGCGGTCCCCCCGCATCATCGCCGGCGTTCCCTGGGCGCCCGCTCCTCCGGCCCCATCCCGGAGCGGCCGGTTTGGGTCCATCCCTGTCCCCGTCCCTGTCCCCGAGGGGGTGTGGGGCAGGGAGGGGACCCCAAGGTCCCCCCGCATGGGATGGGGACAAGGAAGAGATGGGGATGGGGAATGAGATGGGATGGGGACAGGGATGGAGCGGGATGGGGATGGGAAAGGGGACAGGGATGGAATGGGATGGGGACAGGCTGGGAATGGGACAAGGATGGGGATGGAGATGGGATTGGGAAGGAGATGGGATGGGGATGGATGGGACGGGGACAAGAATGGGGACTCAGAGAGGATGGGGACGGGATGGGGATGGGGATGGGATGGGATGGGGACGGGGATGGGATGGGAAAGGGATGGGGATGGGGATGGGAAAGGGATGGGGATGGGAAAAGGATGAAGACAGGACTGGGAAGGAGATGGGATGGAGGCGATGGGGATGGGGAAGAGATAGGGATGGGGACAGGGACTAAGACAGGATGGGGACTGGGATGGGATGGGATGGGGACAGGGATGGGATGGGGACAGGGATGAAGATGGGATGGGGATGGGAAGGGATGGGGATGGGAAAAGGCTGGGGATGAGGCTGGGGATGGGATTGGGAAGGAGATGGGATGGGGACAGATGGGATGGGGACAGATGGGATGGGGACGAGGAAGAGACGGGGATGGGGACAGGAGCGGGGATGGGATGAGGATGAGGATGGGCACAGAGATGGGATGGCGACGGAGAGGAGGAAGAGCTGGAGGCCGGGAAGGAGACAGGGACGGGGACGGTCACCAGCACCGGGACATCCCCGCAGCCAGGACCACCGCCGGCATCCCCCCGCGCAGAGGGACCCGCAGCCTGCTGCCACCGTGCCGTACCGTGCCGTACTGTGTCACACCGTATCGTACCGCGCCGTACCGCGCCGTGCCGCACCGGCTGGCATGCCCGGCTGGCCCCGGGGGCGGCAAGACGGGGTGTCCCTGCTATTCCTGGCAGCCGGCGGCACGGCTCGCCTGCCGGCGCGGGATTTCCTCCCGACCGGGATCTGCTCCGGGAGCCGGAGGCAAACGTGAATCACTTTTAATGGCCGCAGGTGACTCATCCCCCTCGAAAAAGATTACGGCACATCATAAACGCCGGAGGGGCTGCGATGGGCGGCGCGCGGCACCGCCGCCATCACCGCGACCCGCCGGCGGCGCAAGGTTGGCGTCGGTTTGATTATTATTTCTTTTCTGAAAAGGAAAGGAATTAAAGCAGGAGGAATTAATTAGGGCGAGGGCTGCAGGAACCCGGGAAGAGCCTCCAGGAGCCGGCGGCGGCCGGCCGGATCCTGGCACCGCCACGGTGAGCCGGGCTCTGGCCATCCGCCTCTGTCCCGGTGAAATCCCAGCTTGGGATTTCACGTTCGTTTTGCTTAATTACACTAATTGCTCCAGGAAGGGAGAAACCCGTAAGTGAGGGTTGAGCCAGTTCTTCCTGGTCGAACCGCGCCGGCGCCGGCAGCGGGATGGGGATGCCGGAATAAGGGATTGGGAGTCGCCGGGTCTCACCGAGGGGGGGTTGATGGGGTGCCGCGGCGGGGGGGGTCCGGCATCCCGACCCCTGGATTTGGGGGGGGTTCAGCCCCCTCGGCAGCCCCGGTTTCACCGGGGGGATGCCGGCCCTGCCCGCGCCCCATCGCCCTCCCCAGCCGCTCGCCGCCCGACAGCCGTCTCAAGGATGGGGGGGGAACTCCGTCGGGAAGGGAGGAAGAGGAGGAGGAGGAAGGAAATAAAACCCCCGAGTCCCGACCATCTGCTGAGCCTCCTGCGCATAAATTAGCTCCCCTAACGAAGCCGGAGGTGCCGCTGCCCCCTCGGCTCTGCCGGAAGGACGCGGTGCCCAGCACATGCTGCCGTCGTGGCACAGCCACCCCTCGGCGCATTCCCAACTTGTTTTCCCCAAAAAACTTCCCGATCGGGAGCGGGCAGAGCCGGCACCGGGGCCAGGCGGATCCCGGGGGGCGGTTGAGGTTTCTCCCCCCGGTTTGGGGGTGCTGCGTCCGTCCCCCCACATCGAGCGTCTCCCGATCCGGCACATCCAAGTACCGGCACGGTGGCTGGATCCCGGCAGCCCCCGACCCCGGCGGCGGGATGGGAACCCCCCCCGGCACCCGAGGGTCCCGCCGGTGGCTGTGCCGTGGCCGGCTCTGCTCACCCCCCCTCCACCGGGAGCGGGTTCACCCCGGCAGAGCCGGCAGCGCAAAGGGGTCACCCCAAAACCGTGGCTGCCGGGATGGGGGTGCCCTCGGTCAGGTCTTGGGGGGTCCCTGGACACCCCCAAACCCTGCCGGCACCAGCACCCATGGGGTGCCCACAGGCGGGGGCAGCCAGAGCCGGGAGCTGTGGCTGTGCCGGTGCCGGTTACCCCGTCACCATCCCCGGTGCCTGGCGGGGGATCCCGGGAAGGGTCTGGCCAGGCCGGGGGTCCCAAGGGACGTGACCCCCCCATGTCACTGCCGCCCCCGGCCCCCACGGCAGCTCATGGGCCGGATCCATCCCTGGCACGGCCACCGGCTCCCTCCCACCGCCATGGCACCGGGATGAGGATGATGCTGGGGGGGTCCTGCCACCACCACTGGTACCGGCACTGGGATGATGCTGGGGGGGCCCTGCCACCGCCTCCGGTACCGGTACCGGTATGATGCTGGGGAGCTCCCACCGCTGGTACTGGCACTGGGATGATGCTGGGGGGCTCCCACCTCCAGTACTGGCACCAGGATGATGCTGGGGGTTTCCCACCTCTGGTACCAGTACCAGGATGGTGCTGGGGGGGTTCTGCCACCGCCTCCAGTACCGGCGCCAGGATGATGCTGGGAGGCTCCCACCTCCGGTACTGGTACCAGGATGATGCTGGGGGGGCCCTGCCACCACCTCTGGTACCAGCACTGGGATGATGCTGGGGGGGGGTCTGCCACCGCCTCCGGTACCGGTACCAGGATGATGCTGGGGGGTTCCCACCTCCGGTACCGGCACTGGAATGATGCTGGGGGGCTCCCACCTCTGGTACCGGTACTGGGATGATACTGGGGGGCTCCCACCTCCGGTACCAGCACCGGTATGGTGCTGGGGGGGCCCTGCCACCGCCTCCCGTACCGGCACCGAGATGATGCTGGGGGGCTCCCACCTCCGGTACCGGCACTGGGATGATGCTGGGGGGGGCCCTGCCACCGCCTCCGGTACCGGTACTGGGATGATGCTGGGGGGTCCCACCTCCGGTACCGGTACCGGGATGATGCTGGGGGGGACCCTGCCACCGCCTCCAGTACCGGTACCGGGATGATGCTGGGGGGTCCCACCTCCAGTACCAGTACCGGGATGATGCTGGGGGGGGCCCTGCCACCGCCTCCAGTACCGGTACCGGGATGATGCTGGGGGGCTCCGGGGGGGGTCCCCGCCGCCGTCACCTACCGCTTGCCGGTGCCGGGGGTCCCGTGGAGGGAGGAGGGCCAGGACATGCGGGATTTCTGCAGCCCGGGCCGGTCCCCGGTGTCGACGGCGTCCGCCCGCTCCATGGGCCGGGGCCGGTGCCGGTCGGTGTCGGAGAAGCCGCGGTGGCGGATGCGGATGGGGGTGCGGGGCTGGCGCCAGAGGTGCTGGGGGGGCTTCAGGGTGCTCGGGCCCTCCCGGGGCACCGGTAACGACAGCGAGAGGCTTTTTCTGGAGCTCGGCACCGGCTCCATCATCCGCGGTACCGGGGAGGGGGGAACCGGGGACCCCGAGATGCTCCCGGTGCTGGGAAAGGCGCCGGTGCCGGTCCCGGTGCCCGACCCGGTCCCGGTACCGGAGCCTCTCCCGGTCCCGGAGCCGCTCCCGCCGCCGGTACCGGAGCGGCTGCCGGTCCCGGTGCCCGACCCGGTGCCGGTGCCGGTCCCTAGCGATGCACGGCGGCGAGAGCGGCGGTGGCTTTTCCTGGCCCCGGGCTCCGCATGGCCCCGTGCAACCGGTTGGGACGACCCCGGGGGAGGCGCCTGCCGCCGCCGCTGCCGCCGCCGCTGCCGGTACCGCTGCCGGTACCGCTGCCGGTACCGCTGCCGGTGCTGCCGGTGCCGCCTCTGCGCGCCCGCCTCGGCGCCTCCCCCCGCTCCGGGACCTGCCCCCCCCCCCCGGCGGCGGCTCCGCCCCGGGACCCCCCCCACGCAGGTACGCGGACACCCCCCAACGGCGGGGATCCCCCTCCGGTCCCCCCCCAGGCGGGGATCCCCCCATCGGTACCCCCCCAACGGCGGGGATCCCCCCCCGGGGTTCCCCCGATGGGGGGACCCCCCTCAGGGACCCCCCCCCATAGGGACCCCCCCATCCAGGGATCCCCCCCCTGCGAGATTCCCCCCCCCCCAGCCCTCGGCTGGGGGGGGGGGGGAACCTCGCAGAGGGGGGATCCCCCCCCAGGAGAAACTGGGGGACCCCCCCCCGGGCCAGGCACGGCACAGACCCCCCTGCAGATTTGGGGGGGGGGGGATCCCCACTTGCGAACGGTGCTGCAGGGACCCCCAGGGGGGCAACGGGGGGGGTCCCCCCACATCCACGGCGCTGCAGGGACCCCCCCCAGCTGCAATGGGGGGACCCCCACATTCACGGCGCTGCGGGGACCCCCAGGGTCAGGGTGGGGGTCCCCGGTGAGCACCCCACCCTACTGAGGGGACACCGGGGGGTCCCCCCACCTGCCCGCTGCCCCCCAACACCTCCCACCCCACTCCCATCAGCGGGGGGGGCTGCGTCCCCCCACCCCAGCTCCAGCCCTGGCATAAAACGGAGGGGGGGGGGTCCGATGTGACCCCCCAATTTCCAGCTGCCGGCGGCTCCGGTTTTACCGGGGAAGCCATCGGCATCGGCGGGGGGTGCAGGCAGGCGTGAAGGCAGCTGCGGATCCCCCCCCCCCAAAAAAAATGCCCCCCATTAATGTCACCCACCCAAGAGAGCAGCCGGGGCGCGGGGGACCCCAATATCCCACCCTGCGCCGGGAAAACCGCCGGCAGCGGGGAATTTTGGGGCTGTGGGATGGGAACGGGGGATCCGGGCAGGAACACACCCTGGAAAATTCGGCGGATGATTCATTGCAGCGAGGGAGGGCTGGTGGCACGCCGCAGGCTACCGGCATCGCCGCCGCACCGGGGACGGATCCGGCCCCCCCTGGCCAGGTCACCGCGCTCCCACCGCCGCTTCGCCGCCGGCATCGGTTGGCGCTTCACCGCGCCGGGGCCTGGCACCGGCGGTGGCCTGGGTGGTGGGATCCGGCAGCCGTAATTAACGGGTGGGTGGAACTGGGGGGGCGGGTGGCCTTTTTGGGGGGCTGCTCCCCCCAGCCCAGAGCCCGCGGTGGCGACGCGGTGGGGACGCGGTGGCGGCCAGCGGAGCGGGGACGCAGGATCCGGCCACTCTTCACAGCGCCGTGTTGGCGACGGGGATGGTGCCACGGCTGTGGCAGGGCCAGCGCCGGTGTCACCCGTGTGGGCACTGTCCTCGTCCTGGGCACCGTCCCCATCCCCAGCCATGTCCCCATCCCCGGCACCGTCCCCATCCCAGGCACTGGCCAGGTCCCAGGCAACGTCCCCATCAGGACAATGTCCCTGTCCTGGGCCACATCCCCATGCCTGGCACGGTCCCCATCCCAGGGAATGTCCCTTACCCGGCCACTGTCCCCATCCCAGAAACTGGCCCTGTCCCAGGCAATGTCCCCATCCCAGGCCATGTCCCCATCCCAGACACTGTCCCCATCCCAGAAACTGGCCCTGTCCCAGGCAATGTCCCCATCCTGGGCACTGTCCCCATCCCAGAAACTGGCCCTGTCCTGGGCAATGTCCCCATCCTGGGCACTGTCCCCATCCCAGACACTGTCCCCATCCTGGACATTGTCCTGGTTCCAGGCAATGTCCTCATCCCAGACAGTGTCCCCATCCCAGGTCACATCCCCATCTCTGGCATCGCCCCCATCCCAGACAGTGTCCCCATCCCGGGCACTGCCCCTGTCCCAGGCAATGTCCCCATCCCGGACACTGGCCCCATCCCAGGAACTGGCCCTGTCCTGGGCACTGTCCCCATCCCTGGCACCGTCCCCATCCTGGGCACTGGCCCCATCCCAGGCCATGTCCCCACCCTGTCCCCGTCCCTGTCCCCACCCCGGGCACCCCAGCAGGACCCCCTGCCCGGGGACACGTCCCGGCTCTGGCAGGGGGTCCCCGGCCGGGGGGCGATGCCAGCGCATCCCCCCGGCTTAAAGCCCGGAGAGGGGAGGGGGTCCCCAATGCCACCAGGAGCCCCAACGCCACGGTGATGGGCTCAGCCTCGCGCCGCCTGCGTCCCCCCCCCACCCCATCCCTACCTGGGGGGCTCGGGGTGGGTGATGGCGATGCGCGGCGGGATGCAGAGGGGCAGCGTGGTGGGGCGCGGGAGGCTGGCGGGCTCCGGTGAGCGCGGCCGCTCCGGGGGCTTCCAGGGGGGCACCTGGAGGCTGGCGGAGAGGCGGCGGCGCCCACGGCGCAGGTCGGCACCCAGCATCCCCGGGGAGGGGGGAGAGCGGCTGCAGCACCCGGGGTCCGGCGTCTCCGGCGGGGGCTGCGAGGAAGGGACGGGGGCAGGTCAGACGGGGTGGTGTGGCACGGTACGGCACGGCACGGCACGGCACGGCATGGCACCATGTGGTGAGGGAGCCTCATGCCACACAGCATGGCACGGCATGGCACGACACGGCATGGCACGACACGGCACGGCATGGCACCACGTGGCGAGGGAGCCTCACGCCACACAGCATGGCACGGTACGGCACGGCACGACACGGCATGGCACGACACGGCATGGCATGGCACCACATGGCGAGGGAGCCTCACGCCACACAGCATGGCACGGCACGGCACGGCACGGCATGGCACCATGTGGCGTTGCATTGCATCGCCAGCGAGCCTCACGCGACATGGCTTGGCATGGCACAACGTGGCTTGGCATGGCACGGCACGGCACGGCATGGCACGGCATGGCTTGGCACGGCATGGCACATCACAGCATGGCACCACACGGTGTGGCACGGCACGGCACAGCATGGCGTGGTATGGATTGGCACACCACAGAACATCACAGCATGCCATGGCATGGCATGGTACGGCACGGCACAGCTGAGGAGCCTCACACCACATGGCACGGCACGGCATGGCATGGCATGGTACGGCATGGCACGGCACAGCTGGGGAGCCTCACACCACATGGCACGGCATGGCATGGCATGGCATGGCACGGTACGGCATGGCACGGCACAGCTGGGGAGCCTCACACCACATGGCACGGCATGGCATGGCATGGCACGGTACGGCATGGCACGGCACAGCTGGGGAGCCTCACACCACATGGCACGGCATGGCATGGCATGGCACGGTACGGCATGGCACGGCACAGCTGGGGAGCCTCACACCACATGGCACGGCATGGCATGGCACAGAACATCACAGCATGGCATGGTATGGCGTGGTATGGCACAGCACGGCACGGCACAGCACGGCGCAGCACCCAAGCAGGAGCCCCTCACCCCCTGCTGCAGGTCCCCAGGGCCGAGGTACGGAGGGGACCCCCCAGCCCCCCAATATGCTCCGTGGGGACCCCATCCCCGCCCCGGTGCCCCCCGGTGCCGCCGGTGCCCCCGGTGCCGCCTCACCTGCTCCTCGGGCCCGGCCAGGTCGCTCCGGCTCTTCCTCATGTGCCCGCCTGGCGCCGGGGCTCAGGGTGCGGGGGCCATGCGGGGGGCGCGGGGGGACCCCGCCACGTCCCGGGGGGCTGCGGCGCCTGCGGGTGAGAGCCGAGGGTGAGGGGGGAGTGGGGAGACCCCTGGCAGCCCCCCGGCTCCCCCCCGGCAGCCCCCCGGCAGCCCAGCCCGTGCCGGAGGTCCCTGGGGAGCCAGGCTGAGCCCTGACGCGCTCGTTGCAGCCGTGGCAAAACCGGACCCCCCCTGTGCCTCCACGCACCGGTGCCGGGGGCTCCGGGGGGTCCGTGCCGGTGGGTGAGCTGCTCCGTGGCAGCTCCCGGCAGCCCCCGGCTCCCACCCCGGGGACCCCCCGGCTCCTCCTGGCAAAGGTTGCCAAGGAAACCCCGGCATCGCGCCCTACGGCATCACATCCCGCGGCATCGTTGGCCACGCCATCGTTGGCCATGGCATCGGCATCGATTCCCCACGGCATCGGCATCGCTTCCCCCGGCACCGGCATCGCTCCTGGCACCGGCATCATTTCCCGCAGCACCGGCATCCCTCCCAGCACCGGCATCCCTTCCCGCAGCGCGGCATCCCTCCCGGCACCGGCATCCCTTCGGCATCGCCTCCCCCAACACCGGCATCCCTTCCTGCAGCACCGGAATCCCACACCGGCACCGGCATCGCTCCTGCCGCGTGCGGCTGCCTGGTGTCCCCCCCCCGGCAGTGCCAGGCCTGGGGGGGTCCCGGTGGTTGATGCCGGTGGCCAAGGGGGGGGAGCTGGGACCCCCGTCCCCCCCCCAGCCCCCACCGGGGACCCTGCCGGCACCACGACCCCGGTGACGCCAAGCCCAGGGGTCCCCCCAGGGTGGGGGTGAGAAGCGGGGACCCCCCCATCCCGCACGGGGACCCCACCGCTCACCCGGCTGGCGGAGGGAGCGCCGTGGGGGGGGGGGGGGCCACCGGGAGCGCGAGGGCCCGGTGACACCGCGGCGTGCCACGCGGCAAGGAGAGAAACGGCGGGGACGGGGGTCCCCGCCGGGCCTGGGTGCCCCGGGGATTTCGGGGTGGCCCGAGGGACCCCTCCTCGGGTGGAAGGGGCCTTTGCTGGGGGCTGGGGATGCCACCCATGGGTGCTCGCTGCCGGCACAACCCCATGGCGGGTCTGGCTTCGGGCCTCGGTGGCCACCGGCCCCGTCCCGGTGGGACCCCGCGGCCCAGCAGCGTCCCCGGGGGTTCGGGGCTGCCCCGTCGGTGCCGGGGTGCTCGGGGGCACCGGGGGGTCCCGCCCGCCCGGGGCCCGGGGCCGTTACCGGCTCCCCACGTGCCCAAGCCCCCCGTGCCCGGGGCACCCCGACCGGGTGGTGCCCGGTCCCGCGGCCCCCCCCAGAACCCCGCAGCCCCCGGTCCTGGAGCCCCCGGTCCCGGGGTCCTGCAGCCCCCGGTCCCGCATCCCGGGAGCCTCCGGTCCCGCAACCCCGGAGCCTCCGGTACCGCACCCCCCAGCCCCGGAGCCCCCGGTCCTGCATCCCCGGAGCCCCCGGTCCCACATCCCCGGTCCCGCAGCCTCGGAGCCTCCGGTCCCGCATCCCCCAGCCCCGGTCCCGCAGCCCCGGAGCCTCCATTCCCGCATCCCCGCAGCCCCGGGTCCCGCAGCCCCGGAGCCTCCGGTCCCGCAGCCCCGCATCCCCGGTCCCGCAGCCCCCCGCGGTCTCTCCGGGCTGCAGCCGCTGCCGCACACCGGTCCCGGCCACCGCACGGCACCGGGGCTCCCCCGGGGATACCGGAGGGATGCTCGGGGCCGGGGAAGCACCGCGGGGCGGGGGGGGGGCTCCGGTAGCGGCGGGGCCGGGGGCAGGGGCCGCCCCGGTGCCTCCCGGTGCCGTTCCCGGTGCCGTACCTGGCCGGCTCCCGGTGCCGCGGCGCTCCCCGGCATCCGCCTGCCTTTGTGTGCGGCGGCGGCGGCGGCGCGGGGCGGGAGGCGGCCCCGGTACCGGCCCCGGTGCCGCCGGCAGCGCCCGGTGACAGCGGCGGCGGAAACGCGGCGGGAGCAGCCCCCCCCCCTCCCGGTACCGGTGTCCCCAGTGTCCCCCAGCGCTGCCCCCCCGGTACCGCCATGCATCCCACCCCTGTCCCGGTGTCCCCGTGTCCCTCTGTCCCCGTGCCCCCCTGTCCCTGTGCCCCCAAGGCGCCACGTCCCCCATGTCCCAGTGTCCCCCTGTCCCGGTGTCCCCAAGGCGCCACGTCCCCCATGTCCTGGTGTCCCCATGTCCCTCTGTCCCGGTGTCCCCAAGACGCCACGTCCCCCATGTCCTGGTGTCCCCATGTCCCTCTGTCCCGGTGTCCCCAAGATGCCACGTCCCCCATGTCCCTGTCCCCCCATGTCCCCCTGTCCCCAAGGCGCCATGTCTCCTCATGTCCATCTGTCCCCATGTCCCCGTGTCCCCATGTCCCCATCCCCCATGTCCCCGAGCACCCTATGTCCCCGTGCCACCATGTCCCTGTCCCCCCAAGGCACCATGTTCCACCATGTCCCTCTGTCCCCAAGGCAACGTGTCCCCTCATGTCCCTCTGTCCCCATGTCCCTGTGTCACCATGTCCCTCTGTCCCCATGTCCCTCTGTCCCCCCATATCCCTGTGCCACCATGTCCCTTTGTCCCCAAGGGACCATGTCCCTCTGTCCCCAAGGCACCATGTCCCCTCATGTCCCTGTGTCCCCATGTCTTCCCATGTCCCTCTGTCCCCATGTCCCTGTCCCCCCAAGGTGCCATGTCCCACCATGTCCTTCTGTCCCCATGTCCCTGTGCCACTATGTCCCCCTGTCCCCAAGGCGCCATGTCCCCCCATGTCCCCTCATGTCCCCGTCCCCCCGTGTCCCCCCATGTCCCCAAAGCCCCCAGACGAGCGGAGGATCCCCCCCCAGCCCCCCCAGCCCTTGGGGCGTCGAGCGGGGAGGCCCCGCCCTCACCCCCCTTTTTCGGCGTGCGTGTCTCTTTAAAACCCGCGCCATCTTTGTTCCGGGCGAGGCGGCCGCGCCGGTGCGTCCCTTGCGGCCCGCACGCATGCGCAGAGAGGACGCGCGCAACAGGAAGTGCGCAAGCGGCGCGGCCGGAAGTGCGACAGTCACGGGCGGAAGTAGGCGGGGCGGGCGCTGGAGGGTTCGAGAAGCGGCCGGAGGCGGCGGGCGCCGGCGGCGGCCTCGCCATGGTGGACTACAGCGTGTGGGACCACATCGAGGTCTCGGACGATGAGGACGAGACTCACCCCAACATCGACACGGCCAGCCTCTTCCGATGGCGGCACCAGGTGCGGCCCGGGCGGCCCGGCGCCGCTCCCCCCCCCCCTCCCGCCCCGGGCTTGGGCCGGGCTCCCCCGGGAGCCACCGGCCCCGGGACACCAGGAGGGAGGGGGAAGGGGGCTCGCTTGTTGCTATGGCAATCGGTTCCAAGGACCCCAAGGGGGAGGGGGGCTCCCCCGGGAGCGGCCGGCCTCGGGATCCCCATGGGAGGGGGCTCCCCCGTTCCCATGGCGACTGGACCCCCATGGAGGGGGGGGGCGGGCTCCCCTGTTCCCATGGCAACCGGCTGTAGGACCCCCATGGGGAGGGTTCTCCCCTGTTGCCATAACAATGTTCTCCAGGACCCCCGTGGTGGTGGTGGGTCCCCTGTTCCTGTGGCAACCGGCCCTGGGACCCCCATGGGGAGGGGGCTTCCCTGTTCCCATGGCCACTGGCCCCAGGGCCCCCATAGGGGGGGTGGGCCTCGTTTCTTCCCATAGCAACCGGCCCTAGGACCCCCATGGGGGCCCCTGGGACCCCCTGTCACCCCCGGCCCCGGGGAGGTGGCACCTTTGGGGGCTTGGGCACCCTGGGACCCCCCCTCCCCGGGGCTGGAGGATGGGGCTGGGGTCCCGTAACCCCCCCAGCTTCCCCCAGGGGGTTTCCTCCAGTTTTCCTCTAAATTGGGGTGTTTCGGGGACGTTGGTCTCCCCTCGTAGCAGCTTCTCGTGCTTCACCCAATTCCGCAGGGATAACAGATCCCGGAGAGCGCGTGGGCCTTCCCGGAGCGCGGTTAACGAGGCCGCGAAGCGGGAGAGAGTTAACGATGCCTCTCTCCCGACGTGGTTTCCATCCTGTCGCCTTCAGGCTCGAGTGGAGAGGATGGAGCAATTCCAGAAGGAAAAAGAAGAGCTGGATAAAGGATGCAGGGAATGCAAACGGAAACTCGCCGAGTGCCAGAAAAAAATGAAGGAACTGGAGGTGGCGGATCCGGAAAGCGGGAAGGGGGAGCTGGAGAAGCTCCAGGCCGAAGCCCAGCAGCTGAAGAACGAAGAGAAGAGCTGGGAAAACAAATTGGAGGAGCTGAAAAAGAAGGAGAAGAACATGCCCTGGAATGTGGACACCCTCAGCAAGGACGGCTTCAGCAAGGTGGGTTTGGGGGAGCCCCCCCCGGGTCCCCCCCAAGTCGCGGGGCTGGCGGCTGACGTCCTTCTGCTCCCCAGAGCGTCTTCAACGTCAAACCGGAGGAGAAGGAGGAAACGGAGGAACAGAAAGAGAAGAAACACAAAACTTTCGTGGAGAGATACGAGAAGCAGATCAAACACTTCGGTGAGTGGCGGGCAGGGTTTGGGGGGGCTGGCAGCCCCTTTCGGGGGGGCTCCCTGCGGCTGCCAAGCCGGGGAACCCCCCCTCTGCTGTGGGAGCTCGCTCCAGTGCCCAGTTGACAATTTGCCCTGTTTTCCCCCAAATTTTTTTGCCTGCTCGCCCAGCCAAGGCGAAGCTGCGTGCGCTGCCTTCGTTAACCGCAATTTGGGGGGGTTTAATTGAACTTTGGCATGAGTCATCCCCCCCCCCCAGCTTTTTTTGCTGACGAGATTTAGAGGCTGTTCTTTTCTTAACGAGCGGAAAAACCTTCCTCTGCTAACTGGGGCTGCCCTGCTTTGAAGGGATGCTGCGGCGCTGGGACGACAGCCAGAAATATCTCTCCGATAACCCTCACCTCGTTTGCGAGGAGACGGCTAATTACTTAGTCATCTGGTGCATCGATCTGGAGGTGGAAGAGGTGAGAAACCGGGATGAAACCCCGTTCCTCGTGCTGGGATCGCCTCGTCCTCACCTCGCTGGCCTTTCTGCCGCAGGCTGATTTGCTTTTCCTGCCAGAAATCAGGGAATTGGAGAATCGGGGAATTGCAGAATCAGGGAACTGGAGAATCATTTAGGTTGGAAGAGAGCTTTCAGCTCATCAAGTCCCGGCGTTAAGCTCAAGCTACCAACTCCGCCACCAAACCCCGGCCCCGAGCGCCGCGGCTGCGCGGCTCTGAAACCCCTCCCGGGCTGGGGACGCAGCCCCTGCCCTGGGCAGCCTGGCCCAGCGCCCCACGGCCCTTTGGGCGCGGGAATCCTTCCCGAGATCCAACCTAACCCTCCCCGGGCGCGACCGGAGGCCGTTCCCTCTCGTCCCGGCGCTTGGGCAAAGAGCCCGACCCCCCCTGGCCTCGGCCTCCCTTCAGGCAGCTGTGGAGAGCGCTGAGGGCTGCCCTCGGCCTCCTCCTCTCCAGTGGAACCACCCCAGCTCCCCGGCCCCTTCTCTCCTCCTCCAGCCCCTTCCCCAGCTCCGCTGCTCTTCTTTGGCCGCGCGATCCCACCTCAGACCCCGCGGAGCCCTTGGAGCCGGGGCAGGAGATCAGGGAACCACGGGAGGGTTTGGGTGGGAAGGGGCCGCAAAGTTGGGACGGCTTCCCCCAGACCAGGGCGCTCGGAGCCCCGTCCAACCTGACCTTGAACGTGGCCGGGGACGGGGCCCCCCCGCCGCGCTGGGCAGCCTGGGCCGGGCTCTCCCCGCCCTCAGCGTAAAGAATTTCTTCCTTCCGCCGGGTCCCAATCTCCCCTCTTTTCGCTCAAAGCCCTTCCCCCTGCTCCCATCGCCGCGGGACCGACTGAAAAGCCCGTCCCCGCCTTTCTCATCGGCGCGGCGAGGATCCCCGCAGCCTCCTCCTCTGCGGGCCGAGCACCCCCGGCTCTCCCCGCCTGCCCTCCCAGCAGAGGGGCTCCAGCCCCCGGGGCAGCTCCGTGGCCTCCTCCCGTCCCCGGCTTCCCTGTCCCGAGGCCCCCAGAGCCGGGCGCAGAATCGCAGAATAATTTAGGTTGAAATCCTGAGCTCACCGAGTCCAACTGCAAACCTGGCGCTGCCAAGGCCAAGTGCAGGACGCCGGGGGTCTCACCGGGGTCGGGGGGGGCAGGATCCCCTCCCTCTTCCCCAAACCGATAGCGTTGTGTGGGGTTGTGATGACCCCAAGTGCAGGATCCGGCCTTGAGCCTTAATCTCATCCCGTTGGCCTCAACCCATCGATCCGGAGGGATCTACCCCCCAGCAGATCCATGCTCCCACCCCACTCGTGTCATCTCCAGACTCAGGGTGCGCTCGATCCCCTCATCCAGCTCATCCGCCCGCCGGCATCGTCTTCCCCCTCCCCAAAAAAGGGCTTGGGGATGAGCCCCCCGACCTCCCCGACGCGGGGAACGTGGAGCTGGGTGAATTTTGGGGCCCTCACCTCCCTTTTCCCCCCCAGAAACACGCCCTGATGGAGCAGGTAGCCCACCAGACCATCGTCATGCAGTTCATCCTGGAGCTGGCCAAGAGCCTGAAGGTCGATCCCAGGGCTTGTTTCAGGCAGTTTTTCACCAAAATTAAGGTGAGAACCGGGCCGGATCCCCCCTGGAGCAGCTGGTTTTCCGGCACCGCCGCTTGGGGGTGAAGCGACGCAGCCGGGCGGGCCCCCGGGATGGATTTGGGGGGGAAATGGGGGTCTGGGGGACTCACGGCCCCCCTCTCCTCGCAGACGGCCGACCAGCAGTACATGGAGGGCTTCAACGACGAGCTGGAAGCCTTCAAGGAACGGGTGCGAGGTCGAGCCAAGGTTCGCATCGAGAAAGCGATGAAGGAATACGAGGAAGAGGAGCGACAGAAACGCCTGGGCCCCGGCGGGCTCGACCCCGTGGAGGTGTACGAGTCCCTGCCGCCCGTGAGTATCGCCCCGTGATTGTATTTTTTTCTTTGAGGGGGTAAAACGGCACAGTTGGGTCAGGTTTTAATGCTTGGGGGTGTCCTCATGTCTCCCCCCTCTTTTCTTCGGCCTCGCAGGAGCTGCAGAAATGCTTTGACGTAAAAGACGTTCAGATGTTGCAAGACACGATCAGCAAAATGGATCCCACGGTGAGTAATTCTTCCCTGGGGGGGCTTCCAGGGGTGCGGGGAGGGGGTCTCCCCGCTCTGGCAGGGCAGGCAGAGCAGGCAGGACCCCCCCTGAGCCTTCCCCCCCCCTTACAGGAGGCGAAATACCACATGCAGCGATGCATCGACTCGGGGCTCTGGGTCCCCAACGCCAAGACGGCAGAAGGAGCTGAGAAAGGCAGCGGCGGCGAAGCCCTTTATGAAGAAATTAAGAAGGAAAACGGCGACGAGGAGAAAGGAAATGCGTGAGCTGGGGGGGGTGTTAAAAAAACAAGGCGTAAAGCATAAAAAACAAGGCGTAAAGCATAAAAAACAAGGCGTAAAGCTTAAAAAAAGGCATAAATCATCAAAAAAACAGGCATAAAGGCTCACAAAACCAGGTGTAAGGCCTCAAAACCAGGCGAAAAGCATCAAGAAAAGGCGCAAAGCCTCAAAAATGTCAAGCCTCGAAAAACGGGCGCAAAGCATCGAAAAAAAGGCGCAAAGCCTCGAAAAACAGGCGCAAAGCCCCCCAAAAAGGTGTAAAGGGGCCTCTTTCCCCGCTCCCTCTCGCCCCCCCCGCGCTTTGCACGCCGTAGAGACTTTTGGTGAGGTTTGGTGACGTCTGTGAGCTGCTTGCGCCCCCTCCCCCCTCCCCAAAACCTCCCCCGTCCCCCCCTCGGGGGGGGACGGGGGTGGTTTTGGGGAGGGGGGAGGCAAAATGGCGGCGGGGTGGGGGGTGCGTGCGGGCGCGGGTCTTGTGTTGAATAAAGAGGTTGAAGAAGCCGGGTGTGGAGTGGGGGGGTGGGGACAATTGGGGGGGGGGGGGGGGGAGATGTGCCCCTGGGTTTGGATCCAGCTGTGTCCCCCAGTTTGGATCCAGCTGTGCCCCCAGTTTGGTGCCAGCTGTGCCCCTTGGGTTGGATCCAGCTGTGCCCCTCGATCCAGCCGTGCCCCCAGTTTGGTTCCAGCTGTGCCCCTCGATCCAGCTGTGCCCCCGCTTAGATCCAGCTGTGCCCAGGCTCTGCCCAGCTGTGAGCCCTTACAGCTGTGGCTCCAGTTCAGATCCAGCTGTGCCCACATCTCTAACCGGGCAGCCCCGCCCTCATCCAGCTGTGCCCCCCCGTTTGGATCCAGCTGTGCCCAGCGCTGTCCAGCTGTGCTCCCCATTGGAGCAAACATCCCGGTTGGGATCCAGCTGTGCCCCCAATCCAGCTGTGCTCTTTAGCCCCGCCCCCTGGTTGGCATCCAGCTGTGCCCCCAGTCCAGCTGTGCCCCCAGTCCAGCAATAACCCCTAGATTGGGTCCAGCTGTGCCCCCTCCAGCCCCGCCCCTGGGATGGGGATCCAGCTGTGCCCCCAATCCAGTTGTGCCCCAGATCCAGCTGTTCTCTTTAGCCCCGCCCCCTGGTTGGGATCCAGCTGTGCCCCCTCCAGCCCCGCCCCCGGTTCGTTGGGATCCAGCTGTGCCCCCAATCCAGCTGTGCTCTTTAGCCCCGCCCCCCGGTTGGGCTCCGGCCCCGCCCTCCCGCTCAGCTCCAGCTGTGGCCCCGCCCTCTCCCAGGCCCCGCCCCTTCCCCGCTCCGCAGCCAATAACCGCTGCCGCCGGCTCTTCCCGGGGGCGGGACCGCGCTCAAGCGCCCCGCCCATGGGGCGCAGGCTTGTGGGCGTGGCAACGTGGCGGCGGCGGGCCAATGGCAGAGCGCGTCTCTCGGGTCCAATGGGAGGCGGCGGCTCTGCGGGGCGGAGGGAGCCGGAGCGGCGGCCGGGCCGGCGGGGAGCGGGGCCCGGTACGAGGCGGGGGGGCCCGGTGCGGGCCGGGGGGGCCGGGCCGGGGGGCCCGGGGGCTCCGGGGGGCCCGAGAGGGGCGAGGGAGGGCGGCTGGGGGGCGGCGGGGCCCGCGGGGCGGGGGCCTGTGGGGAGCGGCGGGGCCTGTGGGGCGGGAGGGGGGGCCGGGCTTGTGGGGTCGGGGTGGGGGGGGGTAAAGGGGGTCTGGGGTGGGGGAGTCAGGGTGTGTGGGGCTGGGGGGGGTCTGGGGTGAGGGTGTCAGGCTGTGTGGGGCTGGGGGGGTCAGGGCTGGGGGGCTGAGAGGCCTGGGGTGGGGGTCTGGGGGTGTGTGGGGCTGGGGGGTCAGGGCTGGGGGGGCTGAGAGGCCTGGGGTGGGGGAGTCAGGGTGTGTGGGGCTGGGGGGTCAGGGCTGGGGGGGCTGAGAGGCCTGGGGTGGGGGAGTCAGGGTGTGTGGGGCTGGAAGGCTCTGGGGTGAGGGTGTTAGGGTGTGTGGGGCTGGGGGGGCTCTGGGGTGGGAGGCTAAGAGGCCCTGGGGTGGGGGTCTGGAGGTGTGTGGGGCTGGGGGGTCAGGGGTGGGGGGCTGGAGGTGTTTGGGGCTGGGGGTGTCAGGGTGTGTGGGGCTGGGGGCTCAGCACTGGGGGTCAGGTTGTGTGGGGCTGGAAGGCTCTGGGGTGAGGGTGTCATGATATTTGGGGCTGGGGGGTCAGGGGTGGGGGGCTGAGAGGCCCTGGGGTGGGGGGCTGGAGGTGTTTGAGGCTGGGGGGGTCAGGGCTGCGGGTGTCAGGGTGTGTGGGCTTAAGAGGCTCAGGGGTGGGGGTCTCAGGGTGTGTGGGGCTGGGGGGGGTCAGGATATTTGGGGCTGGGAGGCTCAGAGGTGGGGGTCAGGCTGTGTGGGGCTGGGGGGGTTGGTGTGGGGGCTTAAGAGGCTCAGGGATGGGGGTCTTGGGATGTGGAGGGGCTGGGGGTGTCAGAATATGGGGGGCTGTGGGGCGGGACAGTTGCGTGGCATCAGGAACGGGCACCGGCACCAACCGGCAGCTGCCCGCTTTCCCCTGCCTTCCCCTCCCGCCGTGGGGCGGCTGGTCCCCGCTGCCCCCGCGCTTTCGCCTTCCCCTTCGCCCCTTCCCAGCCCGCGCTGGACTTTGCACCCCATTTTCGCCGCCCCTCGACCAAAGGCCGCCGCCGCTGTTAGCTCTCGGGGGCACCTCGAGCCTCCGATGCCGGTGACCGGGCGGTTTTCTGCCCTGCCGCCCCGGGAACACACAGAAAACACGCGTGTACTCCACTCCTCGCTCAGAAACACGGGGCCAGGGAGCGAACAGGGGCTGGCAGGCACCGTTAGCACCACGGGGACGTGACCAGAGGCTCGAGGGCTGCAGCTTGGCTGTGTGTGCGGGGGAAACCCCCCTCTGAGAGCCTGAAATGGGTCAAAATCCATCCCCGGCGACGACCCGAGTCCTTGGCATAGCCGAGCGCGTGCGGATCTGCAGCGGAGACGGGCAAAATCCTCACCGGCCGCGTCTTTCGGGAGCGTAGCCGCGCTGGGGTTGCAAAACACGGCTCGTAACTCGCTTCGTCTCCCCCGTCCAGGCCTGTGCTTGGAGCCCACGACGCCCGGGTGGAAGAAACCACGACTGCAGAGGCCGAAATCGGGGTGAAATCGGGAAGGTTTGTCCCCTGCGGCGTCGGCACTTGCCCCCGTTAGGAATAACAGCAGGGGGAAAGGTTGGATCCTGCTGCGCCAGGATCCCTCCGGGTTTATTTTGTTCACCAACCTGTCGCTTGGGGAAATACAAATTGCTTTGAATCCCGTTTTTTAATCTCAACCCAAATTTCAGCCCTTTCTCTGTATCTGGTGTCGGCACCGAGCTCGGATGCCAAAAAAAAAAGCTTTTTAAAGGTGATTTCTAACTTTTTTGGGGGTGCTGAGCTCCCGCTGAGCCGCTTCAGGGTGCTGCGCCTGCCTTCGCCGGCTTCACCTGGTTTTTAGAAATGAGGAAGCTGACGGAGCGGCCGCCTCTTTCGGATTCCGCCCTCCTCACGAGGAGGGAATTGGGGGAAATCTGCCAAGGTTTGGCTTCGGGATCTTGCCGCGCCTGCGGGCGGAAGCTGAAGGAATGCCGTCACGTGCCTCGCCTTGAGAGGATCTGGAGAGGCACGTTCCTATGGGGGAAGACCCCCACCTCGGCACAAAATTCCGGGGAAAAGGGGTTTCTTTTGGTACCTCTCATTTTTTGTACCCCAGCCAAACGCCGCCCCGCACTCAAAGCAGCGGTTTTTTGGGGCGAGAGCTGCTTGTTTCACCTCTCCGCTCGCTCCCCTGGGTGTGGGGTGGAGGAAACCCTCGCGCCGGGGACGCGAGGAGCAGAACGTGATGCTTGAAAAGGCTTTTGACCCCCGAAAGTGCCGGGGTTTGCTCCACGGGTTGGTTTCCTTCACCATATCACCAGGATGGAGGTGTTGAGCCGATCCCGTCCCCGTGTTTGGCATCGATACGGCGCGGTGAAGCTGTTTTTGGGGGGCGCAGCTTCGGCACGGCTCTCTTGCGGCCCTGGGTTCGTTTAAAAGGCGAAAAGCCCTGCCCGGCGGCGCGGCGAGCTGGCTGCGGGCTCGCTAAGCCGAGAGGGCGAGGGCGCGTGAGAGTCCTGGCCCTGAGCGAGAGCTCCCTGCGGGGTTTATCGCCAGCGGAGGAAGTCGAGCTGCGGCGGTGAGACCCGCTTGGCCTTCGTCAGCAAAAAAAAAGAACCGGGAAACAGGCGCCGCATTTTGCCGGCAGAGATCGGGGAGAAGAACGGGGGGAGGTGGGAGCGATGCCGGTGCTGCGGTGTGGGGAGACGCGGAGCTTTCCCGGTCTCACCGACGCATCGCTTCCCCCCCGCCCCAGGTGATAACAGCCCCCTCCCGCGCCGCCTTCGGAGATCGGCACCGAGTTATGCTTCATCTGACGGCGAGGTGCGTAGCCCCAGCGTCAGGCTGGAGAGCACCCAGTTGCCCAACTGGGAGAGGCTGGTGGCGGGGCGCTCCGTGCTTTCCTAACGCTTGTTTTTATTTATTTCTCCGTTTCTTCCCAGCTGGGGCGTCTTCGGGAGCCGTCGCCATGTCTCTGTGCCAATGCGCGGTGAAGCACAGCGAGTCGGACACCGAAGGCTGTTGCTTCTCGGCGAGCGGCGGCTTGAAGGTTTGCCTGCACTGGAGCGGCGAGGAGGAGCGGGACCGGTGCCAGATCTACGCCCAGGGCACGCTCAGCGCCGAGGAGATCTGCATCGACCTCGCGCGGAGGATCGGTGAGCGCCGGGGAACTCCGTCTCTCGTCTGAGACCGCAATACCCAACCGGGTTGCGTCCCGGGGCTGAGAAATTTCCAATTTCCCAATCCCTGCGACTATCTAAGCCTCTTTATCTGATAAATCTGAGCTCTCATGTTATTTTTAAGAAGCAGCTTCCTGGTAACAAGCTGTTAGCAAATCCTGTCGGAATTTGGGCATCCCCGCTTGCTCCAGAGTTCCTGAGAAGCGGGGTGGGATGGCTCTGCCCTGAGGCTCAGGCCAACGGGTCTGTGAGTTATTGGAGCATGATGAATTGAAGAGCAATTACTTCACCTCTGACTCATCAACATCCCCGTTTAATGAGCGCTCTGCCTCCCCTCGCCGTGGATTTCTCCCGGCGGAGCCGCAAAAATCGTGCGTCTGGGCTCTTCCTGGTGTGAGGAGCCGTTTTGCGGACGTGTTGGTTTGAATTAAGGGCACCTGATGTCTCTCTTAACCCTTAGGAGAAGGTTTTAGTTCTCACCTAAGGTTTAACCAGCAAATCACTCCCGATTCGCGTTTCCCATGGGTTTTATTAACTTCCCTCCCCCTTGCTGCAGTCTGAGCAGCTCTGCACGGCGGTTTATTCGGAATAAAAACCGGCTGCGGCTCCCCTGGCCAGCTGGCTTTCCCCGCGCGCGCCAGAAGGACGGCAGACGCGCGGCGCTCTTTTAAAAGGCGTTTTTAAAGGCTATCCTGCCGCTGACATTTGCGAGCGGGGACGAGGAGGACGTCTCGGTCCCTGGGGGTGGGGTGTCGGTAGCGCGGATGGGTTTGCGCTGCCAGTAAAATCGAGTGGTTGGGAGGAAAGGGGTGAAGAAAGGGGGTTTTTAAATTTTTTTTCCTATCAGCTGTGAGTTTTTGCGGGCTCGACAGCGCCTCACGGGAGCTGTGTTTTCTTCGCAGGTATCACGCCGCTGTGCTACAGCCTCTTCGCCCTCTATGACACCCAGAGCCGAGTCTGGCTCCCGCCCAACCACCTCTTCAAAATCGGCAAAGACACCAACCTCAACCTGCTTTTCCGCATGAGGTGAGGTTCCCTCCGCTCCGTCTTTCCTGGAGCCGAGCCCCGCGGAGCAGCCGAGCTCCTCTTTGCTGGCGGAGCGGAGACGTGCCGGGCTTTAATAGGGCTGCGCTGGAAATAACGCCGCTTGCTTTTCCGCCCCCGAGTTACCTGTAGGGTTTCCAGATTTGCCTGGAAAATATCTGCGGAGGTTGGCACGGGGTCGGGGAGCTGAGCAAACTCAGCAGGGCTCGTCTAAATTGGACTCGGAAGGATTAAACGAGGCGCAGGACGTGTTTGAGTCCCTGCCTCTCCTTCAGCGTGGAAAAATTCATTTCCCTCTTCCCGCTACTCCTCCGCCTTTTGTCCTGCGTCTCCCTGGCTGATCCAGCCCCTGCTTCCCCTCTCAGCTCCATCCCCGAGCGGGACAACGTCCGCTCTGAAGGGTTTTGAGACAACAGCAGGCACCCAAGGGCCTCTCTGGGTGACCCAGCGCTGTGGCGTCGCCAGCTGCGTTCCCGGGAAGGCGGCGGCTGGGTTTTGTAGATATCTTTGTGAGATACTCGGGTTCCCTGGGGACGACGGGGACGGCGATTTAGTGTTTCCTCCCAAAACATTGCCGCTGGTGATTTTATTAGGAGAGCTTTTTCAGGCTGGTTTTGTTGGGGTTTGGTTTTGTTGGGTTTTTTTTCATGGTGAGTCATAGCGAAGGTAAAAGCGAGGGAGAAACGGAAAACCTGGCTCGGAGGTTTATTAGCCTGTTTTATACGGCTTGCAATACCTTCTTCTTCCTGGGGAGCCGCGGTGTATCGAGCCGAGGCCTCTCCCCGCAGCCAGCCGTCGCGCCGAACGCAACCCATGCAGCAGAAAACCGTTTCCGAGGCGCCGCGCCGGCTCGCCGTGCGGCTGTGCCGCGTTCTCCGAGGAAGGCTGAAACGGTGGCCGTGGGAGCCACGCTTCCCGGCGTGCGAGGAGGAAGGCTTCGAGTCCTCGTGGCCGGGGCAGAGCGCCGCGATCCGTAGCCCTCCGGCTGCGGATAAGTCGCAGAGCTCTGACTTTTTGGGCCAGAAAGTCTTTTCCCTTCGGCTCTGGTTTCGATGCCGCTCGGCTGGCGCGAGCGCCGAAATAACCCCGGCGCGTTAACCGCAGGTGGAGATGCGGCTTTGGGGGTTGAGCAGTGGGAACCGAAACTCGCTCTGCCCGCAGAGCTCTCTTTGTGCTGATTTTTCCTTTTTAGATGTGGCGTTCGGCGGGGACCCTCCTCGCCCCGCCTGCTCTCCCTTTTGCAGAGCCCCTGAGCTCCAGCGGCAGGAAAGCTCGGTGTGGAGCAAACCGGGCTGCGAAACGGCGTTGTGGGGGGCAGCGCCGCTAAAGAGGCGTTTGCAGGTCGGGATGGGTTGCAGCCAGAGTTAATTAGGGGGCCTTTAACGAAGCTCTGCTGATGGGGATGTGTTTTGTGTGCTGTACGGCGCAGCTGGTCATAAAACGTGGTGGAAAAAGCTTAAAGGAAGCAGTTTTGGTGGCAGGAAGGGGTTGCTTCCCCTTTGCCTCCCGCCGTCGGAATCGTTGCCTTGTGCTCAGGTCACGCTTTTTGAGGATGTGGCTGATTCTCGTGTCAGCAGCGGGGTTTCAAGAAGTTTGGCTCTTAAAAAATGAAACCCAAACCCCACCGTTCTGAGCCCGGAGTGGGCACCCCGGCTGCGCTGGGGCGCGCCAGACCTCTCCGCTCTCGGTCTGCCGGTCCTTTCCCCGTCCTTGACACAGCCGGTGACAAAACCTCTGCAAAACCCTCGCTGGGAGCTGGCTCCGGTCCCCCAGAGCCCCCGGGGAAGGGGCAGGCAGCTGCGCCGGGCGGAAGGAGCAGATTTATGGGTGAAACAAACCCCGAGCGGTTCCAGCGCAGCTGCTGGACCCAGGTTTGGCTTTAGAGGCAAAACCAGGGCGTCTCGGCTGCGAGAGAGGGCAGGGCCAGACCGCAGCCCTCCCGTCCCCACGTGCGAGCGCCGCTCTCCTCCTCCTCCCCTCCAGGTACTACTTTCGGAATTGGCACGGGATGAACGACAAGGAACCGGCGGTTTATCGCAACGCGCCCCGACAGAGCGACTCCCCCGACGAGAAGCTGCAAGGAGGAGCCTTGCTTGACAAATCGTCCTTCGAGTATCTGTTTGAGCAGGTAACGAACCGGCCTGACGGGCCGGAGGCTCGGTCGCACCTGGAGTTGGGGAAACCTGGCTGATTTTCTCGCTCCAGCCGGATTCGGCTCAGCCCTGTTGTCAGCAGCTGTTTTTCCATCTGCGAGGGCTTTGTTTAAAGGACAAATACAGCTGTAGTTTTGCCCTTGGAATGCCTTTGTCCTGCTTGGAGCTGCTCTGGGAGGCCGGGAGCCGAGCTGAGGGGGACCCCATTACACCTCTAAAATAAAAAAAGACAAGAAAAAGCCCTCCAGAAGTCCGTACAGGGCCTTTTTTTCCCCCTTTATTTAACTTTTTCTGTTTAATAGGGGAAATATGAATTCATCAATGATGTCGCATCTTTGAAAGACCTCCAGACCGAGCAGGAGATCCAGAGGTTCAAGAACGAAAGCTTGGGCATGGCCGTGCTTCACCTCTCTCACATCGCCATCAAAAAAGGCATCTCCCTTGAGGAAGTGGCCAGAAAATACAGGTGACTGCTTGGCCTCCCAGCCCCGGGGCCGGGGACTTTCTGCTCTGCAGGCGTCTGAAGGGTTTCTTCTGGTTTCTCACCCTCTTTCCTCTCCGTCCTCCTCCCTGGGAGAGAGTCTGGGGCTGGTTTAGGTGACGGAGAGATCGGTTGTGGCTTCTCCGGCTGCGTGTTTTGCTGTAGGCGCCTGTGAGGTCTTGCTGAGCGGTTGTTCCTTCCCTCCCGCAGCTTCAAGGACTGCATCCCGCGCTCCTTCTACCGCCAGATCCAGCAGAACAACTACCTGACCAAATTCCGCATGAAAAACGTCTTCAAGAAGTTCGTGCAGCGTTTCCAGCGGCACACGGTCAGCACCGGCAAGCTGACGGTGCAGGACATCATGTACAAATACCTGGCTACCTTGGAGCACCTCGCGCCTCGCTTCGGGAGCGAGCTCTTCCCCGTCCTCTCCTTGGAGACCTCCTCTGAGGGCGAGAAGGTGCAGCTGTACGTCAACGGGGGGCATTCGCAGCTGGAGCAGGGGCACGCGCTGCTCCCCAAGGACCAACCTGTCACCCACGAAGTCCTCGTCACCGGCACGACCGGGATCCAGTGGCGGCCCGTGCCCGTAGAGGTAGGTCGGCGCTCGCGCTCCCCGCCGCTGGGTGGGAAGAGCCGTTCCCATCCAAATCCCACCCCGCGCTGGCTCCTTTTTCCATAGCTTATGCTCCTGGGCTTTTCCTCAGGCTCTCCGGGCACCCCAAGTTCTTTTCCAGCTTATCCCAGTTTGGCCGGTAGCCATCACCCGCTAGCGGTGCCATTTCCCAGCGGTAGGAAGGGTTGGAACTGATGCCTTTGCATCTCCGCCTCTGCAGAACATCGAGAACTTCTCCCATCGTGGCTATTTTGGGCGGAAGAGCAGAAACAAAGAGCTGGAGCCCAAGGGGCCGACTCAGCCGGCGGAGCGGAGCGAGCCGAAATGGGCTCATTTCTGCGATTTTCGGGAAATCACGCACATTGTCATCAAGGAGTGTAGGGTCAGCATCAACCGGCAGGACAACAAGTGCCTGGTGAGTGGGACTCGTTCTCTCCCGGCTGTCCCGCCGACCGTCTCGATGCGCCTGGGAGCCCGTAGTTGCGCTCCAGAGAGCGGGAGGAGGCAGCGCTGGGAAGAACAAGGATCTTTTCCGGCCTTAATGCCAGCAAGCGAGAGTTGTACGCTCTCCTCCTGCTGGCAAAGGGATTTTTTGGTGGATTTTGGGCTGCTCGCCCTCTAGCGCGGTGGCTTCTCACCCTGCTTCCCCTCCCTCTTGGCAGGAGGTGGTTCTCCCGTCCCCCGAGAGCGCGCTCTCCTTGGTCTCGCTGGTGGACGGTTATTTCCGACTCACGGCTGACTCCAGCCACTACCTGTGTCACGAAGTGGCGCCGCCGCGAGTCGTGATGAGCATCCTGAACGGCATCCACGGGCCCATGCAGTAAGTGGCTTCTTCCCGACCTGACGGAGGGCTTGGGGGTGTCCAGGAGGACGTGCCGTGTCCTCGGGGCTCATCCGGAGCCGTTCCCCTTCCTCCCGCTGCCAGGGAAGAGTTTGTTTTTGCCAAGCTACGGCGGGAGGAGCAGGAGGAAGGGCTCTACATCATCCGCTGGAGCGTCCTTGACTTCAACAGGATGATTCTCTCCGTGGTGAAAAGGGGCCACCAGCAGGTAAGATGCAATTCCCAGCGCAGCGTTCCCGGGAACGGCGAGCTCCCGTTAGGAGCGAGCTGGGCTGCGCCTGGTCCGAGTTACGTGATGGGGAGCTGCGACGCCTGTCCTGACGCTGTCTTTCCCAGGCTCCCGGGGTGCAGGGAGCCCTCAAGTACAGGCAATTCCGGATCCAAAAAAAAGGAAACTCCTTTGTGCTGGAAGGGTGGGACCGGGAGTTTCCCACTTTGCGGGAACTCTTGGATGTACTCAAGGGCTGCACGCTCAAGTCTGGCGATGAAAGCTTCACGGTGAAGAGATGCTGTCCGCCCAAACCAGGAGGTATGAGGGGGGATGATTTCCCCTCCGTCGGACTCGAGGAACAAGGGCAGTTTCTGGGGCTTTAGCGTACGTCTCTTCCCTCCTCTCGCAGAGATCTCGGACCTGCTGATCACCCGGAAGGTGAAGGATAGCGCGAAGCAGATCCTCAACCTGACCCAGCTCAGCTTCCACCAGATCCGCAAGAACGAGATCACTCAGGTTGTGCGCTCTGCCTTGCCGGGCGGCGGGGTTTACGGCAGGCTGCGGGTAAATGCGATGGCTGGAGGAAGCCGCTCTCCTGGTCAGGGGATGCTACCGCAGCCCTGACACCGCTGGCGCAGAGAGGAGAGAGACAGAGGAGTTACTGGGTTTGGTTTGGTGCTTTTTTCCTTCCCTCTTCACGGAGAGGAGGAAAAGAGCCGTGCAGAGGCGGCGCGGTCCGGGCAGGAGGCAGAGGTGACACGGAGGGAAGGGGCAGAGCCGGCTCGCGCGTGCAAGGCTGAAAATTCCCCCCCGCGCGCGCTGCTCGGGGGTCTGACGCCCGCGTGCCTTCTCTCTGCCTGCAGCGAGCCCACCTGGGGCAGGGCACCCGCACCAACATCTACGACGGGGTGCTGAACGTCTGCGGGACCGCCGGGGCCGACGACGAAGCCGAGTATTTCTCCACCGAACAGAATAACAACAGCCGGGAGATGCACGTGGTCCTCAAAGTCCTGGACCCCAGCCACAGAGACATCGCCCTGGTGAGTCCCCCCTGGGCTGGGGAAGGGGAGGTGGGAGAGGGGGGAACAGCTCCGAGCCGCTCCCGAGGTGCTCCGAGAGACCGGCCGCCTTCGTGACACCCTCTCTCCTCTCCCCGCAGGCGTTTTTCGAGACAGCCAGCCTGATGAGCCAAGTGTCGCACGTGCACTTGGCTTTCGTGCACGGAGTCTGCGTGCGAGGCTCCGAAAGTGAGTACGGGGCTCTGCTCCGCCCTTTGCCGCAGCCGGCTTCGCCTTGTGCCGGTGCCGGCTCCGTCACCGGGGCCGATCGGCTCCTGCGCCGGGCTGAGGACAATATCTCTGCCTTCCCCAGATATCATGGTGGAGGAGTTTGTGGAACACGGACCTCTGGACGTGCTGCTGCGGAAGGAGAAAGGCCGGGTCACCGTGGGCTGGAAAATCACCGTGGCCAAGCAGTTGGCCAGTGCCTTGAGCTACCTGGTAACGGGGCTGGGAGCCGGGGGTTTCCCGGCAGGGAACGGTGCTGGCGATCGCCTCCGAGCACCTTTTGCTCCAGCTGCGCCCCTGGGTCTTGCCGGCAGCGTGGCGGGAAGGGGCTTGGCTTGGACGGGCGTACGCTTTGCTGGGTAAAAAACCGGCTGGGCCCAAGGAGTTGTGGTGAACGGAGTTAAATCCAGTGGGCAGCCGGTCACCAGCGGCGTCCCCAGGGCTCCGTACTGGGGCCAGCTCTGTTTAATGTCTTTATCGGTGGTGGTCGGCAGCCGGCTGGATGTGAGCCGGCAGCGTGCCCAGGTGGCCAAGGTGGCCACCAGCGCCCTGGCTTGTGTCAGGAACAGCGTGGCCAGCGGGCTGGGGCAGGGCTCGTCCCCCCGGGGAGGCCGCCCCTCGAATGCCGTGTTCGGCGTCGGGCCCCCGGCTCCAAGAAGGAGGCGGAGGGGCTGGAGCGTGGCCGGAGCAGGGCAGCGAGGCTGGGGAAGGGGCCGGAGCCCGAGGAGAAGGGGCTGGGGGGCGCGGGAGGAGCGGCCGGGGGAGCCGGGGTGGCTCCGCCTGGAGAGGAGGAGGCCGAGGGCAGCCCTTGGCGCTCTCCACAGCTGCCTGAAGGGAGGCCGAGGCCAGGGGGGGTCGGGCTCTTTGCCCAAGCGCCGGGACGAGAGGGAACGGCCTCCGGTCGCGCCCGGGGAGGGTTAGGTTGGATCTCGGGAAGGATTCCCGCGCCCAAAGGGCTGTGGGGCGCTGGGCCAGGCTGCCCAGGGCAGGGGCTGCGTCCCCAGCCCGGGAGGGGTTTCAGAGCCGCGCAGCCGCGGCACTCGGGGCCGGGGTTTGGTGGCGGAGTTGGTAGCTTGAGCTTAACGCCGGGACTCGATGAGCTGAAAGCTCTCTTCCAACCTCAACGATTCCATGATTCTATGATTCCTCTGCCCTCCGAGCAGACAGACAGATTTTTAGCGTAACGTGCCCTGCCCGCCCCTCACAAGACCCCTCCTCGCTCCCTCGTTCCTGGGGGTGAGCGCGAGGGTAGCACACCTGAACTTCAAACGCCGCATCCCGGCTCTGTAGCTTCATTTTGGGGCCGCGCGAGCCGGGAAGAGCCCCAGCTGAGGACGCTGCCTTCCCCGCTCGCTGGGCTTCTGGCCAGCAGCTTGGGAAAGCTCGCTCGCCGCTTTGAGGGCGTGCACCCCAGCGCTGGGTAATCCCCGTGTTCCTCTTATCCCCCCTGGGTTTGCCTTTATACAAAGGGATAATGAGACAGGGAGGTGTCGCACGTAATTAGAGCCAGGAGTCCTACATTTTTATTTTCTGCTGTAGTCCGTAGACGTGACCTTGTTCTGAGGCATCTTGGAGTTTCTCCAAGGTTTCCCATCCCCTTGTTTTTACAGGAGGATAAAAACCTGGTGCACGGCAACGTGTGCGCGAAAAACATCCTGCTGGCCCGGAAGGGGCTGGAAGATGGATCTGTGCCTTTTGTGAAGCTCAGCGACCCCGGAGTCAGCTTTACGGTGCTCTCTCGAGAAGGTATTGGGTCGTCCCACGCCGGGCTGGGCCCGGGCTTGTTCTGAGCTGAAAATCGGGGTGCTTTGTTCCCCTCCTGCAGCCCAGGTAGCTGATAAATAGCAGGGATTGTGCCTGAGCTGTTTCGGCGAGGTCTCGCCTGCCTTTCAGACCTTAATTTTTGCAATATATGGCATTTTGAACGTGCGGGCACACAAATTCTGTGCCAGTGGCTGGTTTTGGCCTCAAAGCTGCTGTCGGAGATAGCCCCACCGCGGCTCCCCGCTGGCTGGGATCCTGCGGGGAGTTTTTCCCCCCGCTCCGTGTTCGCGGGGTCTTTCCGGCCGTATCCTCAGCAACGCCTCGCTTCGCCTTCCCTCTCCCAAAGAGTGCGTGGACCGGATTCCCTGGATCGCCCCGGAATGCGTCCGGGATGTGGGAAACCTCAGCACGGCGGCCGACAAATGGAGTTTTGGCACCACGTTGCTGGAAATCTGCTTCGACGCCGACGTCCCGCTTAAGGAGCGCACTCCTTCGGAGGTGACCGCCCTCTCCTCTCCCTCCGTCCCCAGCTCCTCCGTTCCGGGATGGATCCAGCCCCGTTTGAGACCTGGTTTTCTTTTCTTTCTCTTAGAAAGAACGTTTCTACGAGAAAAGGCATCGCCTGCCCGAGCCGTCCTGCAAGGAGCTGGCCACCCTCATCTGTCAGTGCCTGAACTACACCCCCGTCGAGCGGCCGTCCTTCCGGACCATCCTGCGGGATCTCACCCAGCTCCAGCCGCACAGTGAGGCTCCGCAGCCGCGGGCGGCCGGCTTTCCCGGGGGGTTTTAGGGCCCCGTCGTTCCTTCCCCCTCCTTAAATCGGTTGGGGCCTCGGCAGCGGTGGGGTGGGGGCGGCTGTGGGGAGCCTTTTGTCCTGGGTGAGGGGGGGAAAGGGCAAAAAGAGGGTTAAAAAAGGGTAAAAAGATTGGGAAAAAGGTTTAAAAAAAGACCAAAAAAAGGGGAAAGAAAAGGGGAAAGAAAAGGGGGGGAAAGGGGAAAGAAAAGGGGGGGGAAGAGAAAAAGAGAGAAAAGAAAAGGCACAAAAAAGGCCAAAAAAAGGCAAAAAGGGGAAAGAAAAGGCCAAAAAAGGCACAAAAAAGGGGGCAAAAAAGGCAAAGGGGGGGAGGTAAAAAAGGGAAAAAGCAAAAAAAGGCCAAAAAAAAAAGGGAAAAAAGGGAAAAAAGGGAAAAGGCCAAAAAAGAGAAAAGGGGGATGAGAGGTGAAAAAAGGGGGACAAGAGTGGCAAAAAGGGGGGACAAGAGGTAAAAAGGCGCCAAGGCAAAGGCCAAAAAAGGGCCAAAAAAATAGGAGGGGGAAAAAAAGGCAAAAAAAAAAAGGCAGGGGGGAGGTAAAAAAGAGGAAAGAAAAGGCAAAAAAAGGCAATAAGGGGGGGAAAAGGTGAAAAAGGGAAAGGCAAAGGCACACCGCGGGCACAGGGGGTGGGGGAGAAAACGTACAAAGCGTTGCGGCGGCGGGGCGAGCTCCGCTCTCCCCTCATCCCCCTCCGTTTCCAGACCTCGTCGACGTCACCTCGGTGAACCCCGACTTCCCGGTGTCGGACCCCACCGTCTTTCAGAAGCGTTACCTGAAAAAGATTCGGGAGCTGGGGGAGGTAAGTGGCGTCTTGAGAGCCCCGCCGTGGAATTCTGCGCCCGGCTCTGGGGGCCTCGGGACAGGGAAGCCGGGGACGGGAGGAGGCCACGGAGCTGCCCCGGGGGCTGGAGCCCCTCTGCTGGGAGGGCAGGCGGGGAGAGCCGGGGGTGCTCGGCCCGCAGAGGAGGAGGCTGCGGGGATCCTCGCCGCGCCGATGAGAAAGGCAGGGACGGGCTTTTCAGTCGGTCCCGCGGCGATGGGAGCAGGGGGAAGGGCTTTGAGCGAAAAGAGGGGAGATTGGGACCCGACGGAAGGAAGAAATTCTTTACGCTGAGGGCGGGGAGAGCCCGGCCCAGGCTGCCCAGCGCGGCGGGGGGGGCCCCGTCCCCGGCCACGTTCAAGGTCAGGTTGGACGGGGCTCCGAGCGCCCTGGTCTGGGGGAAGCCGTCCCAGCTTCGCGGCCCCTTCCCACCCAAACCCTCCCGTGATTCCCTGATCTCCTGCCCCGGCTCCAAGGGCTCCGCGGGGTCTGAGGTGGGATCGCGCGGCCAAAGAAGAGCAGCGGAGCTGGGGAAGGGGCTGGAGGAGGAGAGAAGGGGCCGGGGAGCTGGGGTGGTTCCACTGGAGAGGAGGAGGCCGAGGGCAGCCCTCAGCGCTCTCCACAGCTGCCTGAAGGGAGGCCGAGGCCAGGGGGGGGTCGGGCTCTTTGCCCAAGCGCCGGGACGAGAGGGAACGGCCTCCGGTCGCGCCCGGGGAGGGTTAGGTTGGATCTCGGGAAGGATTCCCGCGCCCAAAGGGCCGTGGGGCGCTGGGCCAGGCTGCCCAGGGCAGGGGCTGCGTCCCCAGCCCGGGAGGGGTTTCAGAGCCGCGCAGCCGCGGCGCTCGGGGCCGGGGTTTGGTGGCAGTTGGTAGCTTGAGCTTAACGCTGGGACTCGATGAGCTGAAAGCTCTTTTCCAACCTCAACGATTCCATGATTCTAAATCCCCGAAGGAGCTGATACGATAAATCCCCAATGAACCACGGAGCTGATAACGATACCGAGGGTGGCTTACGGGGAGCGCGGAGGGGCTCGGAGCTGCTCGGGAGGATGTTTCCCTCGTAGCAGGTTATTGTGGTGGCTCGAACTGCTCCGTCATTCATAGGCTCCGGTTGCCTCTGGGTGAACCGGCCTCTTTCCCGACCGATTTCCAAAGAATCTGCATCTGGATGAGAGTCAAAAGTCTTTATTTTTATTTTAATTTGTTTTCATGGAGGGCTTCGCTGTCTGAGGAGTTTATTGACCTCTATGGAGAGCTTCCAGAGAGGCTGCTCCCGCTGTGGGGAAGCCAGGAAAAGCTGCTCCTGGCCGGATCTCAAATTCTGTGCCTGCTCCTTGCCAGGGTCACTTTGGGAAGGTGAGCCTGTACTGCTACGACCCCACCAACGACGGGACGGGGGAAATGGTGGCTGTCAAATCGCTCAAATCCGGCTGCAGCCAGCAGCTGCTGACCAGTTGGAAGAGGGAGATTGAAATCCTCAAGACGCTTTATCACGAAAACATCGTCAAGTACAAGGGTTGCTGCAGCGAGCAGGGTAAGGCGGCCGCCGGGGGACGCGTGGTGGCTTTTGGTGGCCGTGGCAATCTCCCCATGCGAGTTTTTCCCTCGGCGTTGTAGTTGAACGCCCGCAGCGAGCCCAAGCGTGCCTTGTCCGACCCCGGCGCTGCCGCAGAGACGCCAAAAACCCAATTCCCCGAGTTTTTTGGTGGCTGGTAGCGGCGGGGATCCCCTTCCTGGCAGAGGGCTGGGGTTTGGGGTGTCGCTGGGTCGTTCCCCTCTCCCCAGAGGTTCACACGCCGCCTTCCTCCTCCTCCTCCTCCTCCAGGAGAGAAGATCGTGCAGCTGATCATGGAGTACGTGCCCCTCGGCAGCCTGCGAGACTACTTGCCCAAGCACAACGTCAGCCTGGCCCACATCCTGCTCTTCGCCCAGCAGATCTGCGAGGTAAAGCCCAACCCTTCCCGCCTTCTCCTGGGGGCTCGGACCCCCCCCCAAATGGCTCGGACCCCCCCCCAAATGGCTCGGACCCCCCCCCAAATGGCTCTAACCCCCCCCAAATGGCTATGACCCCCTCTTTTCCCCCTTCGCCAGGGCATGGCCTGCACTGCAGGCTCCTCTGCCCCCCAAAATGGCTCCAAACCCCCCAAAATGGCTCTGATCTCCTTCTTTTCCCTTCTCCAGGGTGTGACCTGTCTGCACTGCAGGCTCCTCTGCCCCCCAAAATGGCTCCAAACCCCCCAAAATGACTTTGCCCCCCTCTTTCCCTTCTCCAGGGCATGGCCTGTCTGCACTACAGGCTCCTCTGCCCCCCAAAATGGCTCTGAACCCCCCAAAAACAGCTCTGATCCCCCTCTTTTCCACCTTCTCCAGGGCATGGCCTGCTCTGCGGGCTCCTCTGACCCCCAAAATGGCTCTGAACCCCCCAAAATGGCTCTGACCCCCCTCTTTTCCCTTCTCCAGGGCATGGCCTGCTCTGCGGGCTCCTCTGCCCCCCAAAATGGCTCTGAACCTCCCAAAATGGCTCTGACCCCCCTCTTTTCCCTTCTCCAGGGCATGGCCTTCACTGCAGGCTCCTCTGCCCCCCAAAATGGCTCTGAACCCCCTTAAAATGGTTCTGACCCCCCAAAACGGCTCTGACCCCCGTCTTTTCCCCCTTCTCCAGGGCATGGCCTATCTGCACTCCCTCCACTACATCCACAGGGACCTCGCCGCCCGCAACGTGCTGCTGGAGAACGAAAACGTGGTGAAAATCGGGGATTTCGGCTTAGCCAAAGCCATCCCCGAGGGCCACGAGTATTACCGCGTCTGCGAGGACGGGGACAGCCCCGTGTTTTGGTGAGCGCGGCCGCCCCCTCGCCGCCTGGGGTGATTTGGGGCGAGCGGAGGATGGCGCCGGGGTCGGGTACGGCGAGCGGAGGCGCGTGCCGAGCTCCGCCGGCGCTCACCGGCGACCTTGACCGCGCAGGTACGCCGTGGAGTGCCTCAAGGAGTGTAAGTTTTACTACGCCTCCGACGTCTGGTCCTTCGGGGTGACGCTCTACGAGCTCCTGACCCGCTGCGACTCCGGCCAAAGCCCTCCCGTGGTGAGTCCGGGTTGGCGATGCCGGCTTTGCCGCGGCGGCGTTTGCCGAGCTGGGGATCGCGGCTGACGTCTTTGCCCGCAGAAATTCATCGAGATGATCGGGGCGACGCAGGGGCAGATGACGGTGCTGCGGCTGATCGAGCTGCTGGACAGGGGGAAGAGGCTGCCGAGTCCCAAGGATTGTCCTTGCGAGGTGAGGAGCGGCGTCCCGACGGCTATCCGGCTGTCTGTCCGTCCTGCCGGGCTGCGGCGGCCCCTGGGGAAGGGGGAAGATGGAGGAGGGAAGGGGAAGGAGGAAAATGAAGAGGGATGGGGGAAGAGTGGAGAAAGGGAAGGAGAAAAATGGGGAAGGAGAAGGAAAAGTAGGGAAAGGAAAGGAGAAAAGTGGGAAAGGAAAGGAGAAAAGTGGGGAGGGGAAGGGGAAAAGTAGGAAGGGAAAAATGGGGAAGGGAAGGAGGAAAAATGGGGAGGGGAAGGAGGAAAGTGGGGAAAGGGAAAAATGGGGAAGGGAAGAGAAAAATGGGGAGAGAAGGGGAAAAAGTGGGGAGGGAAAGAGAAAAATGGGAAGGAGGAAAAGTGGGGAAGAAGAAGGAGGAAAAATGGGGAGAGGAAGGGGAAAAGTGGGGAAAAGGAAGGAGGAAAAATGGGGAAGGAAAGGAGGAAAAATGGGGAAAGGGAAAAATGGGGAAGGGAAGAGAAAAATGGGGAGAGAAGGGGAAAAAGTGGGGAGGGAAAGAGAAAAATGGGAAGGAGGAAAAGTGGGGAAGAAGAAGGAGGAAAAATGGGGAGAGGAAGGGGAAAAGTGGGGAAAAGGAAGGAGGAAAACAGGGAAGGAAGGGAAAAAAATAGGAAGGGAAGAGAAAAAGCGGGAAGGGCTGCATCTTGCTGCGAGGAAGAGGAGGGAAAGGCGAAGTCGGGGGCCCGAACGCGGCAGGCAGAGCTCCAGAAGTGCGGAGCCCCCCCTTCTTCCCGGTGAAATCCCCGCGGCCGCGCTGCCTCCGGCTGTTTCTCCGACGCCCCTGCCTCCCTTCCCAGATCTACCGGCTGATGAAGAACTGCTGGGAAGCGGAGGCTTCCTTCCGCCCGGCCTTCCACAACCTCGTCCCCATCCTCAAGAACTTCCACGAGAAATACCGGGCTCAGGCTCCCTCCGTCTTCAGCCTCTGCTGAGCCGGAGCGGGGCACGGACACCCCTCTCCGCTCCCCAAAATGCCGAGGATGGGGGGCCGCAGCCAGATGCCGACGCCGCGCTTCGCTTTTCCCGGCGGAGTTTCCACACCGCGCTTCGGTTTTCCCGGCGGAGTTCCGATGCCATGCTTCGGTTTTTCCTGGCGGAGTTTCCACACCACGCTTCGGTTTTCCCGGCGGGGTTTCAACGCCGCGCTTCGTTTTTTCCTGGCGGCGTTCCGATGTCACGCTTCGGTTTTCCCGGCGGAGTTCCGACACCGCGCTTCGGTTTTCCCGGTAGCGTTCTGATGCTGCGCTTCGGTTTTCCCGGCGGAGTTTCAGTGCCGCGCTTCAGTTTTTCCTGGCGGCGTTCCGATGCCGCGCTTCGGTTTTCCCGGCGGAGTTTTGACACCACGCTTCGGTTTTCCCGGCGGAGTTTCAAGGCCATACTTCGTTTTTCCCGGCGGCGTTCCGACATCACACTTTGGTTTTCCCGGTGGAGTTTCGACACTGCGCTGCGGTTTTCCTGGTAGTGTTTTGATGCCGCGCTTTGGTTTTCCCGGCAGCGTTCCGGCACGGGATGAGGAAAGGCCGGGCTGTCGAGGTGAGCGTGTGGCGGAGCAGCACCCGAGGAGGGGGGGGACCCCCAATCTCCATGGGACCCCCCCAGATCTCCGTGGGACCCCCCTTGCCGGCTCCGGCTTCCCGGCACGCCGCTCCCACCGAACACTGTGAACGAGACTGAGGAGGGGGGACGCGGATTTACGGCCTTACCCCCCCTTCCTCGCTCCCTCCTCTTCCTCGGGGACCTGCTGAGACCCCGCTGCGTGGGGGGGTCGCCTTCGGGGACCGTGGGCTGCTGGATCTGGGGTCCCCCCCTCCCCAAAAGGGTTCAGCAAAAAGATTTTGGCACTTTATTGGGGTTTGGGGTCTCTGCTGCGTTTCTGCCCCCCCCAGGGTGGGCGTGGGGAGGGGGGGGCAGCCCCCCCTCACCCTGTGTCCCCCCCCCCCCAGCCCCAGGACTGGTTTTGGGGTGCTGGGGGGGGGCTGGAGGAAGAGGGGGGCTGTGTCCCCCCCTCGCCGTTATTTATTGCCTGCTGTCTGCCCCCCCGGGGTGAGGGGGGGCTGCGGGGTGGGGGTCCCCCCTTCCCCCCCCCCATGGGGGTCGTCTCCCAATAAAGGACGTCACGGCCCCCCCTCCTCTCCAGCCTGGTGGGGGGAGCGGGGCCCTGGGGGGACCCCGGAACGGGGTGGGGGGCGTCGCTGTGAGGACCTATGGGGGGTCCCTATAGGCTATAGGGGGCAGGGGTCCCTGTAGGGCAGGGAGGGGTTGGGGTTCCTATAGAGTGAGGGGAGGGGTGGCTTGGGGTTCCTATAGGCTGGGGGGGGGGGGGTCAGGGGCCACTACAGGGTGAGGGGGGGGTGTCTCAGGGTCCCTATAGGGTGTATAAGGGAGTCAGGAGCCCGTATAGGTGAAGAGGGGTGTGTCTTGGGGTCCCTATAGGGTGTATAAGGGAGTCAGGAGCCCCTATAGGTGAAGAGGGGTGTGTCTTGGGGTCCCTATAGGGTGTATAAGGGAGTCAGGAGCCCGTATAGGTGAAGAGGGGTGTGTCTTGGGGTCCCTATAGGGTGTATAAGGGAGTCAGGAGCCCCTATAGGTGAAGAGGGGTGTGTCTTGGGGTCCCTATAGGGTGTATAAGGGAGTCAGGAGCCCCTATAGGTGAAGAGGGGTGTGTCTTGGGGTCCCTATAGGGTGTATAAGGGAGTCAGGAGCCCCTATAGGTGAAGAGGGGTGTGTCTTGGGGTCCCTATAGGGTGTATAAGGGAGTCAGGAGCCCGTATAGGTGAAGAGGGGTGTGTCTTGGGGTCCCTATAGGGTGTATAAGGGAGTCAGGAGCCCCTATAGGTGAAGAGGGGTGTGTCTTGGGGTCCCTATAGGGTGTATAAGGGAGTCAGGAACCCCTATACGTGAAGAGGGGTGTGTCTTGGGGTCCCTATAGGGTGTGGGGGCATCAGGAGCCCCTATAGAGTGAGGGGGGGTGTCTCAGGGTCCCTATAGGGTGTATGAGGGGGTCAGGAGCCCCTATAGGGTGAGGGGTGATGTCGCAGGGCCCCTATATGGTGAGGGAGGGGTCTCGGGGTCCCCATAGGGCGGGGAGGGGCCCGGCCCCCTATAGAAGGGGGTGTCTGGGGGTCCCTATAGGGTGGGGGCCCTATAGGGTGAGGGGGTGTGTCTCCGGGGCCCTATAGGGTGAGGGGGGTCAAGGGTCGGGTCGCTTGGGGGCGTGGCTCTTGAAGCAGCCAATAGAGTGCGGTAACCGCAGGGCTCGTCCGGTTCTATCCAATCAGGAGGCCGCATGCTAATAAGGGGCGTCTCCGCCCAATGGCGAGCGCCGGTGGTGCCGGCTTGTTTTTTTCGCCCTGTCCAATGAGCGCCTCGGATGCTGCCGCGTGGGCGTGGCAGCGGGCGGGCCAATGAGGCGGCGGCGTATTGACGGCGCTCTACCCGCCGCCCGCATCTCGATGGTCCCAGGAGGCGGCGGGTGCCCAAGATGGCGGCGGCAGCGGCGCTTTCCCTGGCGGGCGCCGTAACGGCACCGAGCCCGGAGCTACCGGTAGCGGCCCCGGGCCTGGGCCGGGCCCCCGAGGAGGAGCTACCGGTGCTGGACCCGGCCGAGGTGCGGAGCCGCCTGGAGCGCAGCGCCCGCCAGTTCCGTAACCGCCGCAAGGTGCTGATCCGCGGGCTGCCGGCCGACGTGAGCAACCAGGTGCGGGCCGGGAACGGGCCGGGGGCCGAGGGGAGAGCGGGGCCGGGCCCGGGGCTGCGGTGGGGGAGCCTGAGGGGAGGCCGGGCCCGGGGCTGCGGCGGGGGAGCCTGAGGGGAGGCCGGGCCCGGGGCTGCGGCGGGGGAGCCTGAGGGGAGGCCGGGCCCGGGGCTGCGGCGGGGGAGCCTGAGGGGAGGCCGGGCCCGGGGCTGCGGCGGGGGAGCCTGAGGGGAGGCCGGGCCCGGGGCTGCGGCGGGGGAGCCTGAGGGGAGGCCGGGCCCGGGGCTGCGGCGGGGGAGCCTGAGGGGAGGCCGGGCCCGGGGCTGCGGCGGGGGAGCCTGAGGGGAGACCGGGCCCGGGGCTGCGGCGGGGGGGCCCGGGGGCGGCCGGGCCCGGGGCTGCGGCGGGGGAGCCTGAGGGGAGGCCGGGCCCGGGGCTGCGGCGGGGGGAGCCTGAGGGGAGACCGGAGCTGAGGGGAGAGCGGGGCCGGGCCCGGGGCTCCGGTGAGGGGAGCTGAGGGGAGACTGGGCCCGGGGTTCTGGCAGGGGGAACTGAGGGGACACCGGGGCCGGGCCTGGGGCTCCGGCGGGGGAAGCTGAGGGGAGACCGGGCCCGGGGCTGTGGTGGGGGAGGCTGAGGATGGGCCTGGGGGCGCCGGTTGGAGCCCCCCCGGGGGTGGGAGCAGGGTGTAGCAGGGCAGGAGTTGAGGCTTTGGGGTGGAGGTGTCTGATAGGGGCTCCCTGAACCCCTCACGGCCTGGGCTCACCCCGGTTCCTGCCCTCCCAAACCCCCCTGTCCCCCCCCAAACTCCCCTTAATTATCGCTTTAGCAGTTCCTGGGGGGGAACAGGGGAATCACCCCCCAAACTCGGCTCTGAGGAAGAGCCAGAACCGCTTAACGAGCCCCCAGTACCCACCTCAGATGAGCCCCAGAGCCCCAGCCGCCTCAGCGCTCTCTCCCGCCTGCTTTTTTAATTCCCCTCCCCGTAAATCAGAGTTAATTGTCACCCTGGAGTGTCGGAGAGGCCGAAGGTCTGTAAATTATTTCAGGAAGGGTAAAGTCTTGAGCCGGCGGCAACACAACTGGTTTGGAGATGCTTATCTGGGAGGAGGAGCAGGATAAACACCCTCGGGGTGTCAAATTGGGGACACGGGAGGTGACAGCGGGGCCGAAGGGCTCGTTTGGGTGCACGATGAGGATCCCCGGGGAGCGTCTTCGCTTTGAACCGAGCCTGTTCCCTCTCTGCCTCCTTCTCCAAGCCCGGGGAGAAGCAGAAATATTTCGGGGTGACCTGTGGGAATTAGGGGACCCGCTGGAGCGAGGGGCTGGAGCCTCTCCCTAGAAGCTGACTCCTCTTTTTTTATTATTTTTATTTAAAACCCCTCTGTTTATCCAGGAAGTCCACGATCTGCTGAGCGACTACGAGCTGAAATACTGCTTTGTGGACAAATACAAAGGGACTGGTGAGTAAGCTGCTCTCGCGGCGGGCGTCTCCAGCGAACGCTCAATGCCGAATCCATCGCCGCAGCCGGGCTCAGCCCCCCCCGGTGCCGCGTTCGGTGGCTTTTCCGCTGCCGGGTGTTCCCTTGGGAAAGGCAACACCTTGTTCTGCGGCAATTCTCCGCCTCTGTGCCCCCCTGACTGCGCCCTGCGTGGGGTCTCGCCCTCAGCCGCGCTCACCGGACCCTTTTTGTGCGGCGGCTAGCTCTCACCAGGCGGAAAATTAACGGTTGCGGGGTTTAACCCCTCCCGGGAGACTTTATACATTGCAGCATGGGATTTACGTCGCTTTCCGAACCCTCAGGGATGCTTTTCCGAACCGAGGGTGTTCAATCCAGCCCCTCCTGGGGGGCTGTGCCCACCAGCGTTATCCCCCGCACCCCAAAAATGGTCCTCGGGGGCAGAGGAAGCTGCGGGAGCTCCTCCAGCCCCGGGGGGGTGAGGGTGGCTGGGACCTGGGGGCACCACCCCTGTCCCCAGTGTCTTCCCGGAGCTCGGGGACGGAGCCGCCTTGCGCGAGGCTTCACCGAGGACGGTGTGATTTCACCGGCCAGCGCTCGCCGAGGCTTTCCCTCCAGCTCCTCGCCTCCTCGGGGCTTCGGGCACTTAACGGCGGCCGGAGGGGTGAATTTTACCCCCCATCACCCAGGGTTTAACCCTGCGCCTCGCCAGCCCCCCACGGCGTCGCATTTTGGGGCGCCGCGCGGCCTCACCCTTCCCTCCCGCTTCTGCTCCCGCAGCGTTTGTCACCTTGCTCAACGGGGAACAGGCGGAATCGGCCATCAAAAAATTCCACTTGAGCAAACTCCGGGAGAAGGAGATCTCGGTGCAGCTGCAGCCCACGGACGCCCTCCTGTGTATCGCCAACCTCCCCCAGCTCTACACCCAGCAACAATTCGAAGAGCTGGTCCGCCCTTTCGGCAACCTGGAACGGTGTTTCCTGGTCTACAGCGAAAAAACGGGACACTCGAAAGGTTACGGATTTGTGGAATATATGAAAAAGGATTCGGCGGCCAGAGCCAAGTCGGATCTGCTGGGGAAGCAGCTGGGCACGCGGACTCTCTACGTCCACTGGACGGACGTCAACCAGTTGACGTTAGATCTTCTCCATTCCAAGTGCTTGTGCGTCGACAAGCTGCCCCACAACTACGCCGACCTCGAGGAGCTGCGGCAGGTCTTCTCCGCCGCCTGCGCCCCCACTTTTTGCCAGGTGAGGGGGGGGATTTTGGGGGGTAAAGGTGCTTTTTCTGGGGTGCAGCCTTTCTCCAAGCCCCCCACGCTCTTTGTCGAGCTGACAGCCGAAAGCGAGCGGCACCCCGGGGTGCGGCGGCCTCGTATCGGCGCGTGAGGGTCTCTCAGGTCCCGCTGGCGCTGGCTCCGTCTCTTCCCGTCGCGCTAACCCTGCCTTTGGCATCCCTCTCCTCTCCTAGCTGGCCTACGGGCAGGACGGGCAGCTGAAAGGCTTCGCCGTCCTGGAGTACGAGTCGGCGGAGATGGCAGAGATGGTTCAGCAGGCCACGGACGGTTTGCCGCTCGCCGGGAATCACGTCCGAGTCTCCTTTTGCGCTCCCGGCCCTCCTGGCCGCAGCATGTTGGCCGCCCTGATAGCCGCGCAGGCGACGGTGAGGCTTGTGTGTGCGCTGCTTCCTCCTCCTCCTCCTCGCTCCCTCTTCCCTTCGCAGCTTGCCGTCACTGTGACAGGCGCTGCCGGCGTTCCCAAGGTCGGGTATCCAGCCTGGAGCAGGCTGTCGTGGAGCAGCCGGCACATTTCCCATCGGATCCCCTGCGGAGCAGCCGTCTGTTGCCTGTGGCTCCTGCTTCTGGGCATCTCTGGCGCGCTGCCGCTCCCAGGCTCCGATCGCACGGCACAAATTCCCCCGTTGCTCCCAAAATTCAGAGCGGGAATGCCGCTTGTCGCCAAAATCCAGCGGCTGCTTGGCGTGGAGAGCTTTGCCGGGCAGGTGCCGCGCCGGCAGGATTGCAGGAGGCGTAGCTGCTGATACCGATGGCAAACGGCGCGGCTGCCGCTGCGCCTCGGCTTTTGTCAGCTGTAGGGATGGGTCGGTCGTTTCCTCCCTGCCCTACAATGGGATATTTGGGAACGATCTTGCTGGGAACTGGGTTTTGGGAGCTGGAATCTTACTGGTTTTGGGAACGTAAGGGTAATTTCGGGGTGGCCCGTCGTGGGGGAAGCCTCGAAGCCGGTTGTCTGGCTTTTAACACGCTGGTTTTTGGTTTTTTAAGGCGCTGAATCGTGGGAAAGGGCTCCTCCCCGAGCCGAATATCCTCCAAATTCTCAACAGTCTGGGAAATCCCGCTTCCCTCCAGCTGCTGCTCAACCCCCTGCTCCACGGGGCCGTCGGAGGCAAACAGGGTAAGGCCGAACGCAGAGCAGAGGCCGGGGGGGTTTGTCCTCGCTGCGGCCGGCGATTCCTCCGGCTTCTCTTCCCTCCAGGAATCCTGGGCGCCGCTCCCTCCGTGCCGCTGGTGACCAACCCGGCCCTCTCCACGGCTCTCCTCCAACTCGCGCTTCAGAACCAAACCCAAGCGCAGCAGGTACGCGGGATTTTCGCCGATGCCGGCTTCCCTTTGCGCCGCGGACGCCGCCGCCGCCTCGTGCCGGAGCCCTTGCGCTCGCTTCCGCGAAAGCAAATCTCTTAGATCCTGCCCGTGCCGCCGCGGATGGGCGGGGGTCTCCCAAACCCGACGGCGGCCTCGTGCCGCTGCTTTTCCGCACCGTCGCGCCTCGTATCTCCGCTGCGGCTCACGCATCTCCGCAGCCTCTCCCGAAACTCTCACCACCGCTTGGGGAGTCGAGAGAGGAGCAAAGCGAGGATTAAAGCTCCCCGCCGCGCTTCTCGCTCTCCCGTGCCTCTCGAACCGCCCTGCGCTTGGTTTTTTCCCTCTTTTTGAGTGACTTTCTGCCTTTTCTGGTCTTTCTCGCTGTGCTTTCTGCCCCGGAAGGCATTGCTTGCGAACTCCCTGTTACTGCAGAACCAGGTCTGGACACGGCTGCTGCAGAACAAGGAGAACCAAACCCTCTTCCACGCGAGCGGTAGGAGGCAGCCGGCGCGGTAACGTGCTGGGTGTGCGGTGGTGCCGAGCCGGAGCGCCAGGACCCCGCCCAGCGCCTTCCCGCGTCCTCCTTCCCATCCTTAAGACCAGGCAGCGACCGCGGCGAGGGGTCTGGCGGTGACACCAGTCACCCCAGTGACTCCGGTAACGCCGGAGCCGCTCTCCTTGCGGGGAGAAGCGAGTTATCGCTCCAAATCGGAGACCGGAGGGCTCGGCCTCTGTGAGCGGCTCCTCTCCGGGGATCCGGCGAGCTCGGGCCCGCTGCGGGGGTGACAAAAGGGGAGCCCCCATCCCTCGTGGGCTCCCCTTCAACTCACCGGCCCGGCGAAGGGTTTCTGCGCAGGGCTGGGTGGCTTGGCTCCTTCGTTCCAGCGCAAATGGACCATTTTGAACAAAAATTGGTGCTGAACCGCGGCAGGGAGCGTCTGCCCGGTGTTATTTCTGGTATTCGCTGCTTAAGGAGCTGTGAAATCGCCGCTGGGTCTCTCTTGGTGCCTGCGGCGCGTTTCTTGCCGAGCTTTTAGCCGACGGCCGCCATCCGGAGGCCCTCGTGCCGCCTCCGTTCCCCTCCATCCCGCGAGCGCCGGGAGATTTCCGCCGCCTCCGGAGCCACGGATCCGCCACGGACGGACCGTCCTTGCGCGGCGTTAACCTCCCGCTCTCCTTTGCAGAAGCCGGGGATCCTGGGCGACTCGCCGCTGAGCTCCCTGCCCCACGGCGCCCTGGGCTTGGCCAACGCGCCGGCGCAGCCCCCCCGGCCAGCTCCTGGGAGAGCTCTCCTCAGGTAACAGCCGGTGGCGCGGCACGGGCCCGGTGGCACCTTTGGGTGGAGGAGGGGACCCCTGCGGTGCCGGGCTGAGCGTGCGACCCCCCCAGGTGTGATTTTGGGGGGGAAAACCCCCCAGGCAGGTTGGGAGGAGCGGAGGGGGCCGGGGTGGGGTTTTCCTGGTGGGGGACGGACGCCGGGGCGAGGCAGCTTGCGCAGAGCGGGGAGAAAAGGCTGGAAGCAAGGCGGGGGGCTGGATGCCGGTGCCACCCCTCTCCTTCTGTCTCCCCAGGTGGCCCCTTGCCCGGTGACATGGCACAGGGACACGTAAAATCACCGATTTTGCCTTCTGGAAATGTACCCCTGGCTTCTTTCCTGGGACCGGTGGGAGTAGATCGGGAAAACTCGGTGCTGGGGACGCAGGTGCCTCAGCTCACCCCTCCCGCCGTCACCCCCCCGGCTCTGCAGGGTCTCACCACCTCCATTTTGGGATCCGTCATCAGCGGTCTCCAAAAACCAAAGCAGAGCGAAAACGGACCTCCCGCCTCCGGGGTAAGATCCCCTTGCTCCGGGACAAGCCTGTGGCGCCTCGGGGGCTCCGTGTCGTTGCCACATGCCCTCCAAGGGGGTTTTGGGGCTAGTTTCTCTGCCCGAGCCCCTCGGGGAGCCACCCGAGCCCCTCGGGGAGCCATCTGGCCCCACCAGAAGCCACCTGCGCCCCTTGGGGAGCCACCCGAGCCCCTCAGAAGCCACCCGAGCCCCTCGGGGAGCCATCTGGCCCCACCAGAAGCCACCTGCACCCCTTGGGGAGCCACCCGAGCCCCTCAGGGAGCCATGTGGCCCCCCAGAAGCCACCCGAGCCCCCCAGGGAGCCATCTGGCCCCACCAGAAGCTACCTGAGCCATCCGGGGAGCCACCCAAGCCCCTCAGGGAGCCATCTGGCCCCACCAGAAGCCACCTGAAGCCCCTCGGGGAGCCACCTGCGCCCCTCGAGGAGCCATCCGAGCCCCCCAAGTGTTTCTCCTGCAGGTCTCGCTCCTGGGGGAGCCCCCCAAAGACTTCAAGATTCCTCTCAACCCCTACCTGAACCTGCACAGCCTCTTGCCGGCGAACAGCCTGGGAGGTGAGCGCCCTCCGCTCCCCTTTTCCCAAACGGAGAAGGGAAATCCCCCTGGGACAGAGAGTGGGGAGGAACCGGGGCCATTTTGGGTTGATTTCTCCCCCCCCCAACAACTCTTTGCCTTTTCAGGTGCCGCCAACAAAGGGTTTAATCTGAAAGCCGGCGTTTTGGGGAGCGTCTCCAACCCTCGGATCTCCCAGCCCTCCCTGGCCGACCCGCTCCTACCCTCGCCCGGGCTGGCCGGAGACAGCTACGCCTTTGATTACCAGCCGGTGGGTGCACAGGGGGGCTTAGAAGGGTTTTTGGGGGGCTTAGAAGGGTTTTGGGGGGGCTTAGAAGGGTTTTGGGGGGGCTTAGAAGGGTTTTGGGGGGGATAGCAGAGCTGGGGCAGCCCCTCTAACCCATCTTCTCTCCGGGGAAGGATTTGGGCTCCCGGATTTACCCCCAGACGAGAGACCACGCTGGACCCATCCTGGGGGGCTTCGGGCACAGCAGACACAAGGTAAAAAGCTCCCCCAGCACCTTGTGGGGGGTCCCCCACCCTGTTTTTGTCCCCGATTGTCACCTGCAGCCCTTCCCCTTGCAGCTCTCCTCGTCCCCGGGGTTCGAACGAGGGGCTTTGGGGCCGCCCCTGCCCCCCTTTTACTCAGGATCTCCCAGTTCCTACTTCACCAGTGGCCTTCAAGCTGGGCTCAAACAGAGTCACCTCAACAAGGTGAGCCCCCCCCGCATCCCCAGGGATTTGGGGACCCCCCCCTTGCCCAGACCCCCCTTAATGTGTCCCCTTCGCCCCCCGCCAAGGCCGTCGGGATGCCACCGTCGGCCTCCACAGACGCCGTCCTCGCCTTGGGACCCCCCAGCCACTCGCACAGCTCCCACTCCAAGGTAGGAAACCCCCCAAACCCACCCCAAACCCCCCCAAACCCCACAAAGACCCCCCCCAAACCCCACTCCAAGGTAAGAAACCCCCCCAAACCCACCCCTAACTCCCCCAAACCCCACAAAGACCCCACGAAAACCCCCCAAACCCCCCAGCCACTCGCACAGCTCCCACTCCAAGGTAAGAAACCCCCCAAACCCACCCCTAACCCCCCCAAACCCCACAAAGACCCCACGAAAACCCCCCAAACCCCCCAGCCACTTGCACAGCTCCCGCTCCAAGGTAAGAAACCCCCCCAAACCCCCCCAAACCCCCCCAAACCCCACTCCAAGGTAAGAAACCCCCCCAAACCCACCCCTAACCCCCCAAACCCCACAAAGACCCCCTGAAACCCACCCCTAACCCCCACAAAGACCCCCTGAAACCCACCCCTAACCCCCACAAAGACCCCCTGAAACCCCCCCTAACCCCCCCAAACCCCACAAAGACCCCCTGAAACCTTCCCCAAACCCCACAAAGACCCCCTGAAACCCCCCCAACCCCTCCAAACCCCACAAAGACCCCCCAAACCCCCCAGCCACTCGCACAGCTCCCACTCCAAGGTAAGAAACCCCCCCCCCCCCTAACCCCCCCCCCCACACCCCCCCCAAACCCCACTCCAAAGTAGGAAACCCCCCAAAACCACCCCTAACCCCCTAACCCCCACAAAGACCCCCTGAAACCCACCCCTAACCCCCACAAAGACCCCCTGAAACCTCCCCTAACCCCCCCAAACCCCACAAAGACCCCCCAAACCCCCCCAACCCCCCCAAACCCCACTCCAAAGTAGGAAACCCCCCCAAAACCACCCCTAACCCCCCCAAACCCCACAAAGACCCCCTGAAACCCACTCCTAACCCCCCCAAACCCCACAAAGACCCCCTGAAACCTTCCCCAAACCCCACAAAGACCCCCTGAAACCCACCCCTAACCCCCCCAAACCCCACAAAGACCCCCTGAAACCCCCCCAACCCCTCCAAACCCCACAAAGACCCCCCAAACCCCCCAGCCACTCGCACAGCTCCCACTCCAAGGTAAGAAACCCCCCCTAACCCCCCCCAAACCCCACAAAGACCCCCCCCAAACCCCACTCCAAAGTAGGAAACCCCCCAAAACTACCCCTAACCCCCCAAACCCCACAAAGACCCCCCAAATCCCCCAGCCACTCGCACAGCTCCCACTCCAAGGTAAGAAACCCCCCCCAAACCCCACGCAGCCCCCCCATTATGTTTTTGTTCTCTTGCAGACCCCCGTGGGTGGCCAGAAACGGGCTTTCTCCCACCTCCTGCCCTCCCCGGAGCCCAGCCCCGAGGGCTGCTACGTGGGGCAGCACTCCCAGGGCCTGGGGGGGCACTACGCCGACTCCTACCTGAAGCGGAAGAGGATATTTTAGCCCCCCCTCCCCAAATCCCCCCCCTGTAAATCTTGTACAAACGTGGGTTGGTTTTTTTTTTTCTTTTTTTAATGTTTAGTCCTTTTTTTTTTGATTATTTTTGGAGAGTTTTAGTGATAGGAAAGAGTCCCTGGAGGACGGGGGGGTCTCATCATGGAGGCCCCCCCCTCCCCAGTGCTGTAAGGGGGGTCCCTGAGAGCTGCCCCCTCCCTTTTCCAGTGCCCCCCCGCCCTTTCCAGTGCCCCCCCCTTTTCCAGTGCCCCCTCCCAGAGCAGTAACTGGGAGCTGCGTGTCCCCCCCCCCAAACCCACGCGCTCCCCGCCTTAACCCGCTGCTTGGGGTGCGGAAGGGGGGGTCCCCGGCCCCGGGGGGGGGGCACGGCGCTGCGCCCCCCCCCCCCCCCCTTTCCTCAACATTTCACCCGTGTGGGGTTTTTTTTTCTGTTTTATTTTTTTTTTAAAGACTGGAGCTGCCGCCATTTTACACTTTTTTGGGGGTAAAAGTTGCCTTTTTCCTTTAACGCTCGTTTTTATTGCCTTTTTTTTTTTAAAAAGGTTCTTCCTTTCCTCCCGGGGGGGGCTTTGCCTTTCCCCCCCCCAGCCCCACTTGGGGGGGGGGCACAGCCCCCCCAGCTGGTGCTTTTGGGGGGGTCCCCCCTCTTTTCTCTTCCCTCCCTCTTTTTTTTGGGGGGGTTTCCTGGGGTTTGAGTTGTTGCCCCCTTTCTCCTGTCGACGCTGTCTGGTTTGCTGTACGGGGGGGTCGTGCGTGGGCCCCCCCTCGCCGGGCCCTCCCCCTCCCCAAAGTAAAGCTATATTTATATCACCTCTCCCCTCCCCTTTTTTATTACGGTCGCTGTGACATCATTACCCCTAATGAGGTTCCCCCCCAAACTGGGGGGGAGACCCCCGACCCCCCCTGTCCTGGCCCCCCCCAATTTGTCCCTAGCCCCCTCCTCAAATGGCCAAGTGGGGGGGTCTGGCTGTTGTGTCCCCCCATTCAAGGGGTCCCCACTCCCTTCCTGGGGTGATGCGCCCCCCCATTTCATGGGTAGGGTCCCCCCCAATTTGGGGGGCGTCCCCTGTCCCCCCTCCTCATGCAAGAAGCCCCCCCTCATTATAGGGGTCCCCCATCCTCATGTAAGGAGCCTGCCCCCCCTTTTCTCCCCCCACCCCCATTAGAGGGGTCCCCTGGCTCCCCCCTCCTCATCCAAGCCCCCCCCCCGATGCAAGGGGGCCCCTGTACCCCCCACATTGTGGGGGTCCCCCCCCGGGGGGGGTTAATTGGGGGGTTAATTGCGGGGTTTAATTACCAGCCCTGAGGCGGGGCGGGCACTAGGACCAGCGCGGTTCCCCTCCCGGCGGCGGCGGTCACGCGGCGGCGGTCACGTGCCGCCCGTCATGGCGGCCTCCATGGCGGCGGCGAGCGGCGGCTCCGTGACGCGGCGGCTGCTGCGGGGAGCGGTGCGGGGCCTCAGCGGCGGCGGGGCCGCGGCGGAGGAGCCGGAGGGCGCCGTGTGGGTACCGGGGAGGCGGTGCCGGTACCGGGAGGTGGCTCCCGGTGCTGACTCCCGGTGTCGTATCCCCCTCCGCAGGGTGAACGTCGTCTTCGTTGACCGGACGGGGCGTCACGTCCCGGTGCGGGGCCGCGTCGGGGACAACGTCCTGCACCTGGCGCAGCGGCACGGGCTGGAGCTGGAGGGTCGGTACCGGTACCGGCACCGGCACTGGGGCTGCGGCGGGGGCGGGCGCGATCGTACCGGGACTGGGGCGGGACCGGGAGAGGAACCGGGGACGCGGACGGGGCGGGACCGGGACTGGGGCGGGGCACGATCGTGGCGGGACCGGGAGAGGAATCGGGACTGGGGGGTACACGGACGGGGTGGGACCGGGACCGGGACGGGGCACGATCGCACCGGGACCGGGGACCAGGAGTGGGACCGGGGCTGGGGAGGCGGGACCGGGGTCGGGACCGGGATGGGGGGGTCCCGGCCGGGTCAGGACCGGGGCGGGGGGGATCCCGGTGCCGGGGGTCCCGGTGCTGAGCGGGGGGGTCCCGGTGCCGGGGGTCCCGGTGCTGAGCCGGGGGGTCCCGGGGGTCCCGGTGCTGAGCGGGGGGGTCCCGGTGCCGGGGGTCCCGGTGCTGAGCGGGGGGGTCCCGGGGGTCCCGGTGCTGAGCGGGGTCCCGCAGGCGCCTGCGAGGCCTCCCTCGCCTGCTCCACTTGCCACGTCTACGTCAGCGCCCCCCACTTCGACCGGCTCCCGGCCCCCGACGAGCGGTAACGGCCCCCCGGGACCCCCCCCGAGACCCCCCGACCCCAACAGCCCCATCATGGCCCCCTGACGCCCCCAGAGACCAGATCTCCCCCCGGGACCCCCCTGATCCCCCCAGGGACCACAGCCCCCCCCCCCCCCAGGAACCTCTGACCCCCCTCCCTGGGACCCAGCAGCCCCCCCTGGGACCCCCCCTCACCTCCCCAGAGACCAAACCTCCCCAGGGGCCCCCCTGGGACCCCCTTGACCCCCCCAGGGACCACAGCCCCCCCCCCGAAACCCCTGACCCCCCTTCCTGGGACCCAGCAGCCCCCCGGGACCCCCCTGACCCCCCCATGAACCCCTGCCCCCCCCCCCAGCTCCCTCCACCCCCTCCCCACCCCACCCCCCGACCTCCTCCACAACCCCCCAGACCCATGAGCCCCCCCCAGCCCTGGGGGACCCCCCCCAGCCCCATGAGCCCCCCCACGCCCCCCCCCAGCCCTGGAGGACCCCCCCCAGCCCCATGAGCCCCCCCCACGCCCCCCCCCCCCCCTGGGGGACCCCCCCAGCCCCATGAGCCCCCCCCACGCCCCCCCCCAACCCCGGGGGACCCCCCCAGCCCCATGAGCCCCCCCCAGCCCTGGGGGACCCCCCCCAGCCCCATGAGCCCCCCCCACGCCCCCCTCCCCACCCCATGAGCCCCCCCCACGCCCCTCCCAGCCCCCCCCCAGCCCTGGGGGACCCCCCCAGCCCCATGAGCCCCTCCCACGCCCCTCCCAGCCCCCTGAGCCCCCTCCCCAGCCCTGGGGGACCCCCCCCAGCCCCATGAGCCCCCCCCACGCCCCCCCCCAGCCCCCCCATGTCCCCCCCCCAGGGAGGAAGACCTGCTGGACCAGGCCCCGCTGCTGCAGGAGAATTCCCGCCTGGGCTGCCAGATCCTGCTGACGCCGGAGCTGGAGGGCGCCCGCTTCGTCCTCCCCCGCGTCACCCGCAACTTCTACGTGGACGGCCACGTCCCCAAACCCCACTGACGGCGGGGGGGGGGACCCCCAGCGGGGTGACCCCCCCCCAAGCGGGGTGAACCCCCCACACACAGCGGGATGAGCCCCCCCCCCCAAGACGCAGGACGCAGCCCCCCCGTGAGCAGGATGCGGCCCCCCCCGCGCAGGAGACGCTGCGGGACGGGGACGGGGACGGCAGAGCCGGGGGGTCCGGTCCCGGGGTGGGGGTGACACTGGGCTCTGCGCCCCCCCCCACTCTGGGGGCTCTGGATTTGGGATAACGAGCGTTGGGCTTCGTTAAGAATAAATCTCGGCTGAGCGGCACTCGGGGTCCCTGGGGGCTCGGGGTCCCTCGGGGGTCAGGGGGGTGGGGTGTGACCCCCTGGTGCTGCCCTGTTTGGGGGGGTCTGTACCCCACCCTGGGGGGTCTGTACCCCAAAAGGGGGTCCCTGCCCCACCCTGGGGGGTCTGTACCCCACCCTGGGGGGTCTGCACCCCAAAAGGGGGTCCCTGCCCCACCCTGGGGGTCTGCACCCCAAAAGGGGGTCCCTGCCCCACCCTGGGGGGTCTGTACCCCACCCTGGGGGGTCTGTACCCCAAAAGGGGGTCCCTGCCCCACCCTGGGGGGTCTGTACCCCACCCTGGGGGGTCTGTACCCCAAAAGGGGGTCCCTGCCCCACCCTGGGGGGTCTGTACCCCACCCTGGGGGGTCTGTACCCCAAAAGGGGGTCCCTGCCCCACCCTGGGGGGTCTGTACCCCACCCTGGGGGGTCTGCACCCCAAAAGGGGCTTCCTGCCCCACCCTGGGGGGTCCCTTCCCCACCCTGGGGGGGTCTGTACCCCAAAAGGGGGTCCCTGCCCCACCCTGGGGGTCCCGACCCCGGCCCGGGGCTCCCACCCACGGGGTCCCTCCCCGCCGCCCCCGCCCCCGCGCAGCTGGAGCCGGTTTAGGGCCGGGCCGGGCCCGGTGCCGGTACCGGTACCGGTGCCGGCGATGGCGGAGCAGCTCTTCCTGGAGGGGCAGCCCCCGGACTTCTCGCTGCTCCAGCGGCTGCTCTGCCTGGAGCCCGAGCCCTGCCGCCCCCTCCTGCCGCCCCCCAGCCCCGGCGGGGGCGCCACCGGCGGCCCCCGAGCCCGCAGGTGGGAACCGGGGCACCGGGAACCCGCTCCTGCCCCGGGGGACCGGGGGTGGTCCCACCGGGGGGGGACAGGGACCGGGGATGGTCCGGCCGGGGGGAACCGGGGCCGGGAGGGGAACCGCGGGCACCGGGAACCCGCTCCTGCCCCGGGGGACCGGGGGTGGTCACGCCGGGGGGAACCGGGACGGAACCGGGACCCGGGGTGGTCCCATCGCGGGGGCACAGGGACCGGGAGGGGAACCGGGGGCACCGGGAGCAGGATGGTCCCCCCGGGGGGACCGGGGCGGAACCGGGATGGTCCCACTGGGAGGTGAACGGGGAGCACCGGGGCCGGGGGGGGTCCGGCCGGGGGAGCACCGGGGCCGGGGGGGAACCGGCGGCACCGGGAGCAGGGAGGGAGCTGGGGACACCGGGGATGGTCCTGCCGGTGGGGAACCGGGACTGGGGATGGTCCGACTGGGGGGAGAACCAGGACCGGGGATGGTCCGACTGGGGGGGAACTGGGAGCACTGGGGCCGGGGATGTTCCGGCCGGGGGGGAATCGGGACCAAGGATGGCCCCACCGAGGGGGAACGCGGGGCACCGGGGATGGTCCTACTGGTGGTGAACTGGGAGCACTGGGACCAGGGATGGTCTGACTGGGGGGGAACTGGGAGCACTGGGGCCGGGGATGGCCCCACCGGGGGAACCAGGACCAGGGATGGCCTCACCGGGGGGGGAACAGGGGGCACCGGGGATGGTCCTACCGGTGGTGAACTGGGAGCACTGGGACCAGGGATGGTCTGACCAGTAGTGAACCGGGAGCACTGGGACCGGGGATGCTCTGGCCGGGGGGGAGCGGGGTGGCCCGGTGCAGCCCTTGGGGGGCAGCGGGGGGGTCCCCATCGCCCCCCCCCCCGTGCCCTGACGGCAGCCCCCGGGCAGGGGCAGGGTCCCGGAGCCCCCCCCCGGGGCCCTGCAGCCCCCCGGGCCCCCCCGGGCAGGGCCTCACCTTCCTGCAGGAGACGGCGCGGCTGCTGGCCCCCCCCGCGCCGCCCCCGCCGCCCCCCGCCGCCCCCCCCGGAGCAGCCCGGGCTCCCCCCCGGCCCCCGCCGGCGGCCCCGACGCCCTCAGCCTCATCAGCCTCCAGTGCCGGCACCTGGCCGGCGGCACCGCTAACAGCACCGGTACCGGCAGCGGTACCGGCAGCGGCCGGCGGCGCAAGCAGGCGGCCCCCCAGCGCGGCGCCGAGCCCCGGGACCCCTCTTTCCGTGGGGTCACCCTCCGCATCCGCCTGGGCCTCCCCGCCGGCAGCGCCGAAGGCTGCCGCCTCCTCATCACCGCCCGCGGCGGCAGGTACCAGGCCTCGGCCTGCGTCCATCTGTCCGGACGCGCCTCTGGGCACCTCGGGCTCCCACGTCCGTCTGTCTGGATGCACCCCTGGGCTCCCGTGTCCGTCTGTTGGGATGGACCCCTGGGCCACGGGCTGCTCCGTCCGTCTGTCGGGATGCACCCCTGGACCATGGGCTGCTCCGTCCGTCTGTCAGGATGCTCCTCTGGACCACAGGCTGCTCTGTCCGTCTGTCTGGATGCTCCTCTGGGCACCCCTGGACCTTGGCCTGCACTGTCCGTTTGTCCGGATGCATCCCTGGGCCGCTCTGTCCATCCGGATGCACCTCCACGCACCCCTGGAACCTGGGTTGTACTGTCCATCTGTCTGGCGGCACCTCTGGGCACCTGGGGCTGCCCGGTCCGTCTGTCCGGCTGCACCTTCCCTCCCTGCATCCCCTTCCCCACCAGACCGGACCCCCCCCCTCCCTGGCAATGGCCCCTGGGGACCCGGCAGCCCCCAAGGGGGGTCCCCGTTGTGGGAAGGGGGGGATCCCCGTTCCAGGGGGGAATCCCCGTTCCGGGGGGGGGATCCCTATGCTGGGGGGGGGGAATCCCCGTTCCAGGGGGGGGTCCCCGTTCCGGGGGGTCCCCGCGCTCCCCCTGACCCCCCCTTTCCCGCAGGGATCCCCGCCGGGGCTGGGGGTGCAGCCCCCCGGCCGAGCCCCCCGGGGCGGGCAGCAGCTCGGAGGACGACGCTCCCCTGGCCCAGGGTAAGAGTGGGGGGGACCTGGGGGGGTCCCCGTGTGTCCCCCCCCCCGCCACCGCTGGGGTTTGGGGGTGCAGCCGCGTGTCCCCCGCAGGGAGCAAGCGCTGCGCATCCTGCAAGACGCGCCGCACCCCGCTCTGGCGAGCGGCCGAGAACGGGACCCCCCTCTGCAACGCCTGCGGCATCAGGTAGGGGACAGGGACCCCCCCCAATGACCCCCCCACCCCCCCCCGGGGACCCCCGGGACCCCCGGCACCGCCTTCACCCCGGCGATTTCCCCCAGGTACAAGAAGTACCGGGTGCGGTGCCGGCGGTGCTGGAACATCCCCGGGAAGAGCGGGACCCCCCGTCCCCAATGTCCCCACTGCGGGGAGCGGTGTCACCCGGCCGGCGGTGGGAAGCGGTGACGGCGAGGACCCCGGCAGCGGCGAGGGGACGGTGGTGGCAGCGGTGCCGTTGGTGGAAAGCTGGGGGGGGCTGGGGGTGTCGGGGTCCTGGCTGGTGCCTTGGGAGCAATTACATGTCCTGGTGCTGATGGCAGCTCGGTGTGTCCCGGTGTCACCTGCTGCGGGGCACGGGGTGGCACTGGGGGGGGGCTTTGGGGGAGCCGGTGCTTGGCCGGGTCTTGATGCCATCACCGGTGGCTTGGTGGCCCCGGCAGGGAGCTGCGGGGATGAGGATGGGGGTCCTGGGTGTGGGTTGGGGACATGGGACGGGGCTTGGGGACAAGGAGGTGGTGGCCAGGCTGGGGGTCCCCATCCCCGGCTGTGGGTTGGGGACGTGGGACGGGGCTTGGGGACAAGGAGGTGGTGGCCAGGCTGGGGGTCCCCATCCCCAGCTGTGGGTTGGGGACAGCGAGGTGGTGGCCAGGCTGAGGGTCCCCATCCCCGGCTGCAGGTTGGGGACAGCGAGGTGGTGGCCAGGCTGGGGGTCCCCATCCCCGGCTGCGGGTTGGGGACAGCAAGGTGGTGGCCAGGCTGGGGGTCCCCATCCCCGGCTGCGGGCGGGGGCCAGCAGGCAGGAGCGGTCACCGGCGCGGGCAGGAAGGGCGGCCGCGCAGGCAGGAAAGCGAGCAGGAAGGCGAGGTTGAGAGCGGCCCCAGGATTTTCCGGCGGGATCCGGAGCCGAGGCCGGGCTGGGCCCCGGCACCCACCGCACACCCATGGGTGGCAGGGGGATGGGCTCGGGGACACCCCCACCGCCGGGACCCGCGGGGCTCCTGCCCACCCCGAGCCTGGCCCTCGCAGGTGGGGGGAGGGCTCTGGGGTGCCCGGATGGGTCCCCTCTTTCTGGGGGGGTGGGAGAGGAGGGACCCCAAGGAGTCTGGGTCCCCTAATTAAGGGGGGGGTAGGGACCCCCAGCTCCAGGGCACCCTAATGCTGGGGAGAGACCCCCGAGACCCCCAGCACCAGGGCACCCTAATGCTGGGGAGGGGGGGGGACCCCCGGGACGCCCAGCTCCAGGGCACCCTAATGCTGGGGAGGGGGGGGACCCCCGGGACCCCCCCCCCGGAGCAGCGGGGGCTCGGGGCAGGGCTCGCCCCAGGGTCCCCTCCCCGCAGCTGCAGCCACCATCTTCCTCCCTCTCATTAAAATGGAATTATTTATTGGGTGTTGCTTTATCCCCGGGAAGAGCCGAGCCGGCCCCGCGGCCCCCCCTGAGCATCCCCCCCTGAGTTATGGCTGTGCCGCCCTCGGCACGGCGCCAAAATGGTTAAAAAACACCAAAAAAAACCCCAAATTCCCCCCGAACCCGGCTGGGGCCTGGCTGGGGGCACGCGGGGACCCCCACACCTCCATCCCAGCCGGGACGGCGACGTTCCCCGTTACGGCTGGGTGAGCTGGATGCCGTAAACCTCCCCGCGGTCGTGCCGTTGCCGGTGCAGGCAGGCGGCTTCGGAGGAGCCCTCGGCGTCCCGCACGTTGTATTCCCCCTTCTTGCACGCCGTCGTCTTCAGGTAATAACCGCCGGCGGCCGCCAAACCCACCGCGGTGACGGCACCCAAGGAGCCCAGCGAGGCCAGCAGCGCCAGCCGGCTCTCTGCGGGGCGGGAAGGTGCCGGTGACGCCGCGGCGGTGATGGAGAGACCCCCCCTTTACCAGTGCACCCCATCTCACCGTCCACCCGGACCATCACGCTGCCGGCTCGCCGGCCGTGCCTGTTGGTTGCGGTGCAGGTATAAAGCCCCCGGTTGGCGGCGGCGGCACCGGCTACGGCTACCGAGCGGTTATCGGCGGCGAAGCGGAGGTTGGGGGCCGGTGGCAGCGCCCAGCCGTAGGTGGGGGTGGGCAGCCCCTCGGCGCGGCACTCCACGCTGAAGCTGGCGCCTCGTGAGACGTTGGCGGAGGGCAGCACGCGTAGGCTCACCGCGGCGGGGCTGTCTGCACCGGGGCGGCACCGTCCATCAGCCAAAAACACCGTCCGGTGTTTAAAAATAACCAAACCCCTCTTTTCTGCCCCCAAAAGCCACTTTCCCGCACTCACACTCGACGGCGACGGTGACGTTGCGGAGGGCAGAGCCGTGGGTGTTGGTGGCCCGGCACTGGTAGGTGCCGGCGTGGGCGCGGGTGACGTTGGGGCTCACCGGGGGGGGGTCCTGGCCGTCCCCCAGCTTGGCGCAGGCGACGCGGGGCGGGGGGTTCCCGCTGGCGGCACAGGCCAGCTCCGCCGGCGTCCCCTCCACCCAGAGCCGCCGCGCCGGGCAGCCCGTCTCACCGATGCTCGGCTCATCTGCGCGCCGGGAGGGAGACAGCACGGGGGGCTGGGTGCCGGGCGTCCCTCCCCGCCCAAGGTCCCCAAGGCTCCCCACCAGGCTGGCACAGACACGGCGTCCCCGGCACGGACGCGGTATCACGGCCATGGCATCCCTGGCACAGCTACGGCATCCCCAGCATGGACACGGCATTCCCAGCCATGTCATCTCTGGCTCAGTTATGGGATCCCCGGCACGGCTACGGCATTGCCAGCACAGGTAATGGCATCCCTGGCACAGCTATGGCACCCCCAGCATGGTCACAGCATCCCCAGTACAGTCATGGCATTCCCAGTACAGCTATGGCATCCCCAGCACAGATACAGCATCCCTGACGTGGCTGTGCCATGCCCGGCACAGATACGGCATCCCCAGCGTAGCCACAGCATCCCTGGCACAGCCAGATCCCCATCACATCCCCGGCATCGCCAGATCCCCGTCCCCGGCACCCCCGGCACCACCAGATCCCCGTCCCGTCCCCGGCACCACCAGATCCCCGTCCCGTCCCCGGCACCCCCAGCACTCACACTCGACGGTGACAACAATGCTGCGGACAGCCGAGCCGTGCTTGTTGGTGGCCCGGCAGATGTAGCGGCCGGCGTCGGCCCGGCTGACGGCCCGGCTCCCCCGGCTGCGGTGGGCGCCGCCATCGCGGGCGCAGCGGGTGCTGGGCGGGGGGTCCCCGTCGGCGCGGCACGCGAGCTCCCACTGCTCGCCCTCCACCCAGGTGCGGTGCGCCGGGCAGCCCCTCTCCGTCAGGGTGGGCTCGTCTTGGGGGGGGGAAAGCGGGGTCCCGGTTAGCGCAGTTGCCGCCGGCACGGCTGCAGCGGGAGATGCCAGCGCCACTCACACTCCACTCGGATGGTGACCAGCCGGCTCCGCGTCCCCAGGCTGTTGGTGGCATTGCAGATGTAGGTGCCGGCGCGGGAGCGGGTCACCAGCTCCGGCTCCCCGGTGCTGACGGCGACGCCGTTCCTGCCGCAGACGACGGTGGGCGCGGGGTTGCCGGTGGCACGGCAGGACAGCGCTTCCCGCGTCCCCCGCAGCCACGTGCGGTTGCTGGGGCAGTCGCTCGCCGCCATTTCGGGCTTGTCTGGAAAAGACGGAGGGATGCACCGGGAATGCCGGGAGCAGCCCGTGCCGGCTGCCACGGGCACAGCCAGGACCCTTTGGCACGGCACTCACAGAGCACGGCGAGCCGGGTGTCTGTGTCTTTTGTCACCGTGCCATCGGCGATGGCCAGGCTGGCCCGGCACCCGAATTGCCGCCCATCGTCCTCCCGCCGCGCCACCAACCGCAGCTCCAGCCGGGACTGCGGCCCCTCGGCCAGGACCCCCCCGTCGGCATCACGGAGCTGCAGCCGGACGGCGGGGGGGTCGGCAACCCCGGCGCGGCACGCCACCGTCACCTCGCTGCCCGCTGGTGCCGATGCCGGGCTCAGCTCCAGGACGGGCGCCGGGAAGCCTGCGGGAAGGTGCCATGAGTCCAACGGGATTTCGGGATGGGCTCCGGCAACCGCCCCGCTGCACCCGGCGCCTTACGGTAGACGTGGAGCTGCGTCCGTGCCGTCCGTGCCGCCGTCGCCACCGCCGCGGTGCAGGTCAGCTCCTGCCGCCCCGGGGTGCTGGTTGAGAGCGTGGTGACGGCGGTGAGCACGTCCCCGGTTGCCGTCACGGTGAAGTTTAGGCTCTGCTCTGCCAGGGCGATGGTGAAGCGGACGTCCCCGGCGGGGAAGGCGCCGGCAATCTGGCAACTGGCGTTGGCGGCGGTGCCGGCCTCAAGGCGGGCGGGAGCCCGGAGCTGGGGCGGCTCGGGGAGGGCTGTGGGTACGCGGTGTCACCGGAGATGTGCCTCGGCCCTGGCCGCGCCTCGGTGCCAGGGAGAGGATCCCGGCGGCCGGACCCTCACCGGGCTCCGGCGAGGATGCGGAGCTGCCGGGAGGGCAGCGGTGACGTCCCCGCACCAGGGCGGGAGCGGGGATCCCGGCACGGCCCTGGCTGCCGGACAAGGGTAGGGAGGGATTCGGCACGGCGTGGTGCATGCCGCGAACGGAATTAGAGTCATGGCGCTCAACTGGCCAGTCCCGGAGAGACTGGGATGGAATGGGGATGGGAATGGGGATGGGAATGGGGACTGGGATGGGGCTGGGAATGGGGGTTGGGATAGGAACAGGACTGGGATGGGGACTGGGATGGGGATGGGAACGGGGATGGGAATGGGGATGGGGAGGGCAATGGGGATGGGGACAGCACAAGGATGGGGATGGGACTGGGATGAGATGGGATGGGAATGGGGATGGGGACAGCACGGGGATGGGGATTGGAATGGGATGGGGATGGGACTGGGATGGGAATGGGGATATGGATGGCAATGGGGACGGGGACAGCACAAGGATGGGGATGGGACTGGGATGGAAATGGGGACTGGGATGAGATGGGATGGGAATGGGGACGGGGACAGCACAAGGATGGGGATGGGACTGGGATGGGGATGGGGACTGGGATGAGATGGGATGGGAATGGGGACGGGGACAGGGACAGGGTGGTGCCGAGCTGCTCCCTGGCTCCTTCCCCCCGACAGCGGCACCCGCACCAACGCCGGAGCCGGGCCGTGCGGCGGGGACTCACCGAAAACCGACAGCGTGACGGGGACGGCGGCGCGGGCGAAGAGGGGCCCGTGGGGCCGCAGGGACAGCTCAGCGTGGCAGGTGACGTCCTGCCCGTGGTCCCCGGGGCCGGCGGTCAGCAGGTGACTGACGGCCACGCTGGCGCTGCCCTCGGCAGCACCGAAACTCTCCGTCCGCAGCGTTTCGGCACCTCGGCGCAACGTCACCGTCAGGTTCCCCACCGGAGCCACCTCCACCACCCGGCACGTCAGGTTACGGCTCTCGCCCACCGCCATGGCCGCCACCGGCTCCAGCACCACCCGCTCCGGCAACCCTGGGAGGTGGCGACCACCAAACCGTCAGCCGCGGCCCCCCACGCCGCCCGGCCGCCCCGACCCCTGGTACTCACGGTAGACGAGGATGCCGGCGCTGGCGTTGGCTTGGGCGTCACCGCAGCGCCCGTAGCACGTGGCGGTGCCGGGGCTCCACTGGGAGACGTTGAGGAGCCGGAAGCTTTGCCAGCGGCGCCCGCCGGCGCCCATGCCCACGGCCAAGGGGGTCTCCAGCCCCAGCGTGGCGTTGCCCCCCGGGCAGGCGCTGCGGCTGCAGTTGATGGCCACCGAGCCCCCGAAGGGCACCACGGCCACCCGCGGCCAGGCCCCCACCGTGAACGTGCCCCGGGCGGCCCCTGCGAGAGCCCCCACCGCGGGCAGCCCCCGCCGGCTCAGCCCCGGCACCCCCCCGGCTGGAGACCCCCCCCCCGATCCCGGCTGCGGGGGGACCCCCAGGGCCCAGCCCTGTGCCGAGACCCCCCACCCTCGGGAGGGCACCCAGGTGTCTGGGGTCCCGGGGGTCCCTGGGGTCCATTCCCCCCCACCCCCCAGAAACAGGGGACCCAGGCGTCCCGGGGGTCCACCCCCCCTCCCCATAATTCAGGGTCCCTGGTGCCTGGGGGGTCCCCAGGGGTGTCCCCCCCCCGTAATTATGGGTCCCTGGAGCCTCGGGGGTCCCCAGGGGTGCCCCCTCCCCATAATTAAGGGTCCCTGGTGCCTGGGGGGTCCCCAGGGGTGCCCCCCCCCTAATTAAGGGTCCCTGGTGCCTGGGGACCCCGGAGACCACCCCCCCAATTCCCAGCACGATGGGTCCCAGGTCCCCGGGTCCAACTCCCCCCCCCCCAAATCCCGGGGGGACCCAGGAGTCCGGGTGCCCCCCCAATCCCTCCCCAGCCCCCCCCCTACCTGCGAGCGCCAGGAGGAGGGGGGGCAGCAGCCGCCCGGCCGCGCAGGGGGGGGCCATCGGGGCCCGGCTCCGCTGGGGAGGAAGAGGAGGCTGGGGAGGATGGGGATGAAGGGGAGGATGGGGATGAAGGGGAGGATGGAGATGAAGGGGAGGATGGGGAGGATGAGGAGGCTGGCGATGAAGAGGAGGCTGGGGATGAGGAGGATGGGGATGAAGAGAAGGATGGGGATGAAGGCAGCTGCTCCGCTGCCGCGCACGGAGGCGAGGACGGCGCCGGTACCGCGGGGCTGCTCCTCCCCCCGCCCCCGGCTGAGCCCTGCCGAGGCTTCGGCCTCCCCCGCCCGGTGCTCGGCGCTGCACAGGACCCCCTCCCACCCCGTGCCCGGATCGGGCTCCCCCGGGCTCCGTCCTGCACATGGCACCCCCCCCCCGGATCGGGCCCCCCCCGGGCTCGGCGCTGCACAGGACCCCCCCCCCACCCCGTGCCCGGATCGGGCCCCCCCGGGCTCGGCCCCCCCCCGCCGTTGCAGCCCGGAGCCCGCAGCAGCTGCGCCGCGGGGGAGGCCCCAGTCCTGCGTGGGTGCAGCGACAGCCTGGGCCCCGCCGTGTCCCCCCCGTGTCCCCCGGGGACATAGCACGTGCATGCAGCTGCGCATTGCGTGTGCATGCAGGCACTTGTGTGCATGCAGCCGCGCATTGCGTGTGTATGCGGGCATTTATGGCGTGTGCATGCAGCCGCGCATTGCGTGTGCATGCGGGCACTTATATTGTGTGCATGCAGCCATGCATTGTGTGTGCGTGCAGGCGTGGGGATCGCGTGCATTGCGTGTGCACGCAGGCATGTATATCGTGTGCATGCAGGCGTGGGTATCATGTGCATCATGTGCATGCAGGCATGCATTGCGTGTGCACGCAGGCGTGGGGATCGTGTGCATGCAGGCGTGTATATTATGTGCATGCAGCCATGCACATCGTGTGCATGCAGGCGTGCATTGCGTGTGCATGCAGGCGTGTATTTCATGTGCATGCAGGCATGCATTGCATGTGCATGCAGGTGGGTGCATCATGTGCATGCAGGTATATCATATGCATACACGCATGTGCATGCAGGTGTGTGCAGCACGGGCATGCAGCCATGCATTGTGTGTGCACGCTGCTGTATCACAGGCATGCAGCCATGCATTGCATGTGCATGCAGGTGTGGGGATCGTGTGCATGCGGGGGTGTGTATTATGTGCATGCAGGCATGCACGGCACGAGTACCACGCATCCAAGCATGCACCGTGTGTGCATGCAGCTGCGTGCATCACGTGCCAGCAGCCGTGTGCGTGCAGCCATGCATCGCGTGTGCGTGCCGCTGTGTGCACGCAGCACGCGCATCCCCCGCCGCACGCCCCCCTCGCCCCCAGCCCCGTCCCCTCGCCGCGCCGGCGGCGTGGGCGAGGCGCGATTCCTCCCCGCCGCGCGGCAGCACGCTCCGGCTCTACCTCGGCCTACGCCACGCCGCGACGCGCTGCCTGCCCACGCCGCCTCCCTGCCCGCGCCGGTGCCGGCAGCCGAAGCAGGCCTCACCGTGCCGTGCCGTGGCGTGCTGTGCCGTGGTGTGCTGTGCCGTGCCATGGCGTGCTGTGCCGTGGCGTGCTGCGCCGTGGTGTGAGCGACGGTGCCAGCGAGCGCCAGGCGCTGCCGCGCTCCCGCTGGCTCCGGCTGCCGCTGGCTCCGGCCGTGCTCGCTTGGCGGCGGCTGCTCGGGCACTGGGGTGGGGGCCCAGTCCCCTGCCTGTACCCCCTTCCCCTGCCCGTACCCCCTTCCCCTGCCTGTACCCCAGTCCCCTGCCCGTACGCCAATCCCCTGCCTGTACCCCCAGTCCCCTGCCCGTACCCCCAGTCCCCTGCCTGTACCCCCAATCCCCTGCCTGCACCCCCAATCCCCTGCCCGTACCCCAATCCCCTGCCTGCACCCCAATCCCCTGCCTGCACCCCCAGTCCCCTGCCTGCACCCCAGTCCCCTGCCTGCACCCCAATCCCCTGCCCATACCCCCAGTCCCCTGCCCGTACCCCCAGTCCCCTGCCTGCACCCCAGTCCCCTGCCTGCGCCCCAGTCCCCTGCCCGTACCCCAATCCCCTGCCTGCACCCCAGTCCCCTGCCTGTACCCCCAGTCCCCTGCCTGTACCCACCCTCCCCTGCCTGTACCCCCAATCCCCTGCCCGTACCCCCAGTCCCCTGCCTGTACCCCCAGTCCCCTGCCTGCACCCCAATCCCCTGCCCGTACCCCCAGTCCCCTGCCTGTACCCCAATCCCCTGCCTGCACCCCAATCCCCTGCCTGCACCCCAGTCAGGTTCCTCCCTCCAGGAGGACGTTGAATTGCCCCCAAGGGGCCAGCCAGGACCCCAACGCTCCCAGTACAGCCCAGTACAGCCCAATACAGCCTACTATAGCCCAGTACAGCCCAGTACAGTTTAGTATAACCCAGTACAGTCCAGTACAGCCCCGTACAGCCCCATACAGCCCAGTACAGCCTAGTGTAGACCAGTACAGACCACTGCAGCCCAGTACACCCCAATATAATCCAGTACAGACCAGTATAGCTTAGTATAACCCAGTACAGTCCAGTATAGCTTAGTATAACCCAGTACAGTCCAGTCCCGTACAGCCCCATACAGCCCAGTACAGCCTAGTGTAGACCAGTACAGACCACTGCAGCCCAGTACACCCCAATATAATCCAGTACAGCCCAGTACAGCTTAGTATAACCCAGTACAGTCCAGTCCAGTCTCGTACAGCCCCATACAGCCCAGTACAGCCTAGTGTAGACCAGTACAGACCACTGCAGCCCAGTACACCCCAGTCCAGTCTCGTACAGCCCCATACAGCCCAGTACAGCCTAGTGTAGACCAGTACAGACCACTGCAGCCCAGTACACCCCAATATAACCCAGTACAGACCAGTACAGTCTAGTACAGACACAGTGCAGCCCAGAACAGCCCAATATAACCCAGTATAGTGCAGTGCAGAGCAGTACAGCCTAGTCTAGACCAGTAAAGACCAGTGCAGCCCAATATAGCCCAGCACAGCCTAGTATAGACCAGTGCAGCCCAATATAGCCCAGCACAGCCTAGTATAGACCAGTGCAGCCTAGTATAGCCCAGCACAGCCTAGTATAGACCAGTGCAGCCCAGTGCAGCCCAGTATAGCCCAGCACAGCCTAGTATAGACCAGTGCAGCCCAGTACAAACCCCTCCCCTCACATCACAAGATGCTCATGGAGGAGCTGGGAGATCCCGCAAGGACCCTTCAACCATTAAGAGACATCTTCGGCCCCCCGGAGGGGAGCCCGAGGCCAGGGTGATGGGCACGGGGGGGGGGGGTGGGCTCCATTCCTGTGGCCCCCGAGCCCCCCCAGCACCCCCAAACCCAGCAGTGGGCACAGCCTGGGGCTGCGACCCCCAGCACCGCTGCCCTCGGGGGCTGGATACGGCCCCCAGCCCCAGGGAGGGCTTTGGCTCCATGCGGGGGGGATGAGGCTTTTGGGGGGGCTACGGTGGAGCCCCCCCATCACTGAGGGGGGGCCCCTCCTGCCCTGAGCGGAGCGGCTCCAGCTGCAGCCGCCTCTGCCGCTGCTGCAGCAGGTACTGCCGGATTTTCTTCTTGCGGTAGTAGATCCTGTAGACCACCAGGCCGGTCAGGAGGGCGGCCACCGCCACCGCCACCACCAGCACCGGGACCACCACGTCGATGTTGTGGTCTGCCGGAGAGCGGGGATGGGTGGTCAGTGGTACCGAGCCCCCACCATCATCCTGGGACCCCCAGAACCCAGGGGACCCCCTGGGACCCCCAGAACCCCCGGGACCCCTGAGACCACCAAGACCCCAGGACCCCTGGGACCCCCAGAACCCTTGGGACCCCTGAAACTCCCAGGACCCCCAGGACTCCCAATACCTCTGAGACCCCCGGGACCCCTGAGACCACCAGGACCCCCAGGACCCCTGGGATCCCCAGGACCCCTGACACCACCAGGACCCCCAGGACCCCTGGGATCCCCAGGACCCCCAATAACTCTGAGACCACCAGGACCCCCAAAACCCCTGGGACCCCCAGGACCACAGGACCCCCAAAATCCCTGGGACCCCAGGACCCCTGGGACCCCCAGGACCACAGGACCCCCAAAATCCCTGGGACCCCCATGACCACAGGACCCCCAGGACCCCCAATAACTCTGAGACCCCCCAGGACCCCGTCCCCACTCACAGTGCACCCACACGGTGACGCTCCGGACGGCTGTACCCAGCCGGTTGGTGGCCTGGCAGCGGTAGGTGCCGGCGTGGGCGCGGGTGACGGGGCGCAGCACCCCGGCGGGGAAGGGCTCGCCGTCCTTGGTGCACTCCAGGAGAGGGGGGGGGTTGCCCCGTGCCGAGCAGCGCAGGGTCTCATCCTGCCCCTCCGTCCAGTTCTGGCTGGGGGGGCAGCTCCCGTCGTCCATCCGGGGCTGGTCTGGAGGCGAGAGCGGAGGAACCTCATTGCTCCCCACCACGAGCCCCGGCATCGCCGCCACCCCAGGCCGGGGCCAGCGGGGTCCCCGCTGCAGCCCGGGGTCCTGCAGCACGAGCCGGGGCCCCACGTCTTGCACCGGGGCTGAGGGGTCATGCATGGAGGCGAGGGGGCTTTGCACAGAGCCGAGGGGGCTTTGCACGGAGCCACGGGGGCTTTGCACGGGGGGCAAGAGGTTTTGTGCCAGGGACAAGGAGCATTGCACTAGGGTAGAAGGGTTTTGCACTGGGTCAAGGGGTTTTGCACCAGGGCCGAAGGGTTTTGCACTGGGTCAAGGGGTTTTGCACCAGGGCCGAAGGGTTTTGCACAGGGCAGAAGGGTTTTGCACCAGGGCAGAAGGGGTTTGCACCAGGGCAGAAGGGTTTTGCACCGGGCAGAAGGGTTTTGCACCGGGCAGAAGGGTTTTTGCACGAGGCAGAAGGGTTTTGCACGAGGCAGAAGGGTTTTGCACCAGGGCCGCAGGGTTTTGCACCAGGGCCGAAGGGTTTTGCACCAGGGCCGCAGGGTTTTGCACCAGGGCCGAAGGGTTTTGCACCAGGGCCGCAGGGTTTTGCACCAGGGCCGAAGGGTTTTGCACCAGGGCCGCAGGGTTTTGCACCAGGGCCGAAGGGTTTTGCACCAGGGCCGCAGGGTTTCGCACCAGGGCCGAAGGGTTTTGCATGGGGTCGAGGGGCTTTGCCCAGGGACCGAGGGGCTTTGTACCACAGCAGAAGGGTTTTGCACAGGGTTGAAGAGCTTTGCACGAGGCCCGAAGGGGTTTGCACCGGGGCTGAGGGGTTTTGCACGGGGGCAGAGGGGTTTTGCAAAGGCCCAGAAGGGTTTTCGCCGGCACCCACCACCCCACTCACACAAGACTCGCAGCATGTCCGTGGCCGAGCTCTTCCGCCGCGTCTGGTTGCCCACGCTGAGCTGCGCTTCGCAGAAGAACTCGGTCCCATCGTCACCCTCCCCGGCCGTCAGCTCCAGGAGCACGGGCCCCTCTGCCCAGGGCTGCGGCGGCCGGCGGCTGCTGCGGAGCCGCAGCTTCAGCCCCGGGGGCCAGCTGGGCGCCGAGGAGCACTCGATGGCCACCGTCTCGTTGCAGGAGGCGTTGGGGTTGCTGATGGCCAGGTGAGGCTGGGGGAGCTCTGCGGCAGGGAGGGAGATGGCACCCAACGGCTCGGCTCACCCCGAAGGGGATCCTGCCCGAGCGCTGCCGGATCTGGCACCCGGCTCACCCCAAAGGGGATCCTGCCCGAGCGCTGCCGGATCCGGCACCCGGCTCACCCCAAAGGGGATCCTGCCCGAGCGCTGCCAGATCCGGCACCCGGCTCACCCCAAAGGGGATCCTGCCCGAGCGCTGCCGGATCCGGCACCCGGCTCATCCCAAAGGGGATCCTGCCCGAGCGCTGCCGGATCCGGCACCCAGCTCAATCCAAAGGGGATCCTGCCCGAGCGCTGCCGGATCCGGCACCCGGCTCATCCCGAAGGGGATCCTGCCCGAGCGCTGCCGGATCCAGCACCTGGCTCATCCCGAAGGGGATCCTGCCCGAGTGCTGCCGGATCCGGCACCCGGCTCACCCCCAGCTCTCCCACCCGAGCGCTGCCGGATCCGGCCCCCAGCTCATCTCTCCCCCAGGACCAGTTGCGGCCCCAGCTCCATCCCAGTTTGCCCCATCCCGCTGCCCCCCAGGGGTGGGGGCTCCCCAGATCCGGCGCATCCCTCCCCCATTCCCGCCTCCCCCATCCCCGGTCCCCATCCACCGGGAAAGCCCCACGGGAAGGACCCGAGCAGCCTCTTACCGTAAGCCAGCACCCTGAAGGTCACCATCTTCCTTTCCCCGAAGCAGGAGAAGTAGCAGAAGATGTCGGAGAGGGGCTCGGTGATGTTGCGGAGCCGGATGCTCAGCCAGCCCGGCCCCCGGCCCACCCACTCCTTGCTGAGGGAGGTCTCCAGCCCCCCCGGGCGCCCCGGCCTCGGGGCAGCTGGTGGAGCAGTTGAGCAGCACCGTCCCACCGTAGCCCACCTCTGAGGAGGTCCCTTCCAGTGCCACCTCGAAGGGGTTGCTGGGTGGTCCTGGAATGGGGTGGGATGAGCTGGGATGCAGGGGATGAGCTGGGACAGATGGGATGTCCCCAGTTGGGTTGGGGTGGAGGTGGGATGAGCTGGGACAGATGGGATGTCCCGGGGAGGTGGGGTGGGATGTGCTGGGATGAGCTGGGACACAGGGGATGCCCCGGGGAGGTGGGGTGGGATGTGCTGGGATGTGCTGGGATGAGCTGGGACACAGGGGCTGTCCCGGGGAGGTGGGGTGGGATGGAGGTGGGATGTGCTGGGATGAGCTGGGATGAGCTGGGACACAGGGGCTGTCCCGGGGAGGTGGGGTGGGATGGAGGTGGGATGAGCCAGGACACGTGGGACATCCCCCGCCGGGTTGGGGTGCAGGGGGACGAGCCAGGACCCAGGGATGGCACTCACCGCACAGAGCCAGGAGCAGCCCGGCGAGGGACCAGGCTGGGAAGCCGCGCCGGGGCATCGCCGCGCTGCGGAGCCACGGGGCTGGGAGCAGAAGCCAGAGCCCGTCGCCCCAGCACAGGGCGCTGGGTGGGGACACCCGGCTCAGAGGCGCATCGTCCCCCATCCCTTGCTGCGGCAGCCGCTCTCCATCCTTCCCGTCTGCCCCGGCAGCACCCCGGCTCCGTCCCGTCCCCACCCTCCCCGGCTGCACCGCTGGTGCCGGGAGCCAGTGGGCAAATGGCGCCAATGAGGAAGGAAGTGAGGTTTCAGTATCGCGGCGCATGCTCGGCGCAACCACGGCCACGTGGGTACTGGAAACTCCCAGGGCTTCGGTCATCCCCATTCCCAACCAAAACCCCAGTGGGTTACGGCACCGCTGCCGACAGCCTTTATTGGAGCAACGTGTCGCGACAGCATCTTCCAGCCTCTCCGGCGGCTGCATCTCCCGCAGCTCCAGCTCCTCACCCTCCCGCCGGCATCAGTGCCCACACCACCTCAGCACCAAAATCCCGGGATTCGGCCTGGACGCTCCCCCTGCGGCACCAAGACCCCCGGCCTCGGCGTCACCGTGGGGAGCAGGAGGAGACTGCGGCCACCCGAAAACTGGCTTTGGGTCTCCCAAGGGACAAAGTTCGGAGAGAAAAGGAGCATCTCCGTCACGGGGGGGGAGGCCGGCGCCTCGCCCCCTCCAGCATCCCAACCACGTGCCGGCCCGGCACGTCCTCGTCTCGGAGCTGTCACCTCCCTGTGGCAACAGCAGCCACCAGCACTGCCTCACCACAGCACCCACCGTCCCACCGCGGCTCCCCCCCAGTCCTCAATGTCACTGTCACATCAGTCGGAGGGAGCCGGCGGCCGCAGTGCTCAGCCCCTGCCGGGACGGTTGCCCATGGGCAGGGGAGCGGGACGGGCAGGGGGCTGCCGGCCCCTCCACCGCCTCTGCCCAGCTACGGCTGAGCCTCCCGTGCCGAACCGTTGAGAGCAGCCGTCTCCTCCGAGCACGCCGGCGGCTTCAGCGACTCCATCTGCAGCCGCCTCTGCCGCTCCTGCAGCCGGTACTGCCGGATTTTCTTCTTGCGGTAGTAAATGCCGTAGCCCACCCCGCCGGCGAGCAGGGCGGCCACCGCCAGTGCCGGCAGCAGCACCAGGAGCACCACGTCGGGGTCATGGTCTGCCGGAGAGCGGGGATGGGTGGTCAGTGGTACCGAGCCCCCACCATCATCCTGGGACCCCCAGAACCCCTGGGACCCCTGAGACCACCAAGACCCCAGGACCCCTGGGACCCCCAGAACCCCTGGGACCCCTGAAACTCCCAGGACCCCCAGGACTCCCAATACCTCTGAGACCCCCGGGACCCCTGAGACCACCAGGACCCCTGGGACCCCCAGGACCCCTGACACCACCAGGACCCCCAAGACCCCTGGGATCCCCAGGACCCCCAATAACTCTGAGACCACCAGGACCCCTGAGACCACCAGGACCCCCAGGACCCCTGGGACTCCCAGGACCCCCAATAACTCTGAGACCCCCCAGGACCCCGTCCCCACTCACAGTGCACCCACACGGTGATGCTCCGGACGGCTGTACCCAGCCGGTTGGTGGCCTGGCAGCGGTAGGTGCCGGCGTGGGCGCGGGTGACGGGGCGCAGCACCCCGGCGGGGAAGGGCTCGCCGTCCTTGGTGCACTCCAGGAGAGGGGGGGGGGTTGCCCCGTGCCGAGCAGCGCAGGGTCTCATCCTGCCCCTCCGTCCAGTTCTGGCTGGGGGGGGCAGCTCCCGTCGTCCATCCGGGGTCCGGCTGTGGGAAGAGCCGGGATAGGGACAACAAATTAATTCCCATCCGGAAATTTCCCCTTCGGCATCCCGGGATGGAGCCCGGCCGCGGTGCTCTCACCGGTGACGGTGAGCTGGATGGGCACGCTCCTCTTCGGGGCTTTGCCGCCGATGGGTAGCTTGGCGTCACAGCTCAGCTCCATCCCATCGTCTTCCTCGCGCGCCATCAGGTTGAAGCGCAGCGGGGACGGTTCCCACCCCCCCAGGACGCGGTGGCCGGCGCGGATCTGCAGCCGGAGCTCGGCGGCGTGGCCGTGTGGCAAGGCGCAGTGCCCTGCCACCGCCGTGCCGGCCGCTGGGCTGGTGGTGTTGATGCTCAGCTGCGGCGAGGGAAAATCTGCAAGCGACGGAGACAACGCCGGGGTGATCCGGTGACGCCACGGCACGAAACAGCTCCCTCCTTCCCGGTGCAGCGCGCCAGGGCCGTGCCACCGGTGGGTCTTTGCCGGCGCCACCGCCGCGGTTACTCACTGTAGATGTGGACGGTCGCCTCCTTCCGCCGCTCCATGGGTCCCACCCTGACGGTGCAAACCAGCGCGAAGCTCCCCGGCTGGCTGGCGGACACCTCGGCGGTGGCCTGCTGCCCGTCCTCGCTAAGGAATCGCTGCAGGGTCCGGTTGGCGAACGCCAGCTCGAACCGCGCCACCGGGAAGACGCGCTCGACGGCGCAGCTGACGTTCGCCGTCTCACCGGTCTCCAGGTAGATCTGAGGCTCCAGCTTGGGATCCTCCGGGAATTCTGCCACCGGAGAGAAAGACCCCGGGATGAGCCGGTTGCTGCAACCGCAGCAGAGCAAAGGCGGGTGAGATGCCGGTGCCGGCTTACCGTAGACGGTCAACGTCTGCGGGTCGGAGGTGGTGCTGAACCGTGGGCCGTAGGGCGCCAGGTCCAGCAGCGCCTGGCAGGTGATGTTCTGCCCGTGGTGCCGGTGCCGTGCCGTCAGCCGGTAGGTCACCCGCGCCACCGTCGGCTCGTCCTCCTCGCGCTGCTCAAAGGTTTCGGCGCGCAGTATCTCGTCGCCCTGCCGCAGGATCAACGTCAGGTTCCGGATGGGCGCGACGTCGGCCACGTGGCACGCCAGCTCGTGGCTCTTGCCTGCCTCCAGCTGCGGGACCGGCTCCAGCACCGCCGGACCCGGCACACCTAGGGGAGAGAGGCAGAGTGATGGGGACGAGCCCAAGCTGCCGGGACGGGCAGGGCCCCCCTTGCCACGCGGTGCCTTACGGTAGCTGATGAGTTGGGTGGTGAGCACCTTCCTCTGCTGGTTGCAGGTGTAGTAGAGGAGGATGCTGGAGTTCCACGTGGTGACGTTGAGCAGCTCCACCACCGTCTCTCTCGGCTCCGCCTTCACCAACCGCTTCAGAATCGATGTCTCCACGTTGCCGGATGCTTTGGGATCCTGGCACGTCGTCTTCAACTTCAACCGGACCGATCCGCCGTGTTCCACCACCAGCACCGCCGGCTCGACCGACAACTCGAAGGAGGCTCCCAACCGCCCTGCCAGGAAAAGGCAGGGGTTTGGGGGGGGCGGTGGTCGAGGGGACCCCCGGGGGCATCCCCATTCCCAGTACGGCAGGGGAAGGTCGAGGGGACCCCCGGGCTGGTCCCCATTCCCAGTATGGCAGGGGAAGGTCGAGGGGACCCCCGGGCTGGTCCCCATTCCCAGTATGGCGGGGGAATGGTCGAGGGGACCCCCAGGGGCGTCCCCGTTCCCAGTACGGCAGGGGGAATGGTCGAGGGGACCCCCAGGCTGGTCCCCATTCCCAGTACAGCGGGGGAATGGTCGAGGGGACCCCCAGGGGCGTCCCCATTCCCAGTACGGCAGGGGAAATGGTCGAGGGGACCCCGGGCTGGTCCCCATTCCCAGTATGGCAGGGGAAGGTCGAGGGGACCCCCAGGCTGGTCCCCATTCCCAGTACGGCAGGGGAAGGTCGAGGGGACCCTCGGGCGCGTCCCCATTCCCAGTACGGCAGGGGGAATGGTTGAGGGGACCCCCAGGCTGGTCCCCATTCCCAGTACAGCAGGGGAAGGTCGAGGGGACCCCCGGGCTGGTCCCCATTCCCAGTACGGCAGGGGGAATGGTTGAGGGGACCCCCAGGCTGGTCCCCATTCCCAGTACAGCAGGGGAAGGTCGAGGGGACCCCCAGGCTGGTCCCCATTCCCAGTACGGCAGGGGGTATGGTTGAGGGGACCCCCAGGCTGGTCCCCATTCCCAGTACAGCAGGGGAATGGTCGAGGGGACCCCCAGGGGCGTCCCCATTCCCAGTACGGCAGGGGAAATGGTCGAGGGGACCCCGGGCTGGTCCCCATTCCCAGTATGGCAGGGGAAGGTCGAGGGGACCCCCAGGCTGGTCCCCATTCCCAGTACGGCAGGGGAAGGTCGAGGGGACCCCCAGGCTGGTCCCCATTCCCAGTACGGCAGGGGGAATGGTTGAGGGGACCCCCGGGCTGGTCCCCATTCCCAGTACAGCAGGGGAAGGTCGAGGGGACCCCCAGGCTGGTCCCCATTCCCAGTACGGTGGGAGAATGGTCGAGGGGACCCCCAGGGGCGTCCCCATTCCCAGTACGGCGGGGGAATGGTTGAGGGGACCCCAGGCTGGTCCCCATTCCCAGTACGGCAGGGGGAATGGTTGAGGGGACCCCCAGGCTGGTCCCCATTCCCAGTACAGCAGGGGAAGGTCGAGGGGACCCCCAGGCGGGTCCCCATTCCCAGTACGGCAGGGGGAATGGCCGAGGGACCCCGGGCGGGTCCCCATCCCCGGCACGGTGGCGGGGAAGCCGGCCAGCCGCGGTGGGCAGGGAGAAGCCGCAGAGCTGCCGAGCTTCCCCTTCGGCTGCGGGAAGTGGCTGGCTCTGCCGGCGCGCAGGACCCGTCCTCCCCGTCCAGCTGGGAGCCTTCAGCCCAAATCCCGGCGACGGGGGGCACGCCGAGCCCCGCGTCCGGCCCGTGGGGACAGCTGTCCCCAGCTGCTGCCCGCTGCGGCCCCACGCTCCCCTCCGGCCTCACGTGCCGGTGCTTTCCCGAGCAAAGCGTCGGTCGCCGAACCCCACCGGGCTGCGGAGGAAGCCCCCCTGGGTGAGTCAGCACCGGCAGGGCCGGGGGATTCCCTGGCAGCAGCTGGGAGCTTGCCCTGCCCTGGGGGGGGAAGCGCTGCCCTTTCCCGGAATAACCCTCGGCAGGAAGAGAAGAGCAATAAAAAATATTCCCACTGTAATCCAGGCATTTCGCAAGAACGCAGCCGGACGGCTGCGCCTTCCGCCGGCGAGGCGGCGGCTGCGGGAAGAGGGGGCCGGGATGGATGCGGGACCCCCGGCCCAGCCGCCCCGCCAAGCCCCCGGTGCCGGCCGCGGCCCGACGCCACCACCGCGGCGGCACGCTTGTGCTCCCGTGGGGCGATGGGGACGCGAGGATCGCGCTCACGGGGACAAGGTCAGGTTGACACAAGCGTTCACGCCAGCCGCGACGCCACCAACGCGCTTGCGGCGACGCGCTCGCACCTGTGCGCTTGTGCCAACACGCTCGCGCCGGCCTCGCCCCGCTGTGCCGGGAAGACGCCCGGGGGGGGTCCCCGGGGTCCCACCACCCTCGCTCGATGCCACCCCCAGCCCGGTGTCCCCCGGTGTCCCCTCACCTGTGATGACGCCCAGGGCGCACAGGGCCAGCGGCAGCACCGCGGGGCGCATGGTGCAGCGGGGTGTCGGGGTGGGCACTGGCACTGGGTGGGCTCAGTCCTCTGGGAGCACCGGGATGGTTCGGGCTCTTCGGGAGCACCGGGATGGGTCCGGTCGGGCTCTCCGGGATCGGTCGGTTCGGGCTTTCTGGGATGGGTCCGGTCGGGCTCTCGGTGTGCACCGGGATCGGTCGGTTCAGGCTCTCTGGGAGCACCGGGATGGATCCGGTCGGGCTCCCGGTGTGCACTGGGATCGGTCGGTTCAGGCTCTCCGGGATGGATCAGTTCAGGCTCCCCGGGAGCACCGGACGGATCCGATCAGCGTCTCCGGGACCGGTCGGTTCAGGCTCCCCGGGAGCACCGGGAAGGGTCCGGTCGGGCTCCCCGGGACCGGTCGGTTCGGGCTCCCCGGGAGCACCGGGAAGGGTCCGGTCGGGCTCCCCGGGACCGGTCGGTTCGGGCTCCCCGGGAGCACCGGGAAGGGTCCGGTCGGGCTCCCCGGGACCGGTCGGTTCAGGCTCCCCGGGAGCACCACGCTGGGTCGGGATCTCGGTGCGCACCGCACCCTCCGTCCCTCCGTCCGTCGGTCCGTCCGTCGGTCGTCCCACCCGGGGCGGTGCTTTTATAAGCTCGGCGCCAGCCCGGCCCCTCCCGGCCCCCGGGGAATTCCGGTGAAAGGGGGACTTCGGCTGCGGGTTTTCCCCGGGGCAGCGGCGATCCCGGGGGCTGGAGGGGGGGGGTCCTGCCCCCCTGCCCTCCTGCCCCATTGCCCCCCCACCCCGGGATGGGGCAGTTCTCCTGCCCCACTGCCCTCCTGCCCCATTGCCCTCCCACCCCGGGATGGGGCAGTTCTCCTGCCCCCCTGCCCTCCTGCCCCATTGCCCCCGTGCCCTCCCACCCCGGGATGGGGCAGTTCTCCTGCCCCATTGCCCTCCTGCCCCATTGCCCCCCCACCCCGGGATGGGGCAGTTCTCCTGCCCCACTGCCCTCCTGCCCCATTGCCCTCCCACCCCGGGATGGGGCAGTTCTCCTGCCCCCCTGCCCTCCTGCCCCATTGCCCCCGTGCCCTCCCACCCCGGGATGGGGCAGTTCTCCTGCCCCATTGCCCTCCTGCCCCGGGATGGGGCAGTTCTCCTGCCCCATTGCCCCCCTGCCCCAGATACCACAGCCACTTGGCCCCACGGGGCTCGCTCCAGCCCCCGGTGCCACAAGGGTCCCCACGGCCGAGCCCCGGTGCCACGCCGGCTGCCGCAGCGTCAGGGCCCCCGGTGCCGCTGGCTGAGAGAGGGGGCGAGCAGGGGGTCCCATCCTGCACCCCAGACTGGGCGGGGGGCTCAGCATTACACACCCAAACCATGATTTCCCAGCACCCAGCACATGATCCGGCTCTCACCCGGCCGTGGGTGGGTTAAGGCACCACCGGTGCCGCGGCGTCAGCCGGGTGACCTCATCCCAAGCGCATGGGAAGGACGAGCTGAGCGCGCCGAAACACCCAGCTTCCTCTTTTCTATTCAGTTTTTTTGACGCGAGGGATTTTTTTGGCCGATGGGAACCACGAGGATGGGCGGCGAACGGGCCCCGGGGATGCCAGCACGGCCCCTCGGTTTCTGCCAACCCAGCAAACCGCGGTGCCGGCCCTTTGGCTTGGTCACCCTCCACCCCCATCCCTTGGCGTGGGCTGTTGGCTTCCCACCCAGTGTTTGCTTTTCCTGACACAACTGGGACAAAGGGTCCTGGGGGTGCTGGAGGCTCTGGTTGTGATGGCACCGTCCCTCTTGCTGCTGGTGCGCTGCCACCGCCCCGGCTCCGGCGCTGCCGGAGGGAGGAAAGTCCGGCGCAGCTTCTCATGGCCACGGGGTTTCGCTTCTGCACCCAGCAGCAAACCCACGCGCCTCAACGGGAACCGTGCCGGCGCGGCGAGGTTCCTCCCCGAAAGCCGTCGCCGAAACGTCGCGACCCGGCGTCCGCGTCCCCCACCGCGGCCGCCGACGGCTCCCACGGTGTCCTTCAGCCGTGTCCCCATCCCAGTGGCCGTGCCGCCACCAGCCCTGGCCCGTTTCTCCCCGGCCCTGGGCTGGTTTGGAGCCGCTGTGCCGCCAGTGCCGGAATGCCAGGCAGCCCCCCGCCCTTCGGCCTTGGCCCAGCTCCCGGCAGGAACCGCTTATCTCGCCGGCAACCTTCCCCAGCCCCAGCGAGCACCGGGGTTTGGAGGCTGCGGCGCTCAGCGCGGTGGGCGAAGGGTGTTTCCTGCCCCCGCGCTGGCTCAGCAGCCGGTGGAAAGGGGCTGGGGGACGGGAAGGGGGGGACAGGGACATGGGGGATGTGGGGAGGGACGGGGGGGACCTGGGGGACGGGGACATGGGGGACGTGGGGAGGGACGGGGGGGGGGACCTGGGGGATGGGGACGGATTGGCAGAGATAGGGGGGACAGGGACATGGGGGACAGGGACACAGGGATGGATTGGCAGGGACCTGGGGGACAGGGACCTGGGGGACACAGGGATGGATTGGCAGGGACCTGGGGGACAGGGACATGGGGGTGAATTGGCAGGGAGGGGAGGGACAGGGACATGGGGGACATGGGGAGGGACGGGGGGGGACCTGGGGGACAGGGATGGATTGGCAGAGATAGGGGGGAGAGGGACATGGGGGACACAGGGGTGGACTGGCAGGGACCTGGGGGACAGGGACATGGGGGACAGGGACACGGGGGTGAATTGGCAGGGACCTGGGGGACAGGGACATGGGGGACATGGGGATGGGGACACAGGGGTGGATTGGCAGGGACATGGGGGACAGGAGGTAGATTGGGAGGGACACGGGGACAGGGACACGGGGATGGATGGGGAGAGAGGTGGGGGACATAGGGATGGATTCGTAGGGACATGGGGGACACAGGGACAGATTGGCAAGAACATGGGGGACAGGGACACGAGGGACATGGGGTGAACTGGCAGGGACAGGGGGGACACAGAGGACACAAGGGACATGGGGATGGGTCAGCAGAGATGTTGGGGATGGGGACACAGGGGTGGATGGGGAGGGACAGGGACACAAGGGACAGGGACACAAGGGACACGGGGGTGGATTGGCAGGGACGGGAGGACAGGAGGTGGATGGGGAGGGACACAGGGGCCAGGGACACGGCAACAGATTGGCAGGGACGAGGGGGACGGGGCGCTGATGCCACCGGTGGTGGGAGCGTCACGGCCACAGTCCTGCCCCAGCCACCAGTGCCGAGCCGGCGGGACACAGTCCCTGGGGCAGGACACGGCCCCGGCGCAGGACACGGCCCCTGCTGTGTAGGGCACGTCCCCGGTGCAGGACACGGGCCCCTGCTGTGTAGGGCACGTCCCCGGTGCAGGACACGGGCCCCGGTGCAGGACACGGGCCCCTGCTGTGCTGGACACGGCCCCCGGCGCAGGACACGGCCCCCGGCGCAGGACACGGCCCCCGGCGCAGGACACGGCCCCCGGCGCAGGACACGGCCCCCGGCGCAGGACACGGGCCCTGCTGTGCAGGACATGGCCCCGGCGCAGGACACGGCCCCCGGCGCAGGACACGGCCACGCGCCAGCATCCTCTCCCGCCACCGAGGCAGCTCCCCGCAGGAACCGGCACTCGAGCCGTCTCTTCCTGCGCCGGCTGCCGCGGGGCCTGGCTGGGGGCTGCCCCGGCGTCCCCCCGTCCCGCTGCCACGTGGCGGGGCCACGCGTGCCCTCGGCTCCCGGCCACGGCGCACACCAAGCGCCGGCATTTCCTCCCGCTCTTCCTGCGGCTCTGCCCGTCCCCAGTTCCCCACGCCAGGGGACCGATCCTGCCCTGCCCCTGCGCCGCTGCCCAGCAGCCCGGCGCCGGAGCGGCAGCAGCGCCAGCCAGCCCCTGGCACGCTCGCTGTGGGCTCTGAGCCCTTTTGCACGCTCGCTGCGCGCTCCAAGCCCCATTGCACGCTCATGGCAGGCTCTAGGCTCCATTGCACGCTTGCTGGGAGCCCTCAGCTCCATTGCACGCTCGCTGCAGGCCCCATGCCCCATTGCACGCTCGCTGCAGGCCCCATTGCACGCTTGCTGCTGCCTCTAAGCCCCATTGCACGCTTGCTGTGGGCTCCGAGCCCCTTGCACACTCGCTGCGGGCTCTAGGTTCCATTGCACGCTTGCTGCAAGCTCCAAGCCCCATTGCACACGTGCTGCGGGCCCCATTGCACACGTGCTGCGGGCCCCATGCCCCATTGCACACTCACCACAGGCTCCAAGCCTCTCGCACGCTCACCACAGTCTCTAGGTGCCATTGCACACTCGCCGTGTGCTCCAAGCCCCATTGCACACTTGCTGCGGGCCCCATGCCCCATTGCACGCTCACCATAGGCTCCAAGCCTCTTGCACGCTCACCACAGGCTCCAAGCCTCTCGCACGCTCACCACAGTCTCTAGGTGCCATTGCAGGCTTGCCGTGTGCTCCAAGCCCCATTGCACGCTCACAACAGCCTCCAAGCCTCTTGCACGCTCGCTGCGGGCTCTAGGCTCCATTGCACGCTTGCTGCAAGCTCCAAGCCCCATTGCACACTTGCTGCAGGCCCCATGCCCCATTGCACGCTCACCACAGGCTCCAAGCCTCTCGCACGCTCACCGCAGTCTCTAGGTGCCATTGCACGCTCACCGTGCGCTCCAAGCCCCATTGCACGCTTGCTGCAGGCCCCATTGCACACTTGCACGCTCACCATAGGCTCCAAGCCCCATTGCACGCTCGCCGCAGGCCCCAAGCCCCATTGCACCCTCGCCGCGAGCTCCAGTCCCCTGGGACCCGGCCCTGAGGCGACGGCAGGGGCTGGCAGGATCCCAGCGGCAGCGCCGGCGTGGCCTCACGCCCCACGTGTCCCTCTGCCCTCCCGCTAACGAGGGCAGCTCATTAACGCTCAGCCACGTGAGTGCCAGGAAACGGCCATGCCGTGACCTGCCCTGGGATTTTCTCCTCCGGAGGCAACGCGGCGCCAGGATCGGTGCCTGGAGCCAGTGCCTCGCCCTCCCTTCCCACGCACCGCTCGCGCGCCTGCGCCGTGCCGGCAAAGCGGGAAAAGGTGGGAAAAAGACATGGAGAGATGGAGGAAAACTGCTCTTTGCTCCCACGTGTGGGCAGGCAGGATTAGCTGGGCCGGGATCCTTCTGGCATCGGCTTCCAGCCTCGGGAGCGGTAAAGCCACCAGGAGACGGCGAGAATGATCATCAGCACGGCGACCACGACCAAGGTCACGACCACGGGGATCAGGGGGCTGCGGGAGGATCCTGCGGGGACAGGACGGGGTTGAGCCAGGCGCCGGGACGGGCATCGCCGGGAGATGCCGTCTCCATCCCCTTCGCCACCGCTTACACCGCTCTGTGCCAACCCTCTGCCGCGGCACCCAGCCCTGGCACGGGACTGGGTGCCGCCGGGCACCGCGGGCGCCCCTCACCTTGGAAGAGGATGTCGATGCTGGCGGCGCTGGCGCCGTAGCGGTTCTCGGCCAGGCAGCGGTAGGTGCCGCTGTGCGCCCGTTGGGCAGCCGCGATGGCAACGGTGGCGCCGCCATCCCGCAGCTCCCAGCCGGCGTCGGTGGGCAGCTCCCAACGGAACCGCGGCGAGGGGTTCCCCTCTGCCCGGCACGTCACCGTGAGGTTGTCACCCGTGGTGAAGACGGTGCGCGGTGCCCGCACCCGGACGTCGCGGGGGGCGGCTGGAGATGGGGGGGTGGCAGGGAAGTGGCACCCAGAGCCCGGCTGGGTGCCCCCTCTCCTCCCCACCCCGATGCCGGAGACCACCGCGACCGCGGGGCACCCAGGGCTCGCACCGCGCCGCCGGCGGCACCGGCGTTTCCACCCGCCCCCCCGCGTCCCCGTCCCCAAACTCACCCCAGACCCAGAGCACGGTCGTGGCGCTGGCGTTGACCGTACGGCGCCCGAGCTGTAACACGGCCTCGCACGTCACCTCCCGGCCGTGCTGCTCCGGCCGTGCCGTGAAAGGCAGCCCCACGGAGGGGCCTCGGTGGGTGCTGGTGGGGAGCCCCCCGCCCCGCAGCGTCAGGCGGAGATTTGGGGGGTCGGGGGGGGGAGACTTGGGCGGAGGCGTTGCAGGTGACGCGCGCCTCTTTGCCGGCCACCGCGGCGCCCTCCAGGGAAATTTGGGGGGGGCGAGAACCCTGCGGGGAAGGACGAGGCGGGGACGGAGGTGACCGGGAGGGCGCCGGGACCCCCCCGCCGTGCCACCCCCCCGTGCCGCGGTCCTTACGGTAAGCGCGGAGGGTGGTGGTGGCGATATCCCGCTGCTCCCCGAAAACGCCGAAGCACTGGAGCTCCAAGCTCCAGTCGGTGACGTTGGAGATGTTGAGGGACACCCAGCCGGGTCCCTGCGTCCCCGTCTTGGTGATGGAGACCTCCCAGTTCAACCGGCTGTAGTTATGGCAAGAGCTGGTGCAATTGAGGAGGAGGGAGGTGCCGAACTCCACCGTCGGTTCCTCGGGGGAGATGGACACCCGGCAGGGAACGGGGTGCCCTGGGAGAGGACGCGGTTGGGGTCCCGGCACCGGCTGCGACTCCTGCAGCAAGGCGCGGGCCGGAGATCCGGCGCCCGTTGGCCAAGTCCTGCCCAGGATGTGGCTAACAACAACAGCCGCTTCCACACCAGCACTCTCCCACGGGCGGCCGCGGCGCCGTGCCCGGCCCCACCGTACCCCCAAACCGGCACCGGGGGCGGGGGGCCAGCACCGGGACCCCCCTTGGGATCCCCTAGACCACCCTCAGCCTCACCGGCGGGGACCCCCACACGCCGGGACCCGACGGCAACGCCGGCGCCGCCCCAGCGTCCCGGCCGAGCCTGGGAAGGGTGGGGGGACGCGTCCCCCCCGAACCCCGACTCACCCCCCGGCACGAGGAGGCAGAGCAAGGCCATCGCCCCCCAGCTCCGGCGAGGATCCATCGTCCGGCACCGGTGAGCGCAGCGCTGCCTGGGAAGCGCCAGCTCTTACCACATTTCCTCCCTTTCCTCTGCAATCAGCCTTCCCGTGCCGGAGCCCTGGATGCCGGGGGGGCCGCGGGGGGAGGCAGCCGGGCCCGCCCTGCCTCACCCGTGATGCCCCAAAACCCCAACCGTCGTCCCCGGCCAAGGCCCGGCGAGAAAAGCGCCCACCGAAACGCTCGCCGGCTCCGGCGGTGAACGCCAGCACGGGGGGGGGGGGGGGACGGGGGGACACGACCCCCCTGCCACGGTGGCCCCGAAAATCCCGGCCACCCACAGACACCGAACCCAGGCGGCCCCCCCCATGGTGCTGCGAGTGTGGGGGGGCCACAGAGACGGGGGGCTGCAGATACAGGGGGGCTGCAAAGGGACTGCAAATATGGGGGGCTGCAAACATGGGGGGCTGCAAAAGGACACAAATATGGGGGGGGCCGGAAAGGGACTGCAAATATGGGGGGCTGCAAAAGGACACAAATATGGGGGGGCCGCAAAGGGGCTGCAAATATGGGGGGCTGCAAACACGGGGGGCTGCAAAAGGACACAAATATGGGGGGGCTGCAAATATGGGGGGCCTGCAAAAGGACTGCCAATATGGGGGGGTCACAAATGGACTGCAAATATGGGGGGCTGCAAAGGGACGCAAATACGGGGGGGCTGCAAATACGGGGGGGCTGCAAATACGGGGGGGCTGCAAAAGGACTGCCAATATGGGGGGGGTCACAAAGGGACTGCAAATACGGGGGGCTGCAAACATGGGAGGTTGCAAAAGGATGCAAATATGGGGGGCTGCAAAGGGACTGCAAATACGGGGGGGCCGCAAAGGGAGGTGGGAGCAAACCCCCCCCAAGTACAAAGCAAAGCACCAGCAAGGAGAAACCTCACTTTAATGGAGCGCACAGCACTCCCCCAAAACCCCTGTCCGAAGGGATGGGGGCCGGATCCTGCCCGGGGGGGGCTCACCCTGCCCGGGGGGGCTGGATCGTGCCTGGGGGGGCCGGATCCTGCCCGGGGGGGGCTCACCCTGCCTGGGGGGGCTGGATCGTGCCTGGGGGGGCCGGATCCTGCCCGGGGGGGCTCACCCTGCCCGGGGGGGGGCTGGATCCTGCCCGGGGGGGCTCACCCTGCCCGGGGGGGGGCTCACCCTGCCCGGGGGGGGGGCTCACCCTGCCCGGGGGGGGGCTCACCCTGCCCGGGGGGGGCTAGGGGAAGTCGCTGTAGGGCATGGAGAAGGGGTAGAGCGCCGAGTAACGCGTGTCGTGCCACAGCAGCTTCTTCTCCAGGAAGGTGACGGTGTCCAGCGTCAGCACCAGCGTCTCGTGCTTCAGCATGCTGTGCACGTTGAGACCTGCGGAGGCACGACGGAGGGGCTTGGGGGGTCCCCGGCAGGTTTGGGGGGGTCCCCGCCAGATTTGGGGGGGTCCCAGGGGACAGCAGCCACCGTCACCACGGAGCTCTCACCCAACGCCGGGATCAGGTTGATGGTTTTCAAGCCGGCTGCCGCGGTTCCGATGTTCTCCGGCATCTCGTTGCTGGAGAGGAATGGGTGAAATGGGGGTGGGGGGACACCCCCGGAGCTCCCGGCAGCGTGCAGGCAGCGCTGCCCGTCCCCGGGGCTCCCCGCGTGCCCGCGCTGCCCGCACTCACACATCGACGATGAGGACGGAGCGGCCCCAGCGCCGGTACCGCGCCAGGTCCAGCAGGTACTGGGGGTCGGCGGTGGGCATCTCCAGGCTGTCGACGATGTGGAGGTCATCCTGCGAGGTGGGGGGGACATCGCCAATGAATGGGGGGTGTCACCGCGTCCCCAGCACCCCCAGCAGCCCCCCCGAAACGCCGAGGACCTCATACCTGCATCAGCTTCACCGTCAGCGCCACCTTCAGCCCCAGCACCCGCACCTTCATGGGCAGCATGTAGTAGTAGCTGGTGGGACCCCGCGGCCCGTGGGCGATGCCCCCTGCGAGGGGTCCCGGCTCAGTGACCCCCCCGAGCCCGGCCGCAGCCCCCCCGCCCCGTCTGGGGGTCCCCCCTCGACCCGCAGCCACTCACCCCCGCGCCACAGGGGCGAGCGGATGCTGCCGTGCCGGGCCCGGCCCGAGCCTTTCTGCCGCCATGGCTTCCTGCCGCCTCCCCGCACCTCCGCCCGCGTCTTCACCTTGGCGTAGCTCTGCCGGGGGGGGGGGGGACACAGGCGGGGACGGTCGGGGACCGGCCCCTCGTGGCCCCCCATCCCACTCCCCACGCAGGGAGGGGACTCGGGAGCCCTGGTCCCAGCCGCCTCCTCTGCGGCAAGGCGACGGGCCGCTGCCCTGGGACCCCGCGGCCTCCCCGTCCCCCAAGACTCCCCTCTCCCTCCCCATACCCCCCCTTCCCCTCCCCAGACCCCCTCTTGCCCTCCCCAGCCCTCCCCTTCCCATCCTCAGTCCTCCTTTTCCTCCCTCTCCATCCCCAAACCCCCCCTTCCCCTCCCTGTTCCCCCCCCAGCCTCCCCTTCTCCTTCCAACCCCCCTTTCCCCTCCCCAGGCCCTCCCTCACCACCCCCAAACCCTCCCTCACCCCCCCAACCCCTCCTCTTTCCCCCCCATACCCCCTCTTCCCCTCCCCAGACCCCCTCTCGCCCCTCTCAGCCCTCCCCTTCCCATCCTCAATCCTCCTTTTCCTCCCTCTCCATCCCCAGCCCTCCCCTTCCCCTCCCTGTTCCCCCCCCAGCCTCCCCTTCTCCTCCCGACCCCCCTTTCCCCTCCCCAGGCCCTCCTTCACCCCCCCAAACCTCCCCTTCCCCTCCCTGTTCCCCCCCCCAGCCTCCCCTTCTCCTCCTGACCCCCCTTTCCCCTCCCCAGGCCCTCCCCCAGCACCCCCAAACCCTCCCTCACCTCCCAAACCCTCCTCTTTCCCCCCTAGACCTCCCCTTCCCCTCCCCAGGCCCTTCCTAACCCCCCAAAACCTCCTCACCTCCCGCAAAACCTTCTCTTTCCCCCCTAGACCTCCCCTTCCCCTCCCCAGGCCCTTCCGAACCCCCCAAAACCTCCTTATCCCCCCTAGACCTCCCCTTCCCCTCCCCAGGCCCTTCCTAACCCCCCAAACCTCCCCTTCCCCTCCCCAAAACCTCCCTCTCCATCTCCAGACCCCGCTCCAGGCCTCCCTTTCCCCTCCCCAAGTCCCCTCTCCCCCCTGAAACCTCCCTCTCCTCCCCCCAGCCCTCCTAAACCTCCCTCTGCCCCCCTAAGCCCCCCTCTGCCCCCCCCAAAACCCCTCCCCATACTCACGATCCTCTTGAAATTCTTCTGCCACATCGCCACCATGTGCAGGATGTCGAGCCTGCGGGAGACGGGGGGCACTCAGTGAGGGGACCCCCACCCAGGGACCCCCCCACCCGCCCCCTGAGCGCGTCCCCCCGCTCCCCGGCAGCCCCCCCAACCCCCACCTGGGCCTGACGGCGAAGACATCGGGGTGGAGGTCGGTCAGGCCCCGGCGTTCGTCATCGTGGTGCCGCAGCGACTCCACCCAGGCCTGCACGGGGGAGCGGTGCGAGGGGACGGGGACGCTGCAGGCCCGCAGGACGGGGGAGCGCGGCAGCGGTGACAGCAGCAGCTTCTCTGGGGGGGACACGAGAGCAGCGGGGACCGTGGCGGCTCCACCGAGCCACGGGGAACCTCCAGCCGGGGACTAAGGGGGTCCCAGACACCCCAAGCCCAGGGACATCGGTCCCCAGGTTGTCCCCGCACCCCTGGGGTGGCCCTGCAGCCCCGAGCCCACAGCCACCCGGTCCCCGATGTCCCCAGGGTGTCCCCAGCCCCACGGCCACCCACCCCTGATGTCCCCGCAGCTCTGACCTCACAGAAATCTGTCCCCATAGGCCTGACCTTGCTCATCTCCACCCGAGATGGCCCCAGCCCCATGGACACCCTGTCCCCGTTGTCCCCAGGGTGTCCCCAACCCCATGGACACCCTGTCCCCGTTGTCCCCAGGGTGTCCCCACTGCCCTGACCCCACAGGGCAGCGGGGACAGGTTCCTGACCCTTGTCATCCCTGTCCCTGATGTCCCCACGATGTCCCCAACCCCACGGACACCCCAACCTTGATGTCCCCAACGCCACGGACACCCCAACCCTGCTGTCCCCACGCTGTCCCCAGCCCCACGGACACCCCGTCCCCGCTGCCCCCCCCCCCGGTCCCACGGACACCCCCTCGGACTCACCCCTGCGGGGCTCGGGGGCCGCGGGGGGCCCGGCGGGGGCGGACGAGACCTGCGGGAGGGCGACCGTGAGCCGGGGTTGGGGGGGGCGGCTTCCAACCTCCGACATCCGCTCGCCCCCTACGCGGCCCCGGCCCCGGCCCCGGCCCCCGCCCGGCTCCCCCCGGCCCCGGTCCTCACCCCCGCGGCCCCGGCTCGGCCCCAGGCCCAGGCCCTGACGGCGGCGGCGGCGGCGCGGGGCCCCCCCCGCACGGATCATGGCGGGAGCGCGCGGCCGGGCGGCGCGCCGCGATGACGTCTTTAGGGGAGCGCGGCGCGACTTCCGGCGGAAGCGGAAGTGGGCGGGAAGAGGAGGAGGAGCGCGGGAAAGGGAGCGGGAGGACGGGGAGGAAACGGGGGAGGAGAGGGAGCGGGGCCTGGGCCTCCCCCGGTGCCTCCCGCTCCGTTACCCCCCCGGCACAGCCCATCCAGTGCCCTCCGCCCCGTCACCCCCCGCCCCAGTGCCCCCCCACCCCGTTATCCCCACCCAGTTACCCCCAGCCCATCATCCCCCCCCAAATCCCCCACCCCATTATCCCCTGCCCCATCATCCTCCCTAAATTTCCCCCAACACCCCCTCCCCATTATCCCCATCCCATTATCCCCACCCAGTTACCCTCTGCCCCATCATTCCTCCTCCCCATTATCCCCACCCCATTACCCCCCGCCCCATCATCCTCCCCAAATCCCCCTCCCCATTATCCCCACCCCATTACCCCACCCCATTACCCCCCGCCCCATCATCCTCCCCAAATCCCCCTCCCCATTATCCCCACCCCATTACCCCACTCCATTACCCCCACCCCATCATCCTCCCCAAATCCCCCCCAAACCCGCCTCCCCATTATCCCCACCCAGTTACCCCCCACCCTGTTACCCCCCACCCCATCATCCCCCCCAAATCCCCCACCCCATCACTCCCCACCCCAGTGCCCCCCACCCACTACCCCGTACCCCTCACCCCAGCACCCCCACCCCGTTACACCCCACCCCGTCACCTCTCCCACAGCGCGTGGCCCCGCCATGGCAGGGACGCCCCGCCGAGCCCCCGTGGGGTGCCCGGCTGCGGCGGAGGCAGGCTCGGGGCCAGGCCGTGGCTGAGCCAGTGTTGGGACCCCCCCGCCAGGGCTGGTGTCGGCCTCCAGCCCCAAACCCTCTCTGTCCCCGGGCAGGGCCTTGTGCTGGAGCTGTGCCGGTGCTGCCGCGCTCACCGCGGTGTTCTCTGGGGACGTGGCCGGGCTGGGGCCGGCAGCACCCACCGACCCCTCCCCAGAGAGCGGCAGTGAGTGCTGGTACCGGTGCCGCTTCCTGGCACCACTGCCCCTTCCCAGTGCTGCTTCCCGGTGCTGCTTCCTGGCACCAGTGCCGCTTCCTGGGGTCCTTTCCCAGTGCCCCTTCCCAGTGCTGCTTCCCGGTGCCCCTTCCTGGCTTCACTGCCTCTTCCCAGTGACACTTCCCAGTGACACTTCCCAGTGACACTTCCCAGTGACGCTTCCCAGTGCCCCTTCCTGGCACCACTGCCCTTTCCCAGTGCCCCTTCCCGGCACCGCTGTCCCTTCCCAGTGCCCCTTCCCAGTGCCGCTTTCTGGCACCACTGCCCCTTCCCGGTGCTGCTTCCCGGTGCCCCTTCCTGGCACTGCTGCCCCTTCCCAGTGCCCGTTCCCAGTGCTGCTGCCCCTTCCCAGTGCCCCGTCCTGGCACACACCAGTTGCATCACGGCATTCCCCAGGGCCACGTGGCACCAGGGTGGCACAGGCGATGCCGGGCGGGATGGCCGCCTCGACGCCCGTCCGGCTGTAACCGTGCCGGGGCCGGAGCCGTTACGTGCTCCGGCTGGGGGGCCCGGGCTGGGGGTGTCCCCCCCCCCCCGTGCCGGTTCCCCGCCGGGATGCGGGGGTCCCACCGGGGCGTTTATCCCGCTCGGATCCTGAGCTCCGATAACCAGCGGTGAACTCGGCGCTTGGCCCACGGTACGGAGCCGGGATGGGGAGGGGGGGGCGGGATGGGGAGGGGGGCCCCCCCCCAAACATCTGGGAACGCTTCTCCTCCCGCTCCCTTTCGGCGAGCCAGGATCCGGCCTCGGCCCGGAGGCGGGTGGGCTCCGCCGGCCAAGTCACGGGGGCCGAGCCGTGCGCAGCCCGTCCCGGGGGTCCGGGGGCGGGAGGCCTGGGGGGGGGGGCCCACTGCCCGCCCATCCCCTTCCCCCCCCACCCTGCTCCCGCCGCCTGGTTCTAATTAAATCCCTTCCCCGGCCCCTCGCTGGTGGCCCCTCGATGCCGGGGGGCTGGGGGACCCCCCACCCCTCTCCCAGTGCCCGAGGGGCACAAATTGCTCAATATTTGGGGGGGGCTGCTAAGGGGGGGGTGTCTCCCTTTCCCAGCCCCCCCCCGCCGCTTTGCCGGATCCTTCCACCCCCTCCCCGGTTCCTCGCTGGCCCCCGGCCGAGCCGTGGAAAGTCCTGGAAGCGTTTCCAGGCGTGAAAATCCCTTTGCTGAAGGGTTGGGAAAGGGGGGGGGCGGGCACGAACCCCCTAAAATCCTTCCCAAAAAAATGGGGTGAGGGAGCCGGCACCGTGCTCCGGTTGGGATTCGGGGCCCAATCCTGCGCCCCAATCCCCAGCGCTTTGGTTTCTGGGGGTAGGAAGGCACCGGTGGGACCCCACGGCGCCGGTGGGACCCCCGCTCCGGCACTTTCCTGAGTGGGTGTTTTTATTTTTTAGGGGGGGGGGGTGGCGTGGGACGCCTTGATGTGTCCCTTCCCGTCACCGATGTCACCCCGCTCCGTGACAAAAAGCCACAGAGCCATTTCCCCGTGGGACACCCCCTGGTAATGGGGTATGGGGTGGGTGGGGGGACCACGACCACCCCACGGGGGCGGGGGGGGAGGCCGGGAGTCCCCCTTGCCCCCCGTGGGGGGGCACGGGGGGCTCCCGGCCCCCCCCCGCCCCATTTTTGGGGTCTCCCTCCCCACTCAGGGCGCCCACGGTGGGGTGGGGTGTGGAGGGGGGGGGGGGACACGAGTGGCCTCGCCCCTCCACGGGGCGGGGGGAATGGCCGCCACGCCCCCCCCCCCCTCCGCCTCCGCTCCCCCGCACATGTTGCAACCGGTCGGCGGGCGGGAGCGTTGGGCTGCCGGTACCGGCAGCGGCACCGGGACCGGGACCGGGAAAACAGCCGGTAAGACGCTGATCCCCCCTCCCCGTCACCAGCCATCGTGGCTTCCCCTTCCACGCGTGGGACCCACGCGTGTCCCCCTCCCCGTCCCCACGCACCCATTCCAGCCCCGGGTTGGCGGGGGGGGCACCCACAGAGGGACCCCCCCCACCCGGGGCGGTGGGTGGGACCCCGCTGCGTCCCAAGGGTGGCCGTGCCTGCACCCTCGTCCACCCCACGGTGAGGAGCGGGGCTGCCCCACGGTGACAAAGCGGCGTGCCCTGTGGTGACAAAGCGGGGTGGCCCACGGGTGACGCCCTGGGGGGCTCAGGGGGCCAGCCCCTCCGTGGCTGGGGAGTCTTCGGTGACGGCGCGGTGACGGTCCCCCCCGGCTGCGGCCATTGTCCCGCTCGCCGGCGGCCAGGCCACCCTGCCGCGCCGGGGCGGGAAGCGGGTGCCTGGATCCGGCCCAGCTGTTTTGGCCTCGCCAACATCTGGCCTGCAGCTGGCGGGGGCCCCGGGGGAGCTGCGCCGTTGGCACCCCCCGGCTCCCCCCTTGTGCAACGCCTAACGGCTGCGGTGAGCACCCGCCGGCTCGCGGGTGGCATCACCGGTACTTCCCTGGGGACAGTCCCTGGGTGCCGCCGGGCGGCGGCGAGCCTGTGCCCTCGGGTGTGCACCCAGGTGCCCTCGCCGGCACCCTCCCGGGTGTGCGATGGGGTGCTGGCACCCATGTGCCATTGCTGGCACTGACCTGGGTGTGCAATGGGGTGCTGGCACCCATGCGCCATTGCTGGCACCCTCCAGGGTGTGCAACAGGGTGCTGGCACCGCTGTGCCCTCGCCGGCACCCTCCCGGGTGTGCAACAGGGTGCTGGCACCGCTGTGCCCTCGCTGGCACCCTCCCGGGTGTGCAACGGGGTGCTGGCACCGCTGTGCCCTCGCCGGCACCCTCCCGGGTGTGCAACGGGGTGCTGGCACCGCTGTGCCCTCGCCGGCACCCTCCTGGGTGTGCAACAGGGTGCTGGCACCGCTGTGCCATCACCGGCACCCACCTGGGTGTGCAACAGGGTGCTGGCACCGCTGTGCCCTTGCCGGCACCCTCCTGGGTGTGCAACGGGGTGCTGGCACCGCTGTGCCCTCGCTGGCACTGACCTGGGTGTGCAACGGGGCGCTGGCACCGCTGTGCCCTCGCCGGCACTGACCTGGGTGTGCAACGGGGCGCTGGCACCGCTGTGCCCTCACCAGCACCCACCTGGGTGTCCCGGTGTGCCGGTGCCCTCGCCTGCACACCGCAGCACTGCTGTGCCGTCACTGGTGCCCCGTTGCACCCCGGTTCACCCCCACGGTGCCCCTTTGGTGTTGGGGTGCCGCCGGCTGCGCCCCAGCTCCTGCCATGCCTCCCGCCGCCCCCCGAGCCGGGACCCCCCCAGCTACGGTGGAATTTGGAGAATTCGGTGCTGCCAGGGCTCCGGCAGCCGGGTTGCCGCCGGCCGCGGCTCGGTAAACACTCCATGCCCGGTGTGGCGCCAAGCGGCCGCCTCGGCTGGGCCGGGGCTGGCACCGCGTGGCTCGGGGGGTCCCCGAGGTCTCGGGGGTCCCTGTGCTGGGGCGGTTCAGCGGCGGCGGCCGGCTGGGAGGTCACGCCACGCCTTGCCACACCACGCCTTGCCACGCCACGCCTTGCCATGCCACACCGCACATCTTCTCCCCCGGGCCTGAGCACCCACCGGCGCCCGCGTGTCCCGGCGTGCGTGTGCCGGAGCGGGGGGCGCGGTGGGTCCCCCACCCCGCGGGGCCGGATCCTGCCGGGCACCATCTGGTCACCGCCTCCGCGGCGGTTTAAACCCGGCGCTAAGCCCAGCCGGGCACCGGCTGCCCGGGCCTGATCCAATTTGCTCCGGGCGGCCGAGGGCCCCGGCCGGCAGCGGGGGATATTCTGGGAACAAGGGGCCCTGTGTGCAGCCCCGCGCCCGCCGCTGGGGGGTCCCAGCCCCCCCCAAGGCCACCCCGGCCCAGCCGCGCCAGATCCCGGTCCTGCCCGGATCCCGGTCCTGCCTGGGCCCCCCCGGCTTCTCTGGGGTGCTGGGGGGCCCTGGGTTGGATCCCGGGGGGGGGTCCTGGTGCAGGGGCTTGGGGGAGGATCCTGCTGGGGGTCCCAGGGTGGTCCCTGAAGGGTCCCGGGGCAGGATCCCTGTGCAAGAGCCTAGTAAAGGATCCTGGGGTGGGATCCCCGTTCAGGATCCCAGTGCGGGATCCTGGGGCAGGATCCCAGTACAGGGTCTGGGGCAGGATCCCAGTGTGGGGTCTGGGGCAGGATCCCAGTGCAGGATCTCAGTTCAGGATCCCAGTGTGGGGTCTGGGGCAGGATCCCAGTGCAGGATCTCAGTTCAGGATCCCAGTACGGGGTCTGGGGCAGGATCCCAGGGCAGGATCTCAGTTCAGGATCCCAGTACGGGGTCTGGGGCAGGATCCCAGTGCAGGATCTCAGTTCAGGATCCCAGTGTGGGGTCTGGGGCAGGATCCCAGTGCAGGATCTCAGTTCAGGATCCCAGTGTGGGGTCTGGGGCAGGATCCCAGTGCAGGATCCCAGTTCAGGATCCCAGTGTGGGGTCTGGGGCAGGATCCCAGTGCAGGATCCCAGTGCAGGATCCCAGTACAGGGTCTGGGACAGGATCCCGGGGCAGGATCCCAGTGCAGGATCCCGGTGCGTGTTCCTGTTGCAGGATCCCAGTGCAGGCTCCCGGTGCGTGTTCCCGTTGCAGGATCCCAGTGCAGGATCCCGGTGCGTGTTCCCGGTGCAGGATCCCAGTTCAGGATCCCAGTGCGGGGTCTGGGGTAGGATCCTGGGGCGGGATCCCAGTTCAGGACCCCAGTGCGGGGTCCCGGGGTGCGGTCCCGGTGCCGGACCCCAATGCAGGCTCCCGGTGCGTGTTCCCGGTGCAGGATCCCAGTTCAGGATCCCAGTGCGGGGTCTGGGGTAGGATCCTGGGGCGGGATCCCAGTTCAGGACCCCAGTGCGGGGTCCCGGGGTGCGGTCCCGGTGCCGGACCCCAATGCAGGCTCCCGGTGCGGGTTCCCGGTGCGGGATCCCAGTTCAGGACCCCAGTGCGGGATCCCGGTGCGTGTTCCCAGTGCAGGATCCCGGTGCTGGATCCCAGTTCAGGACCCCAGTGCGGGGTCCCGGTGCGGACCCCAGTGCAGGCTCCCGGGGCGGTTCCCGGTTCAGGCTCCCGGGGCGGTTCCCGGAGCGGCCCCCGGGGTCCCCTCGCCCCCCCCCCGTTCCCTGGCTCCGCCCGGCGGCAGCGGCGGGGGCCGGGGGCGGCCGGCGGCGGGGCGGGCGCGGGGAAGGGGAAGGGGAAGCGGCGGCTGCTCGGCGGCGGCCGTGCCTCTGCTCGGGGCGGCGGCTGCTCCCGGGACCGGGGCCCTCGGTGGGGGGGGGGTCCCGGGGCGGCGGGAGCGAGGGGCGGTGCCCCGGCACCGGGCGCGGCTGCGCAAGAGCCCGGGCGGCGGCGGGAGGCAGCGCTCGGCGGGGGCGGCACCGGCACCGGGAGCCCCGGGACGGCACCGGGAGGGACCGGGACGGCACCGGGACGGAGCGGGCGGCGGCTGGAGGTGCGGCGGAGCGCGGGGTCCCTTCCCTCCCTCTCCCCCCCCATCCCGGACCCCGGTCCCGCCCCGGAGCCACCGGGGGGTCCCGGGACTCGGGGGGGGGGGGCCTCACCGGGGGTCCCGTCCCTAACCGGGGGGGGACAGGACGGTACCGGGTGCCCCGTCCCTAACGGGGGGGGGGAATGGGGCGGTACCGGGTGCCTCGTCCCTAACTGGGGCGGGGGACACACGGTACTGGGTGCCCCATCCCTAACTGGGGGGGGGGGTACCGGGTACCCCGTCCCTAACCGGGGAGGGGTGGCACTGGGTGGTGGCACCCCTCACCGAACGGGGGACAGCACCGGGTCCCCCCCCCGACCCAGGGGAAGGGGGACATCACCGGGTCCCCGTCCCCAATTTTGGGGTGCGCGGCCCCCCCCCCCCAACTGGAGGGGGAGGCAGGACCAGTCCCGCCCCCCCAACCAGGGGGGTCTGCACTGGGTCCCCACCCCACACTGGGATGGGTGCAGGGGTGTCCCACCCCCCCCCGGCCGCGCCTCTTCCATCCCCGGGGCGCAGACACCGGGGGCTTCCCCCTGCAGCAGCCCCCCTGTCCCCAGGGGGGTCCCCCCATGTCCCCCGCCCCCCGGCCACTTCTCACCGTGGTCGCGCTCCCCGCGGGGTGTCACCTGCAGCCACCCCCGTGTCCCCGTGCAGGATGGTCCCACACTCTGCACCCCGGACGGCTCGAAGGTGCATATCTTCATCAGGATTTCCTTTCTGAGTCATTGCGGCCCTGCCGGCGCAGATGCCGCGCGGCAGGATCTCGCGCCTGTCTCCTCACCGACCCCGCCGCCGTCTTCACCCCGTCTCTTCTGGCCCACAGGTCTCCGTAGCCCGGGATCGCCGGCGCCATGTCCTGGCAGCGCTGAGGTCGGCGGGACGGGCGGCGAGCGGAGCCGCGGCCGGCGAGGGACCATGGGGAGCATCTACAAGGAGTACTTCAACACGGGTAAGATCCGGGAGCACTACAACTACACCAAGGAGGACTCGGACAGCTCCCCCACCACCTCCCGTTGGGTGGTCTCCATCCTCATCGTTGTGTTGTGCTGCTTCATCGTGCTGGAGAACCTGCTGGTCCTCATCTCCGTTTGCCGCAACAAGAAGTTTCACTCGGCCATGTACATCTTCATCGGGAACTTGGCTTTCTCCGATCTCTTGGCCGGGTTGGCCTTCATGGCCAACACCTTGCTCTCCGGAGCCACCACCTTCAACCTGACGCCGGTACAGTGGTTCGTACGGGAAGGCACGGCCTTCGCCACGTTGGCCGCCTCCGTCTTCAGCTTGTTGGCCATCGCCATCGAGCGCCACGTGGCCATCACCAAGGTCAAGGTCTACAGCAGCGACAAGAACTGTCGGATGATGCTGCTCATCGGGGCTTGTTGGGTGATCGCCGCCGCCATCGGCAGCCTCCCCATCATGGGTTGGAACTGCATGAGCGACCTGCGGGACTGCTCCACCGTCCTCCCCCTCTACTCCAAACGTTACATCCTCTTCGTCATCACCATCTTCACCGTCATCCTCCTCGCCATCGTGGGGCTCTACAGCCGCATCTACTGCATCGTGCGCTCCAGCCATGCCGAGATCGCCACCGCCCAGACCCTGGCCTTGCTCAAGACGGTCACCATCGTCCTGGGAGCCTTCATCGTCTGCTGGCTGCCGGCCTTCATCATCCTCCTCATGGACGCCTCCTGCCCCGTCCGGGCGTGCCAGATCCTCTATAAGGCGAACTATTTCTTTGCCTTCGCCATGCTCAACTCGGCCGCCAACCCCATCATCTACACGCTGCGGAGCAAGGACATGCGCCGGGAGTTCCTGCGGGTGCTGTGCTGCTGCGGGGCCGGGCGCCGGGACCAGCCCCCCGGCCGCTGCGGGCTCCCGCTCCGCACCTCCAGCTCGCTGGACCGCTGCACCCCAAAATACGAGTTACCCACCTCGCCTATCACCCGCGAGTGTACCACCTCCGTTTAGGGGGTCCCGGCCGCCCCGCGGCCGCCCCGCGGCTGCCCCGCGGCCGGGGCAGTGGTACGAAGGGAGCGGAGTCGGGGTGGACGTTTTTCCAGGTACGGATGGACAACTGCACCTTCATCCCGGGCATCCCCGCCCCGGGCGTCCCACTGGGCATCCCCCCCTCCTCGGGCATTCCCGGCGGCGATGCCGGTGCTCCGGCCGGGATTGGCGTGACCGGTGCGCGCGCCGGCGTGTGCGTGTGCACGGGCACGGGCACGCGTGTTGCTCTTCCCACGCCCTGCCCGAGCCCCGGGGCCTCCGCGGGACCTGTCGAACGGGTCCCGGGGCCCCTCCCCGCACCCGGCTCCCCGCGGCACCCCTGGCGCCAGTGGCAAATCCTCTGCCCCCGGCGGCTCCCCGGCACCGTGGGTGGCTCCGACCGCTGCTCCGGCCCCGGGGCGGGGGGGGCTTTGCCGGGAACGACGACCCGCGTGGGGACCCCCGCGTCCTCCCGCCCCGCTCCATGGTCCTGCCGCGTGCTGGCACACAGAGGGGGGGTCCCCGTCGCGGCCGGCTCCGCTGGGACCCCCCCTCATCCCTGTGACCCCCCAGAAGCGCCCCCCCCCCCCATCCCCAGTGACCCCCCGGGGGCGACGGTTGTATTAAAACGTCGCTTCTCCACCTGCCTCCGCCTCCTTCCTGGCCTGGGACCGGGACCGCCGAGCCCCCCGGCTCCCCGGTGCGCCTTCGCGGAGGGACGGAGGGGACGGGGCTGCGGGGGGACCCCAAATTTGGCTGGATGGGGACGTTCCGACGCTCGGCGGCTTCTACCGCCGGGAACCTCGGAGAGCCCGGCTGCGCATCCCCTTCCCCGCCCCGGGAATGGGGTCGGGTGCTTTGCCCGGTGGCGGGGGCCGCGGATCTTTGCCCTCGCCCCGGCTTTCGCCGCCTCCCCGCGCGCCGGCAGACGATGCCGCGGCATCGGGCCCGGCTGGCGCTTCCTCGCCTCCGTCTCGCACGGCTCTGGCCCCGACCGCAGCTGCTTCCCCGCAGTAGCGACGGCGGCATTTTGGGGAAGCCCTGGGCCGCGGGGGGAAGTGAGGGGACACGTGTCCTCCCCCCGGCCCTGCAGACCCCCTCCCTGCTCTTCCAGCTGCCTCCGGCTCGGGCTCGGCACCCCTCCCCGGTGCCGGCTCGGGCTCGGCACGCCGGTGCCGGTGCCAAAACCTTTGATGCCCCAATTTGGCCCCGTTTCCTCCCTTGCGGGGTGCAGAGGAAATGAGGGGGGGGTTTCGTTTCCTTTCCCCCACCGCCGCCGTTCAGACGGCCCCGTGGGCCTGCAGGTGCCCCGGCATTGACCCGCGGCTTTTTGGCCACCCCCGCAGTGCTGGGGCCCCACGCCGGTCCCCGACCGCCTCCGCCGGCGCCGCGGAGGGGAAACTCCGCCATTTCCCCGGCATCCCTGGCTACGTCCCACCGGGCGCGGGGACCTCCAGCCCCGCCGGCGGAGACCCCCAAAACGCCGAGGGCAGCTCCCGGCGGGGCCGGCGATGGACGGGGGAATCCCGCGGGAAAGGCCGCGGCTGCCGTGATTCATTCCGAGCAGGCGGGCGCCATCGGGGGCCATCGGCTGTTTTGGGGCCGGGAAAAGGGGGGTTGAGCTCGGTGATCCGGCCCCGGTGGTCTCTGCCTCGCCGAGGTGCGGGGGGACGGCGGGGGCCCGGCACCGGGGTCGCGGTGGGGTTTTTGCACCGGGTCGCGCGCGCGTGCCGGGGGGGCGGGGGGTCCCCCAGGGCCCCCGCGGGGCTCTGCTGCCCCGCGGCCCGGTCCCACCCCGGGGGGGGGGCACTGGGTGCTGGGTGGCGTAGAGCAGCCCTGGGGCTGCGCCCGGCTGGGCCCCCCCCATCCCTGCCATGGTACAGCCTGCGCGCCCCCATCCCCACTGTGCTATGGCGTGGCCCACCCCCCCTCCCCACAGTGGTACAGCCCACCCCCCTTCCCCACAATGGTACAGCCCACCCCCCCTCCCCACAGTGGTACAGCCCACCCCCCTTCCCCACAATGGTACAGCCCACCCCCCCTCCCCACAGTGGTACAGCCCACACCCGCTGCGATACCGCCTGTCCCCCCCCATTCCCGCAGGGCTACGGCCCGCGGCCCCCCCGTCCCTTAATGGTACATCCCATCGCCCCCCTCCCTGCAGTGGTACATCCCATCCCCCCCCCCGCGCGCCCCGCAGTGGTACATCCCATCACCCCCCGTCCCTTAATGGTACATCCCATCACCCCCCCTCCCCGCAGTGGTACATCCCATCACCCCCTTCCCTTAATGGTACATCCCATCACCCCCCTCCCTTAATGGTACATCCCATCTCCCCCCCCCCGCAGTGGTACATCCCATCTCCCCCCCTCCCGCAGTGGTACATCCCATTCCCCCCCCCCCCCCCCCGCCCCGGCGGCCCCTCCCGCCCCGCCCGGCCCGGCCCCTCCGGGCCGCCTCTCCCCGGGCCGCCCCGCTCCGGTCGCCCCCGGACGGGCACCCAGGTACCGCCCCCCCCCCCCCCCGCCCGGCCCCGCCGCCCCCTCCTCCTCCCGGGGATCCCCCGGTTCCGCCCGCCCCCGGCAGGCGCCTCCCCCCGCTCCCGGAATGGTCCGTCCGTCCCCCCCCCCTACGCGCAATGGTCTCTCCCGCCCCCCCCCCCGCCGCCGCCATGGTCTCGCCCGGCGCCGCCCCGCCCCCGCCGCTGGTTTCCGCGCGAATCCGCCGCCCGGCCCCGCCGCTCCCGCCGCCGCCGCCGCCCCGATGCCGGCCCGGGCCGCCCCGCTGCCCCCGGCCCCGCTGCCCGCCGAGCTCCGCCGACGGTGAGTCCCCGGCCCCGGCAGCTTCCCGGGGCCCCCGTGGGTCCCCCGCTGCGCTGCGCTGGCCCCCGGGGCTGCGGTGACACCCCCGGCCCGGCGCGGTGCGGGTCCCCCCCGGCGCTGAGGGCCGCTGCCCTGGCCCCCCGATGACCGTCACCTGGTGTCACCCGGTGTCACCGGGCCCTGCACCGCACTGACACCCCCCGCCCCGGGACGGCACTGACAGCCCCCGGCACTGCCCTGCCCTGACACCCCCAGGATGGCACTGACCCCCCCCCCCCCCGGGACTGCCCTGACCCCCCCTCGGCACTGCACTACACTGCCCTGACCCCCCCCCCCCCCGGACGGCACTGACGCCCCCCCCAGCACTGCCCTGACCCCCCCTCAGCACTGCACTGCACTGCCCTGGACCCCCTGGCACTGCACTGCACTGCACTGACAGCCCCCCCCCGGACTGCCCTGACCCCCCCTCAGCACTGCCCTGCACTGTCCTGGACCCCCCCCAGCACTGCACTGGCCTGACAGCCCCCCCAGCACTGCACTGCGCTGCACTGACCCCCCAGGACTGCACTGACCCCCCCAGGACCGCACTGCACTGCCCTGCCTTGCTCTGGACCCCCTAGACTGCACTGCCAGCCCCCCAGCACCGCACTGCCCTGCCCTGAGCCCCCAAGACTGCCCTGACCCCCCCTGCATTGCCCTGGACCCCCCGGACTGCACTGCCAGCCCCCCAGCACTGCACTGCCCTGCCCTGACCCCCCCAGCACTGCCCTGACCCCCCAGCACTGCACTGCCTTGTCCTGACCCCCCCAGGACTGCCCTGACCCCCCCAGCACTGCACTGCACTGCCCTGACCCCCCCAGGACTGCACTGCATTGCCCTGGACCCACTGGCACTGCACTGCCAGGCCCCCAGCCCGCACTGCACTGCCCTGACCCCCCCAGCACTGCACTGCATTGCCCTGACCCCCCCCAGGACTGCACTGCATTGCCCTGGACCCACTGGCACTGCACTGCCAGGCCCCCAGCCCGCACTGCACTGCCCTGACCCCCCCAGGACTGCACTGCATTGCCCTGACCCCCCCAGGACTGCCCTGACCCCCCCAGGACCGCCCTGACCCCCCCTTCATTGCCCTGGACCCCCCAGGACTGCCCTGCCAGCCCCCCAGCCCGCACTGCACTGGCACCCCCCAATACTGCACTGCCCTGACCCCCCCTGCGGAGCGGGGAGCCCCCCGGCACTGCCCTGACGCCCCCTCCCAGCACTGCACTGCAGTGACCCCCCCAGTTTTGCACCCCCCTGCAGCCTGGGGGGCCCAGCGCTGCGCTGCACCCCCCCTTTGCGATGCCGTGTTGCCGTGACCCTCGGCACTGCGCTGACGCCCCGACACCCCCCCTGCAGTGCGCTGACACCCCCCGTGCAGTGCGTGGAGCCCCCCAACACTGCATTCGCCCCCCTGTGCCGCGTCCTGGCCCCCCCGTGCATCGCATGGCCCCCCAGCACCGCTCGACGCCCCCCCTGCAGTGCACTGACCCCCCCCCTGCAGTGCGCTGAGCCCCCCAACACTGCATTCACCCCCCCGTGCCGCGTCCTGGCCCCCCCACCCATCGTCCCGACCCCCCAGTACAGCGCACTGGTCCCCCACGCGTCGCAGAGACCCCCCAGCACCGCCCTGACCCCCCCACCCTCACCCCGGCCCCCCGGCGAGCCCCACCGCGGCACCGCGCCGGGGGCCCCCCGCAGCCCCCTCTGCCCCCCGGGGCGGCCCTGACCCCCGGCTGGGGCGGGGGGCTCTCAGCGGGGGCCCTGGGGGTGCTCCTGCCCCACAGCCGGGCCCCACGTGGCGGTGGGAACGCCCGGCCTTGCCCCCGCGCGGCTTTGTCCCCACGCCGCCGCGCGGGGCAGGGAGCGAAGGTGCGCCCGGCTGCGGTGCGGGGGACCATGGGTGGCCCCCGCCTTTCTCCGGCGTGGGGGGCACCGAAATCCCTCCCTGGGGGGGCGGAAGCGGGGCCCTTTCCTTCCCCTGGGACGAGGGGATTCGAGCCGTCCCCCTCCTCGCTCCGGAGGGATCCGGCACCATCCCTGCGTCCCCCCCCGGCTCTCGCCCCGCCGCCGGCAGCGGGGAGGGCACATGGAGGGGTTGGCGTTTCCTGCGCCGTATTCCCCGCCGGCTATTGTCCCTTCCGCTCGCCTCCCGGCATCCCCTGGCCGGCGGGAAGGGGGGGGGGCCCGCGCTTGCCGGCCGCCGCCGAGCCGTTCTCCGGTTCGGCTACCCCTCTTCCGGTGCGGCGGCCGCGCGGCACAGCCTTGGCGCGCCCCGACCTTTCCCCGTCCGCCGTTGGTCTCCGCCGGAGCTCCGGCTGCATGGCCGTCCTCAAACCCAGGTGCTGAGGACGGGACGGGATTGATCGCCCGCCTGGGTTTTGGGGGGTGGTGGTGGGGACCCCTCTCCCTCCCCGCTGGCCCCGGCTCGAAGGAAGTGGCGGCAGCGCGGGGGCAGGAAGACGAAAAAGCGGGCGGCCGGAGGTGAGATGGGAGCGAGCGGAGCCGGTGCCGGACATGCCGGTGGCACCGGAGAGGTCCCATCCCATGTCCCGGCAGAGGGAAGCGTTCCCAGAGGGTCGCCGCATGGCCCCGGTCCGGCGGACGGGCTCCCCGTTTTGGCGGGAGAGCCGCGGTGACCCGGGGGGGGAGCGCCGGGGTCGTGCCGAGCCCCCGGCAGCGGTGGCGGGGACGGGGTTTCCTCCTCGCCGTGGGGCTGGGGGTTGTCCCCGCCGCGCAGGGGCAGCGCCGGCTGCTTCCCCCCACCTTCCGTCGCCGCTTTGTGCCGCCGGCGCCGTGGGAAGACGACACGTGGCTTCTCCCCCGTGGTTTTTTTGCTGTCTCCACGCCGGGGCAGGGCACGGGTGGGCAGCGAGCGCCCGCGGCTCCCTCACCGGGTCCCTCGGGCACCGGCATCCAGTTACCGGCCCCCCCTTATTCCCCGCCTGGGAGCCGAGCGTCCCCCTCGCTCCGAGGGAGCTTGGCCCCTCTTCGCGGTCGCAGCCTGCGCCGCTCCTTCGCCGGGTGCTGCTTCTGGAGCCGTCGAGGCGGTTTCGGGGTCTGTCCCGGTTGCCCCTGCCCGTCGGCGTCCCCCATAACTCATCGGCAGAGCGCGGTCTGACCCCCAACGCTCTTCTCTTGCAGGCTGCAGGACTTGGAGCGGGATGAAGACAGCCTGAGCGAGAAGGTGAGCGTCCCTGGCGCGCCAGACGCCGTGTTTCCACCCGCCCTTGGCTCCCCTTTGGGCGCCGCCATCCCGTGCCGTCGCCACCGGTCCCACGTCGGGTGCTGCCATCGGGCTCGGGATGCGCCGGCTCGCAGCGGTGGGACTCGGCGCGGCTCCGGAGCCAGCTCCTGCGTGCTCGGCATGGACGTGACTCTGGTGCCGAGCAGGGGGCTCATCGGTGCTCCCGAGCCTCTGGTTTCCGTGCCGCCGCGGTGTTGTGAGGATGGGGGGGTCCAGAGACCCCCGGCGTGGGGTGGGGGGCACAGGGACGGTGCGGCGGGCTGGCCGGGTGAGACCCCTGTGTCTCCCTTGCTGGCCCAGCTCCCTGGACCCGGTGAGGTCGTAGTCCCGGTGTCGGCGCTGTCCGTTGTCATATGGAAACCGCTGTCACCTCCTGTCGGGAGGGTCCCCGTGAGCCGGGTGAGCGGCGCCCAGATTCGGAGCGACAGGCGGTTCGGCTCAGCCCGACCGCCTCCGGAGCCGCCGCTCCGCCGAGCCCCGCGGGGAGCGTCGCCGCCGCTCGCCCCACGCCGTCCCCTCCGTCCCCGCAGGAGTGCGTCAAGGAGAAGCTGAGCCTCATCCATGGCTTCCTCCAAGCCGACGTCCAGAACCAGCTGAACGAGCTGGAAGCCAAACTCCACTGCGAGGAGCTGTCGGAGGTGAGACCCTGGTTTTCGGCGAGCCGGCGGGTTGGGTTGTGCCGGCTCCTCGGCGGCACGGCTCACCGGAGCCGGGCGGTTTAACCGGTGCTCTTCCCTCCCAGGAGAGGTACCTGGCCAAGGTGAAAGCCCTGCTCCACCAAGAGCTGTCGGCGGAGAATGGGGACGCGGCGCCGCTGCTGCAGGCTTCCAACGGGTGCTCCAAAAACGGCGCCTACGGGAGCGACGAGGACTCGGAGCGAGCGGGACCCGATGGGGAAGAAGACAGCGCCATGGAGATGGAGGAAGCAGCCGCCTCTTCTTCTTCCTCTTCGTCGGTCCCCATGCCGCGGGCGCGCAAGGCCAGGAGGAGCCGATCCAACGGGGAAAGCAAAAGTAACGGCAGCAACTTGGTTTTCCGTCCTTTTTCCAACACGGTTATATGAAATAATTTATTAGCATCAAATACCAAGCAGGAGGATGGCGATTCCCAGAGGGATCCCCCCGGGAAGGGTTCCGGGGTCTCCTTGCCTGGCTCCGGGATGACGGGGCGCAGGGGAAGGGCGCTGTCGCCCGCGGCGGGCCCGGCTCCGCGGGGTGTTGCGGGAGGGGACGGGCGGCGGGTGCCCGCCATTAACGCAATCCCTCGCCCTCTTCCCAACAGAGTCTCCCGCCAGCTCCCGCGTCACTCGGAGCTCCGGCCGCCAGCCGACCATCCTGAGCCTGTTCTCCAAAGGGTCAGTACGGCGGCGGGGCTGGGACCCCCGGGAGCCTTCGCCCTCTCCTTCCTCTCCGCGCCGTCCGGGGCCGATGGGTTCGCTCCCAAACCTCGTGGTTCCCAACGGGAACGGCCTTGGGAACCTGCCGAGCGCTTCCCCGGGGAGCCCCGCTCCTGCCGGCGCCAGGAGAGCCCCTCGGGGCCTTGGGATCGATCCGTCGTCTTTAAAACCCGGCAGGTCCAACAAACGGAAATCGGAGGAGGTGAACGGGGAAGTGAAGCAGGAGGTGATGAGCGTGGAGAAGGAGGAAGAGGAGCTGGAGGAGAAGGTGCGTGCCGGCACCGTGGGCAGCCGAGGTCTTGGCTGGCTTTGCCGGGCCGCCGCCGCGCTGCTTTGAGCGCTTCGTGCTCCCCAGCCTCCCCTTACCCCCGCTTTGTTTCTCCCTCAAGGAACAAGATGAGAAAAGGATTAAAATCGAAACCAAAGAAGGGTAAGGAGGAAGGAGAGCGTTCCCCGCTTCAGGTCGGCGCCCGTCGGTGCCCGTTTCCCTCTGCCGCGGCCTCCTTTGCGCGGCGACGATGACGTTGCGCAGCTCTGCGTCTTCATCCCTTTGTATTTTCTTACACCCAGGTTGGAGATAAAAGATGAAATTACTCAGGTTAAAACTACAGCGCCTGCTAAAGTAAGTTCCTTTTCCTCCAGCTCAGCGTTTTGGGGGCATTTTAGTGCTTTTAACTCTTCCGAAGAGCGGCCGCGCTTCCCTAAAGGAAAGCTAAAGCCGTTTCCAGCCCCTGCAGCTTCCAAACATCAGCCCCTCGAGGAAGGTGGGGAGCAGCACGGCCTGGATGAGCTTGGGCCGCTCTCGAAGCGAGGGCAGCGGTCGCTGTTTTGCCGCCCGGATGCTTTAACACCGAGGCTTGCGCTACCGAACCGGAGCCTTTGGGGAAGGAGCTTTGAGCCTGATCGCGGGCCGAAGCTCAGCGGGGGGAGAAAAGCCGACGCCGTCTCCCCTTGCCTTGCAGACCACCCCTCCCAAGTGCGTCGACTGCAGACAGTACCTCGACGATCCCGACCTCAAATTCTTCCAAGGGGATCCTGATGATGCCGTAAGGGATTCGCCGCTCCTTCTCCGGGGCCGGGGGAGCTGTCGCGCTCACGGGAAGGCTCGTTAAACGTCCTCCTCTCTCCCTCCTTCAGCTGGAGGAGCCCGAAATGCTGACGGATGAGCGCTTGTCCCTCTTCGACGCGAACGAAGATGGCTTTGAGAGCTACGAGGACTTGCCGCAGCACAAAGTCACCTCTTTTAGGTGAGATGCGGGGAGAGCAGGCTATAAAAACCTGCTGAATTTGCGCACCCCGTGGGACAACGCATCGAACGACGGCCTCTGTCCCTTGCCAGCGTCTACGACAAGCGAGGTCACTTGTGCCCCTTCGACACCGGCCTGATCGAGAGGAACATCGAGCTGTACTTCAGCGGTGCCGTGAAGCCCATCTACGACGATAACCCCTGTCTGGACGGTGAGTTGGACGCGGAGGAGCCTCGGGCCTGCGGGCACGGCCGGTTTGTCACCTTAAATTTCAGCTCGATGCCACGCGCCAAATGGAGTTGGATCCCGGTGGCACTTTGTCACCCGCAGCGGCCTGGTTTTTTGGGGCAGTGAGGACTGAAATTTGTGTTTTCTCGCTTTCAGGTGGGGTGAGAGCCAAGAAGCTGGGCCCCATAAACGCCTGGTGGATCACGGGGTTCGACGGAGGGGAGAAGGCTTTGATCGGCTTCACCACAGGTGGGTGGGCAAGGATGGGGGAGGTCGGGCTCGGGGAGCGCCCCTGGCTCGGGATTTAAGTCTCTGCCGTGCGTCCGGCTGGTGAAGGAGCTTTATTTGCCTTCGTGGATTTTGCTGCCGCCGGGAACGCGCGCCGTCGAGCGCGTGGCGAGGCGGAGGACCGTGCCGAAGCTCGGGGCTGGGTTTATTTAGCTCAGCAGCGCCCAGGCTTATGTTAAAATTCATCTAAATCCTGCTGAGCTCGCGGCTGCCGGCGGCGCCCTGCAGGGAGCTGGGCCGAGCGAGGCGGCTGGAGCGCGGCGTCGCCCTGCCAGCCCTCCCCAGGCCGGATCCCTCCTCCGCGGGAAGCTGCGGCGCAACGCGGGGACGGGGCAGGGTCGCTCTCGGAGGGAGTTTTCTCTTTGCCCTTGACCTCCTGGCCCCCGTTGCAGGGCTCTGCTGCTTTCTTGCTCTACTCCCTGGGCTTTTTGGAAAGGTTTGTGTTGAGAAAGGGCTCGGAGGAGCGCCCGGTCCCGGCCAGCTCTGTATCCCAGCTGGCTTTTTCACTCTCTAGCCAAATTGGGGGAAGAAGCTGATATTTGGGGGTTTAAAAGCTTTTTCCCTTCACCGTTTCTGCAAGGAAGCCTTCCAATAACCCGGTGATATCCGAGGACTTACCTCTCCTGTGCGTCAGCAAATGGAGTTTGTAGTGACAAACCCTGGATTGTCTTTGCTTTCCAATTAGGTAACGGCACAAATGAAAGGCTAGCGCGTGGATAGCGTGCCCCACCACGTCCTCGCTCCCCCCTCGCTTTGGTGGCGATAGCCGAGTGACCGTGGGTCCTGCCTTGTGGTAGAGCTTCCCCGCGCGCTTAGGTCCTGGTGCCGTAGAGCGCGGCCGGGCCGGTCCTCCCCTCCCCGGGACCCGCTCGCCGCAGTCCGAGCTCCTCCTTAAATACCGCCAAATTCCCCGGTATTTAACCGCCCGCCGCGCTCTCTCCGCCGCAGCCTTCGCGGATTATATCCTGATGGAGCCCAGCGAGGAGTACGCGCCCATCTTCGCCCTCATGCAAGAGAAGATCTACATGAGCAAAATCGTCGTCGAGTTCCTGCAGAACAACCGCGACGTCAGCTACGAGGATCTGCTCAACAAAATCGAGGTGAAAATCCGCCGGCGGCGGCATCCGGGGGCGGGTGATGCTCTGCTACCCTTTCCCTAACCAACCCCCCTCCTCGCAGACCACCGTACCTCCCGCGGGGCTGAACTTCAACCGCTTCACAGAGGACTCGCTCCTGCGCCACGCTCAGTTCGTGGTGGAGCAGGTGGAAAGCTACGACGAAGCCGGGGACAGCGACGAACCCCCCGTCCTCATCACGCCCTGCATGAGGGACTTGATCAAGCTGGCTGGAGTCACCCTGGGGAAGAGGTGAGCCCCGTCTCCCCGCGCAAGCGCTCTCGTTGGGGGGTGCTTGGCTTTGCAGCATCCCAGGAGGAGCCCGGCGGGTTGGTTCGCCATCGGCTTTGCACAGGGGATCCTTCCAGGGAAACCCTTTTGCTTGTTCCCAGCTGGGATGACCTGAGGATTGAGGCTCAGTGGCACGAGCAGCACTGGGAGATTGGAGTAGAAATCCTCCCCAAAGTGGGAAACCCCTCTGCCTAGCGCTGCCCCGAGGGAGGAAAGGCGCTGGGCTGGGTCCCCGGAGCCTGGCTTTGCTCTCTGTCCTGCTGTCGCATCCCTTCGGGACCCCGCGCCAGCCCCGGGACGCACCTGGGTGCCTGCTGGGGTGTCCTGCCGTGGTCGTTGGGTGCCCCGGGGAGAGCTGTGTTCCCTGGGCGCCCTCCTTGGGTGCCTTGGGTTCGTTGTGGCCGTAGCTGTCAGCGATAGGAGGCACAGAGTCCCCTCTCACCGCTCTCACCTTGGTCGCAGGCGAGCTGTCAGGCGGCAGGCCATCCGGCACCCCACCAAAATAGACAAGGACAAGGGGCCCACCAAAGCCACCACCACCAAGCTGGTGTACCTCATCTTCGACACCTTCTTCTCGGAGCAGATCGAAAAGGACGAGAGAGAAGATGACAAGGAGAACGCCATGAAGCGCCGGCGCTGCGGCGTTTGCGAGGTAACGGGGGGCTGGCGTGGAGCCGAAGTGACCTGATCCCCCCCGTCCTACGTGAATCACCCCTTTTCCCGAGGCCACCGAGCTCCCCTCCGCCCCCGTCCCTCCTGCCTGGGGCATCTCCGCCGCGTCTGCCCGCGCTCAGCCTCTCCCCTCTCCCCGCTCCAGGTCTGCCAGCAGCCCGAGTGCGGCAAGTGCAAGGCTTGCCAGAACATGGTGAAGTTTGGGGGCAGCGGACGGAGCAAGCAGGCTTGTTTGCAGAGGAGGTGCGTGTGTCCCCGGCAGCGACGTCTCCTGCCTAAGTCCTCTCCGCCTCTGGAGAGCGGGGAGGTGGTTCCCGCGCTGCGCCCTGCTGCAGTGCCGGCCCCTGTGTCCCCAGGTGTCCCAACCTGGCCGTCCGGGAAGCTGATGAGGATGAGGAGGTGGATGACAACATCCCCGAGATGCCATCGCCCAAGAAGATGCTGCAGGGCAGGAAGAAGAAGCAGAACAAGAGCCGTATCTCCTGGGTGGGCGAGCCCATCAAGGTGAGGCTGGGCAGGACCCTGCTCCCCTCCCGCTGCCGGGGCCGCGGTGGGCGCTCGGGCTGCGTCGCTCGCCAGCGCGGGGATTTAACGGCGCTCGCCGCTGTCCCTCCGCTTCTGCAGAGCGATGGGAAGAAGGACTACTACCAGCGGGTCTGCATTGACTCGGAGACCCTGGAGGTGGGAGACTGTGTCTCCGTCAGCCCCGACGATCCCACCAAGCCCCTCTACCTCGCCAGGTCGGTGCTGCGGCGCTGAAGGGGACGGGTCTCTGCTCCTGCTGGGGTGGACGTGCGTGGGGGAACCCTAATTGCTCCCCCGGCTCGGCTGTGCTGCTGTCTGGGGACTCTCCGGCGAGGCTGGGAGCGGCTCAGCCCTCTCCTGGTGCCCCATAACGCGGGCTCCTTCCCCCTCAGGGTGACAGCCATGTGGGAGGACAGCAGTGGCCAGATGTTCCACGCGCACTGGTTCTGCCCCGGCTCGGACACCGTCCTGGGGGCCACCTCTGACCCCCTGGAGCTCTTCTTGGTGGATGAGTGCGAGGACATGCAGCTCTCCTACATCCACGGCAAAGTCAAAGTGATCTACAAGGCGCCCTCGGAGAACTGGTCCATGGAGGTGGGGGACAGCCCTGCAAACGCCGGCTGATCCGGGCCGGGCACGGCACGGGCAGCGGCACCGATCCTTGTGAACACCTCTCTCCTAGCAGGGCGGGCTGGACATGGAGATCAAGATGGTGGAAGACGACGGGAGAACTTATTTTTATCAGATGTGGTACGACCAGGAGTACGCTCGATTCGAGTCCCCACCGAAAACTCAGCCCACGGAAGACAACAAATACAAGTGAGCGTGCGCAGGGCAGAGGTTCTTGGGATCCGCTCTGCCCAAAACGGGCAGCAGGAGCCTCTCGGCTCCCGGCAGCACCGCAGCCGGCCTCGGCAGGGTCCCCGTCACCGCGCTCTGCTGTCCCCCTGTCCCGCAGGTTCTGCATGAGCTGCACGCGCCTGGACGAGGTGAGGCACAAGGAGATACCCAAAGTGGCTGAGCCCCTGGAAGAAGGGGATGGAAAGATGTTCTACGCCATGGCCACCAAGAACGGAGTGCAGTACCGGGTGGGAGATGGCGTCTACCTCCTGCCAGAAGCCTTTTCCTTCAGGTTGGGGCTTGCGGGGGGCTGTACGCGCTTCTCTTTGGTCAAGCTTTTGGTAGCGGAGGACGCCGAGAACCCCAGTTTCACCTCCCGTCGTCAAACCGGGTGACTTCTCTCCGATCGGACGATCCCGATCGCTGAGCTGCCGTGTTTTGGCAGATGAATCGGAATCCTTTAGCGCACCGCTTTTTCTTCAAAAGAGCGAGCCTGGGTAGATGAAAGGTGAAACAAGGCCCTGCCTGCTGCCTGTAATTACGGGAGGAGAAATGGCAAACCTCGCCGGGACGAGGGCTGGGGCAGCGACGCGTAGGCACCTCGGCTCGCGGCCGCGCACGGTCACGGGACGGTCTGGCTGTAAAAGGCTTGGTGCCCGCCAAGGCGAGCAGAAGAGGAGGAAGCAGGCAGGCTAGGCAGCGACGTGGGAGGAGGGCGCTCCGTGCTGCTAGGTTTTCTGGGGGGAAAGGGATACCCCACCATCCTTCCCTCCCCTTCTCCCCAGTATGAAACCCGCCAGCCCGGCCAAGCGCCCCAAGAAGGAGGCGGTGGATGAGGAGCTGCACCCGGAGCACTACCGCAAGTACTCGGAGTACATCAAGGGCAGCAACCTGGACGCCCCCGACCCCTACCGCGTGGGCCGCATCAAAGAGATCTTCTGCAACATCCGCAGCAACGGCAAACCCAACGAGGCCGACATCAAGCTGCGCATCTGCAAGTTTTACAGGTGAGCGGCGCGGCGGGGGTCTGCGTTACGGGGGTGCAGAGCCCCCTGAGATCGTGGGTGCTGGGAAAAGCTCTGCACCGTCGGCTCAAGGTCGCTGCGGAGCCAGGGTGGGCGGTCGGTGCAGTGTGGGCGCTGCTCGAAGGGGCTTACCGCCGCGACGGTCCGGGCTCAGACCCGGTGCCGAGCCGCACCGCCAGCGCCGTCCCAGGGCGCGGGTGTTTACCCAAACATTTGCAGGCTCTTGGTCATCTCCCTCGCGCCGCGGAGGGATGTGTGCGAAGAGCCTTGGCAGCGGGAGAGGGAGGTGCTGACGCTCAGACTCTGTGTGTTTCGAGCCTAAAGCTCTCCTCCCTTCAGAGCTCTTTGCCTTTAAATTCGCTTACCGGCTCCGGTGCCAATTCCCCCTCCCTCCTCTTCAGAGAACCCCAAAAAACCTCCTTTGGGCACGAAACAAATCATCCTGGTGCTGTGCCCAGGCCATGCCAGCGAAGGCGCGCAGCCGGAGGAAACAAACCCTCCTCTCTCCGGGGAGACGGAGCGGTGCGAGCGCCGGAGGCTGGAGCGGCGCGAGGATGTTGCCGAAAACATTTCCCCGATCCAGGTGCTTTTTCCCTGCAGACCCGAGAACACGCACAAGTCCATGAAAGCCAGTTACCACGCAGACATCAACCTCCTGTACTGGAGCGACGAGGAGGCGACGGTCGACTTCCGTGCCGTGCAGGGCCGTTGCACGGTGGTGTACGGGGAGGATCTGACGGAGAGCATCCAGGACTACTCCGCCGGTGGGCTCGACCGCTTCTACTTCTTGGAGGTGAGGGAGCCGGGGTTCGAGGGGTCTGGCTGCGGCCCCGGGCGTGCCGAGCCCTCGGGGACCGAGCCGAGCCGGCGCACCGACCTCTGCCCGTCGGCGCAGGCTGTCCCGCCTCTCCGGGTGTGTTTTGCCGAGGAGCTGGTATGCAGAGCGAGGATTTGTAGCTCGTTGCAACCTCCTGGGGGCTAAGTCTCAGATGCAAAGGAAGCTTTAATCTGAGCGTCACCAGGAGGTGGCTGGAGCGGTTGCTCCCTATGGAGCTGAGGGGACAAATTCAGACCCTCGGGTGGCTGCCCCAGCTCCCTGAGGCAACGGAGAGGGAGGCGATGGACCCGTGCCTCTGTCCTGCCCTTGGGTTTCGCAGCTCCGATGGGGGCAATGCCTCAGCTAGAAAAGCTCTTTGCGTTCAAGTGTCCTGAACCCTTTCTCTTTCCCAGGCGTACAACGCAAAAACCAAGAGCTTTGAAGATCCTCCCAACCACGCTCGGAGCTCTGGCAATAAAGGGAAGGGGAAGGGGAAAGGGAAAGGTGAGGCTGCTTGGGGGGTGAGGTCGCGGGTGGGTGAACCCCTTCGCGTCTGCCGTTACGTGCTGCCGAGCAGAGATAAGACGTGCCGCCGACCAGATGTTTCTGTGCTCTCCTCCTTGCTCCGATGCTCTGGCAGGATGCAGCGATGTGGTCGGCAGCTCTGCTTTTAAGGCACCTAATCATTTCAAAAGAAACCTTGCAGCGAGAGCACCTGGGCTCTGAGAGATCTCAAAGCCTTTCACTTGCCCACCCTCTGCCAGGGTAGCGTAGGCTTTTTGTACCCTGCTCCCAGCGCCGGGAGCTGCCCCGTGAGTTATCGCTGCGCCCGTCTGACCCGCAGAAACTCTCTGCCTGCGCCCACGGGCTGGTGGATGGAAAGGGATCGCGGGGCGGGGGGAAGATGAGAGGCTTCCCTTCCAAATGCAAGGGCGTCTTCTGGCAGCGGGGGTGAAACAATTAAGGGGCAGAAAGGTGCTCGGAGCTGATGTTTTAACTGCTGCGGAGGAGGGGGAGAAGAATTTGCCTTGTAAGCACGAAGAGGAGGAAATGACTTTGGCTTTTGATGTGAGCGGGGCTCTGTTCGCAGGCAAAGGGAAAGGGAAGTCGTCGGTGAGCTGCGAGCAGAGCGAGCAGGAGCCGGCCGAGCTGAAGCTCCCCAAGCTGCGGACCCTGGACGTCTTCTCTGGCTGCGGAGGGCTGTCCGAGGGCTTCCACCAGGCAGGTGAGCGGCAGAGCGGGAGCAGCAGCGGGGCGACGAGCGGAGCCCGTGGGGAGACGGGCGTCGGTGCTGGCCGCTCGGTCCCTCCGAGCTGGCGGTTGCGTTCGGCACGTGCCGGATCAGGGAGTGCGAGCCAGCGCTCTGCTCCTCCGCACAGGCTCCAGACCCTCCGCTTTGTCTCCCCAGGCGTGTCGGAGACGCTCTGGGCCATCGAGATGTGGGAACCGGCAGCCCAGGCTTTCCGACTGAACAATCCCGGCACTACCGTCTTCACGGAGGATTGCAACGTCCTGCTGAAGCTGGTCATGTCCGGCGAGAAGACCAACTCGCTGGGGCAGAAGCTGCCGCAGAAGGGGGATGTGGAGATGCTGTGCGGCGGTCCCCCGTGCCAAGGCTTCAGCGGCATGAACCGCTTCAACTCCCGCACCTACTCCAAGTTCAAGAACTCCCTGGTGGTCTCCTTCCTCAGGTGAGCAGGGGAGGTGGTGAGGAGCTGCGTCGGGGCGCGGGCCCCCGCCTCAAACGTTCTGTCCTCGCTCGCGTGTCCCTCTCCCTCCTCGCAGCTACTGCGACTACTACAGACCGCGGTTCTTCCTTCTGGAGAACGTCAGGAATTTCGTGTCCTTCAAGCGTTCCATGGTGCTGAAGCTCACGCTGCGCTGCCTCGTCCGCATGGGTTACCAGTGCACCTTCGGGGTCCTACAGGTAGGGCGTTGGGTGACGCCGGGACAGTTAACCGGGGTGAAAACCCTTCTCCTCTCACCCGGCGCTGCCGTGAACCGTCCCCTCCGAAGGAGCAGTTGGCTGCGCTGCTCCATGGCTTCCCTCGGTGGTTTGGGGGACATTCCCGGCTCCTCGAGGGCACGGACTGGATGGGGAAGCCCCAGCGCCTTCAGTTGTCCCTTCCTTCCCAGGCTGGCCAGTACGGCGTGGCCCAGACGCGGCGGAGAGCCATCGTCCTCGCCGCAGCTCCCGGCGAGAAGCTGCCCATGTTCCCCGAGCCTTTGCACGTGTTCGCGCCCCGTGCCTGCCAGCTGAGCGTCGTGGTGGACGACAAGAAGTTCGTTAGCAATATCACCCGGTGAGCCTTCGGAGCCACGCCGGGGCTGACGAGGGCGAGGTTTCGGCCGCTCACGGCTCCCTCCTTCCTCCCAGGACGTATTCCGGCCCCTTCCGCACCATCACCGTGCGGGACACCATGTCCGACCTGCCGGAGATCAGGAACGGTGCCTCCGCCTTGGAGATCTCCTACAACGGGGAACCCCAGTCCTGGTTCCAGCGGCAAATCCGGGGCTCCCAGTATCAGCCCATCCTCAGGGACCATATCTGCAAGGTGCGGGTGCCGGGGTCTCAACGGGGGGCCGGGCTGCGCTCGGACCCCCCAGACCCAAACCGAGATGGGGTCAAGGGCAGGCTGGATGTGAGGAGGGGTGAGAGGAGCCATCCCCAAGCCCTCCCTGGTTAACTTGCCCAAAAACGATGCCGGTGGAGCTGTTGGGACTTATCCCTCTCCCCCTGGAGAGAGGACCGGTGCCTCTTGGGGTGGCCGGTGTCCCTCTGCGTCCCCTGCGGTGACGCCGGGCTTGTCATTGGCAGGACATGAGCGCCCTGGTCGCAGCCCGGATGAGACACATCCCCTTGGCCCCCGGTTCCGATTGGCGCGACCTGCCCAACATCGAGGTGCGGCTGTCGGACGGCACGACCACGCGCAAGCTGCGGTACACGCACCACGAGAAGAAGAACGGCCGCAGCAGCTCCGGGGCGCTGCGGGGGGTCTGCTCCTGCGCCGAAGGTAGGTGCTGGCTCCCCAAAAACGGCCGTGGCCACCTCTCTGCCCCCCCACTTAGCCTCTCCGTCTCCCCAGGCAAGCCCTGCGACCCCGCGGACCGGCAATTCAACACTCTCATCCCTTGGTGCCTGCCGCATACCGGCAACCGGCACAACCACTGGGCCGGGCTCTACGGGCGCCTGGAGTGGGACGGCTTCTTCAGCACCACCGTCACCAACCCCGAGCCCATGGGCAAGCAGGTGGGTGCCACCAGATCGGTGCCCTGCGCCAGGAAGGGCAGGCGTCACCGGCGGCTGTGCCGAATGGAGTTAAATACAGTTGGCGGCCGGTCACCAGCGGCGTCCCCAGGGCTCCGTACTGGGGCCAGCTCTGTTTAATGTCTTTATCGGTGGTGGTCGGCAGCCGGCTGGATGTGGGCTGGCAGCGTGCCAAGGTGGCCACCAGCGCCCTGGCTTGTGTCAGGACCAGCGTGGCCAGCGGGCTGGGGCAGGGCTCGTCCCCCCGGGGAGGCCGCCCCTCGAATGCCGTGTTCGGCGTCGGGCCCCCGGCTCCAAGAAGGAGGCGGAGGGGCTGGAGCGTGGCCGGAGCAGGGCAGCGAGGCTGGGGAAGGGGCCGGAGCCCGAGGAGAAGGGGCTGGGGGGCGCGGGAGGAGCGGCCGGGGGAGCCGGGGTGGCTCCGCCTGGAGAGGAGGAGGCGGAGGGCAGCCCTCGGCGCTCTCCACAGCTGCCTGAAGGGAGGCCGAGGCCAGGGGGGGTCGGGCTCTTTGCCCAAGCGCCGGGACGAGAGGGAACGGCCTCCGGTCGCGCCCGGGGAGGGTTAGGTTGGATCTCGGGAAGGATTCCCGCGCCCAAAGGGCTGTGGGGCGCTGGGCCAGGCTGCCCAGGGCAGGGGCTGCGTCCCCAGCCCGGGAGGGGTTTCAGAGCCGCGCAGCCGCGGCGCTCGGGGCCGGGGTTTGGTGGCAGTTGGTAGCTTGAGCTTAACGCCGGGACTTGATGAGCTGAAAGCTCTTTTCCAACCTCAACGATTCCACGATTCTATGAATGGCGGCCACGGTCCCAACCCTTGGTTTTATTTGCTGCCGTAGGGTCGGGTGCTGCACCCAGAGCAGCACCGGGTGGTGAGCGTGAGGGAGTGCGCCCGCTCCCAGGGCTTCCCCGATACCTATCGCCTCTTCGGGAACATCCTCGACAAGCACAGACAGGTAAGCGGCGGCCGCTTGCCGGCGGCAAACCCCTCACCGGCGCCGCCATCCCCTTGCCGGCGGCGTGGCGGAGCCGGCGCCCAGCGTAACCCTCCCTCTGTCACAGGTCGGTAACGCAGTGCCTCCTCCTCTAGCCAAAGCCATCGGGCTGGAGATCAAGTCGTGCGTGTTGGCGAAGCTGAGAGAAGACATGGCGGGTAGGGCACCGCGCCGGTAACCGCCGCCGTCCCCTCCTCGCGCCGCGGGTAGCGGGGTCGGGAACGCCGTCACCGGTCTCGGGGGGGTCCCGGTTTAGGGCTGGGGGCAGCGGGGCCCCTCCTGCCCACCCTGGGGTGGGGGACGGCGGCCTCACCCCCTCCTCTCCCCCAGGGACCAGCGCCCCGGAGAAGATGGAGACGATGGAAACCGCCGCCTGACGCGCGGCCTCTCCTCCAGCACCAGGACTCCCAAACATGCACTGATTTATTTTACCCCCTTTTTATTTGTTTGTTTTGATTTTTTTGTTTGTTTATTTTTTGTTTTGGTTTTGTTTTGTTTTGTTTTTTTTTTTTAAATTCCCGGCCCCTGGGGCCCTGCCGTGGCCCGGCCCCGCTCGTCTCCGTCTCCCGGCTGCCCTCCGCCGCTGTCTGTGATGGTCGAACTCCACTACCCCGCCCCAGGACCCCCGGCAGAGCCCTGTGGGACCCCCCCCAGGCCCGGCCCTGCCCTGGGGCCCCGCTCCCTGTTTTTACGCCGCATTGTATTGAAAATAATCGGCCGCTTTGTACAAGTGGGAATTGATACTTTATGTAGTTTTTATATGTTGTAATATTTCTTCAAATAAATCTCTCCTATAAATTATAACCCCCTCGCCCCAGCCCCGTTCCTTCCCCCGGGCCTAGCGTAGGCCTCGGCCCCGCGGGGGCCATGGAGGTGTTGCTTAGCAACCGCTTCCCGGCATGCAGCGCGGCCGGCCCCGCCCCTTCCGCCTCGGCCCGCCGCCGGAAGTGGCGCAGCGCCGCCGGAAGTGTGGCGCCTCCTTCCGGTCGCTGTGCGTGAGGACGGCGGGGAGCGCGATGCCGACGGGCGACTACGAGTGAGGGAACGGGGACCGGGGACGGGTCCCGGGGACCGAGCGTCGGGCCTGGGCTTGGCCCGGGGAGCAGCGCCGCAGGGGAGGGGGGCTTCGGGGGGGAGCGGGGCTGGGGCCTGGCGGCAGCCGGCGGAGCGCGGGTGTGAGGCCTGGCGAGCTTCGGGCGGGGCTGTGGTGGTGAGGGGAAGGCGGCGGCGGTGCTGGGGCCCGGGAGCGTCGGTGGCCGGGGTGAAGTGGACAGCCTGGCCAGGGCCCGGAGCTGAGGGGACAGCGGTGTCTCCGAGCGAAGAGGCGGGGGGCCCGGCGGGGGGCAGCGGGTCTGAGGCTCTGCTCTCTCCACAGCTCAAAGCCCAGCTGGGCCGACCAGGTGGAAGAGGAGGGCGGAGAGGACGGTGAGTGACTCCTGCCTCACCTGCCGCAGGCCACGTCCCTCCCCCTTTTTCTCCTGCTGCTCCTCCTGCTGGCAACCGGAGAGTTTTTCTGGAGAAAAAAAGCAGCTGCTGTTCCTAAAACAGCCCAGAGATGCGCCTGCTCTTTGTCCAGGGCTCAAAACTGGCTCCCAGGCTCTTCTCCAAGCCAATCCTTGCGAGCAGAGCGTGCCTGACCTGGGCCAAGGAGCAGGGCCCCTCTCACCATCCTTGCTCCACCCATTTCAGGGGCTGAGGAAGCCCGGGGGTTGGAGCTGCAAAGATTTTTTTATACCTTTGGCCTTTTCCTGTGCTCGGGGGAGAGAGCAGGGCATCTCCTCCCTGCAGGGAGAGGCTGCGCTGGGATGCGGGGCTCCTTCCCCCTCTGCTGAGCTCGCCCCAAGCGAGGGGGTGACTCTCCCCTTCTCCTCCCGCAGACAAATGCGTCACTAGCGAGCTGCTGAAGGACATCCCCCTGCCCGGGGTGCTGGGGAGCAGCCTGAGTGCCGAGGCCGAGCTGCTGAAGGGAGGTGAGAGCTGGGCGAGAGGCCGGGGGGCTCTTTTCCTGCCGCCTCCCCCACGTCGGACGCTGTCCCACTGTCCCCCCTCTCCGCAGGCCCGCTCCCCTCCCCAAAAGAGCTCATCAATGGGAACATCAAAACCATCACGGAGTATCGTGAGGAGGAGGATGGGCGCAAGGTGAAGGTGAGCAGCGCGTCCTGGGCTGCCGTTTTGGCTTCTTCCCGCTGCCGAGCTCCCCTCCTCCCCTCCCAGAGCCCTCAGCTCCGCCCCGGCGCAGGGGCTGATCCCCGCCTGCGCCGTCGGGCAGCACCAGGCAGCCACACGTCAGCCAGGACATCCCATCGGAGCCGAATTTTGACTCTGCTGCTTTGGGCAGCCCCAAATTTGGCACTTGCGGGGCGGAGACGCGTCTGCCGTCCCTCCTCCCGCGTTAATCGGTTTCATTTGCACCTTTACAGATCATCCGCACCTTCCGCATCGAAACCAGGAAGGCCTCCAAGGCGGTGGCCCGTCGGAAGGTGAGCGTCTCCGGCGGGAAGGGCGAGGGGGGACGGCGTTCCTTCCGCTGGGAGGGAAAGCTGCGCTCCGGCAGGAACCGTTTTGTCTCCCAGCCCTCCGCTTCTCTCCGTTCCTTCTCAATCTCCCAACCACCCCTCGGCGGGGAGCGTTTCCCTTCCCGCTGGCTGCTCCTGCTCTGCGTTCAGCGATTGCCGTGCGAGTGAGCCCCCCTTTTCTCCCCAGAATTGGAAGAAATTTGGCAACTCGGAGTTTGATGCCCCCGGGCCGAACGTGGCCACCACCACCGTGAGCGATGACGTCTTCATGACCTTCATCACCAGCAAGGAGGTGGGTTGGGCACGGCGGGAGCTCGCGGGCCGGCGGGGAGCGCCCCGGTGATGCCGTGCCCGGGCGCGGGGTGGATCCCACGGGATTCAGGAGTCTCCCTGTCCCCCAGGACCTGAACTGCCAGGAGGAAGAGGATCCCATGAACAAGCTGAAGGGGCAGAAGATCGTCTCGTGTCGTATCTGCAAGGGCGACCACTGGACCACCCGCTGTCCCTACAAGGACACCTTGGGGCCGATGCAGAAGGAGTTGGCCGAGCAGTTGGGGCTGTCCACAGGCGAGAAGGAGAAGCTGCCCGGAGGTACGGCACCCCTTTACCCTGAGGTGGGGGGCAAGGGGCGGTCGCTGTCTGCCTGCGGGCAGCCTCACCTCCTGCCTGTCGCCTTTCCTGCCCTCAGAGCCGGAGCCGGTGCAGGCTCAGCAGAGCAAGACGGGCAAGTACGTCCCCCCCAGCCTGAGAGACGGAGCCAGCCGCCGCGGGGAGTCCATGCAGCCCAACCGCAGGGGTAAGGCAGGCCTGTCCTCGGGGTCGGGGCAACCGCCGGGCCTCCGCGGTGCCGTGTACGGCGCGTGCCGCCTCTGGTGGCGGTCCCGCCGGCAGCCTTGACCTTCCTCATCCTTCTCCCCCTCAGCCGACGACAATGCCACCATCCGTGTCACCAACCTGTCCGAGGACACGCGTGAGACTGATCTCCAGGAGCTGTTCCGGCCCTTCGGCACCATCTCTAGGATCTATTTAGCCAAGGACAAGACCACCGGGCAGTCCAAGGTGGGCACAGAGGGATTTTCCCCTTTGGGGGCCGAGGAGGAGACCCCCCGGCTTCCCCTCACCCTCTCGCTTCCCTCCCACCCCAGGGTTTCGCCTTCATCAGCTTCCACCGCCGGGAGGACGCGGCCCGGGCTATTGCCGGGGTCTCTGGATTCGGCTACGACCACCTGATCCTCAACGTGGAATGGGCCAAGTAAGTGCCGGGGGCTTGGGGGTGGCGCAGGCTCCATCCCTGCCGGGTGTTGGGGTCCGCCTGTGGCCGCCCCCTCTTTACCGCGGTCTCCCCTCTCCTTACCACGCTCTCCTCCTCCTCCGCAGACCCTCTACCAACTGAACCCGCTGCGCCGGTGCCGCGCCGGCTCCCGGTGAGAGCAGTCGGCGCTTCTGAATAAAGACGCACGGTCTGGTATGCACCAAGGTGTCGCCCTGAGCTGGAAGGGGGGGGTTTGCCGGGCAGGGAGCAGCCCCGTCCCTGTCCCCACGCTGTCCCTGTCACCGCATCGTCCCGGGGCTGTCCCCGACCCACCCCTGCCCCAGGCACACGGTGGGGATGGCAGCGCCCGAGCCAGCGACGCGGGGAAGGGCACGGTGCCGCCGTTCCTCGGTTTTTAGGTTAATTCCTAGCTTTTCAGCTAGGAAAAAGGGAGATCTCTGCCAAAAAAAGGTGCGACACGAGGCCGTGCTTGCAGTTTCGGCTTTAATCCGCATTCTGCCACCCTTTCCGGGAGGGAAACGCGTGCCCAAGGGCCACGCCGAGCCCGATACGGCTGCACCAGCCACCTTGGGCCACCCCAGGAGGCTTCTAGGCCACCGGCCGCAGCTCCGCGTCCTCAGCCCGCTCCCTGTCAGCGGTGCCAGCACCGCAGGCAGCACCGCAGCAGCTCTGCATGCCGTCGGCCAGGGCGGCGTAGAGCAGCGGTTGCAGGCAGATGTTGAGGTTAACGAGGATCTTGCAGACCTGAGCGGTGGTGTGGATGGCTCTGGAGACGGCGCAGTCCTCCGCGCCCGGTCGCAGCAGGCGACGCTGCAAGTTGAGGTTACGGAAAATGTGGTAGGGCAGGTAGGAAAAGGCGTAGAGAGCCACTCCCGCCACCACCAGCGTTCCCACTTTCCGTTTTTCCGGCCGGCTGAGGTGAGGATTACGGAAAACGGTGCGGATAATGGCGGCGTAGCAGGAGGCGGTGAGCAGGAAGGGCAGCCCGCAGCCCAGCCCCGCCAGCAGCAGGCTGTAGGGATAAAACTCCCGCAGCCGCTGCGGGGCCGCACTCCCCAAACACTCGATCGCGCCCTCCGCTTGTTGCAGCTCCGAAAAAAAAAAGGTGGGTGCCGAGAGCGCCCCGGCCAGCACCCAAACGCCGGCGCTCAGCGCCTTGGCGTGGCGTGGCTGCAGCCGCCCGTGGACCCACAGCGGGTGAACGATGCCGAGGTAGCGGTTGAGGCTGATGCAGGTGACGAAGAAGATGCCGCCGTAGAGGTTGCAGTTGAAAAGGAAGCGTTCCAGCTTGCACAGCGCCGCTCCGTAGCGCCAGTCCTTGGGCGGGTAGTAATACGCCGCCAGAAACGGCAGCGAGAGGGAGTAGAGCATCCCGCTGACGGCCAGGTGGAAGGAGTAGACGATGCCGCTGTGCCAGGAGCGCTCCTGCATGGTGAAGCGGTAGACGGCCATGCCGTTCCCCACCAGCGCTGGCGGGAATTGCGCCGCCAGCACCAGCCACAGCGATTCCTGGAAGCTGCTGAAATTACCGCAGTGATGGAGATGGGCGGCCATCGCGGGGGGTTCCTCTGGCGTCCCCCCCCCCGCCTTTGGTGGCTGCGGGCAGGGGCGCGGTTTAGGTTGCAGGCAGCGAAGAGGCAGAGCGCGGCCGCGAGGCGCGGCTGCCGGCAAATGGCCGCGCAGGGAAGTGGTGAGGCTTGGTGAGCCCCGGCCGCCTCGCGCCGGGACCGAGGCCTTGTGGTTCCACGCTGGGGACAGAATGGTGTCCCTCTGTCCGTCCTCCCCCCTTGCCTGGCTCCCAGGGTGCAGGCAGGCCTCCCAGGGTGCAGGCAGGGACCCGCTTCTGCCTGCAGCCCCGCCGCTCGCCCCTCTCACCCCGTCCTCCTCGGGGTCCGCGCTCACCTCCCTCCTCTCCCGTCCCTCCCTTCTCGGTGGCAGTCACAGGGTCACGTCCTGCCCCGTTTTGGGGACAGCGGGGGCAGGAGGCTGGCGGGGGGGGGTTGCAGGCAGGGAAGGGCACTTCCTCTTCTGAAGGGAGTCTGGCAGCTGCCCTCTACCCTGGCCGCAAAGGAGGGAGCCGCGCATGCCCTCCTCCTGGTACAGGCAGGGGCTGCCCGCTCTGCCTGACCACATCGGGGGGACGCAGAAAGGGCCACCCTGGGTGGGGGGACGCTGCTAGAGCCCAGGGGACCCCGTTTTCCCCTCCCCAAACCCAGCACAGCCGCGGAGCGTCGTTCCAAGCAGTGTATTGCACAGGAACGGGGGGCACGGGGCCCGTTTCCTCTTCCCCCCCACAGTCTGGGTGCGTGGCCGGCGGCTGATGCCTCAGCGCTTCCCCTTCTTGGCACGTCTGGGGCGCTGGAAAATCGCCTTCCCCTTCGTCAGCAGCTTCCCTCGCCCCTTCGGCCTCGAGGTGGCACGGCCGGAGCCGGGACCGGCCCCCTCCCGGGCTGGGCGCTCGGTTCCTCGGTGCAGCTTTCGGCCGGCCACCCCCTGCCTGGCTCTGCCGCGGTGCCGCGAGTCCCTCGGCACCGCGTTTCCCTTCTGCCGCTTCCCCGGCGCCGTAGGGCTGCGGGCGGCTGCGGCGGGATGCTCCGGTTGGCTTTGCCGTCGTCGCTTCCGTAGCGGGGCACCGCCTGAGGAGCTTCGCTTCCTCTTGGTGCGGTCGGGGAACAGATCTTGGCGGGGGAGAGAGAAAAAAAAAAGGACGTTCAGCGAAAAAGGGGCGACGGGGCCGCGGCGTCGGGGCTGACGGACGTGTCAGTGCGTTTACTTTGAACCGAGATCACGGAGAGCTCAAGGTTTTTGCATCATCAGCCACTGTCAGCGGGAGGAGGGGACGGGATGGGTCCCCTCCAGACTCACCTTTGTCCGGCTCCTCGCCCACCTCCTGCCGGTAATACTCGGCGTCGCTCTCCTCCGACTGCTCGGCCGCATCCTGCCGCTCCGGCGCGCCGGGATCCTCGGCGTCGCTGTCGCCGTCCTGCTGCCGTTTCCTCCGGATCCCCGCCAGGCTCTTCTCCCTGCGGTGCCGCCGTGGTGTCAGCCTCCGCCCGGCCGCTGCCGGACCCCGCCGCTGCTGCGCTGCCCTCACCTGTGAGCCTCCCGCTGCCGCCGCTTGCGCTCCACGTCCGCCTCCTGCTTCTGCCGCCGCTCCGCCTTCAGCTGCAGCTTCGCCTCCTTCCGCGCCAGGATCTCCTGCACCTCCGCCTCCGTCTTGTGGACTTAAAACGCACGGGGAGAGGGGTGAGACGCCCCGGCCTGAGCCCCTGCGCCGTCGGGTTACCGGAGACGGCGTTTTGCGGCGCTTACCGAAGCTGTGGTAGAGCACGTTGCCCTGCGCCAGGCCCTCCTCCACCTTGATGAGCTGCAGGGTCATGCGGGGTCCGATCTGCAGGAAGGGGGGGATGCGGAGAGCTCCGGTCAGGCTCGATCACATCCCCGGGGCGACGGCAACCGCGGCGGCGCTGCCGTCACGGACCTCGGTGAGGCGCACGGCGCTCTGCTGCGCCTTCATGTTGCCTCGGCCGGCGTACGCCTGCGGCAGCTCCAGGACGTTGTGGGTCCCGTCCTGCTCGGCCTCGCTCTCCGACAGGTTTATGTCTCTGCCGGGGGAGAGGAACGCGTTTGGGGACGGGCCGGAGGCGCCTCTGGGACCCCCGTCCCCCTCGGCGCCCCGCCACGCACTTCACCAGCAGCTCGCTGATGTCTTCCAGGCGGCTCATGTTGGGGAACTTCTCCTGCAGCAGCTTCTTCAGGCCTTTGCTCATGCCCACGGGCACGACCTTCACGCTGCTGCGAGGAGGAGGAGGAAGAGGTCGGCGCTGGGACACGGGGCGCAGGGGCCCTCCCAAAATCAGGGGCGCGACACTCACTAATGCCTGAAATCGAGGAGCTGCGTCTGCGCGTCGTAGCTGATGAGCAAACACCTCTTGATGCTGTTGAGGTTGACCTGTGGAAGGAGGAGAGAGGATGGGAGAGGAGGGGAGAGGGGAGGAAAAGAGAGGAGAGAGGAGAGGAAAAGAGAGGAGAGAGGAGAAGAAAAGAGAGAGGAGAGAAGAAAAGAGAGAGGAGAAGAGAGGAGAGAAGAAAAGAGAGAGAAGAAAAGAGAGAGGAGAGAAGAAAAGAGAGAGGAGAAGAGAGGAGAGAAGAAAAGAGAGAGGAGAAGAAAAGAGAGAGGAGAAGAGAGGAGAGGAGAGAGAGGAGAACAGAGAAGAAAGGAGAGGAGAAAAGAGAGAGGAGAGGAGAAAAGAGAAAGGAAAAGAGGAGAGAAGAAAAGAGAGAGGAAAAGAGAGGAGAGAAGAGAAGAAAAGAGAGGAGAGGAGAGAGAGGAGACGAGAAAAGAGAAGAGAGACAAGAGAAGAGAAGATTTCAGTTGGAAGGGACCTACAAGGACAATCCAGTCCAACTGCCTGACCGCTTCAGGGCTGCCCACAAGTTAAAGCACATTATAAATGTCTCTGAAACACTGCCAGGCCTGGGGCATCGACCACCTCTGCAGGAAGCCTGTTCTGGGTCTGGAGCCCCAGGAGAAGGGGCTGGGGGGCGCGGGAGGAGCAGCCGGGGAGCCGGGGTGGCTCCGCCTGGAGAGGAGGAGGCGGAGGGCAGCCCTCAGCGCTCTCCACAGCTGCCTGAAGGGAGGCCGAGGCCAGGGGGGGTCGGGCTCTTTGCCCAAGCGCCGGGACGAGAGGGAACGGCCTCCGGTCGCGCCCGGGGAGGGTTAGGTTGGATCTCGGGAAGGATTCCCGCGCCCAAAGGGCCGTGGGGCGCTGGGCCAGGCTGCCCAGGGCAGGGGCTGCATCCCCACCCCGGGAGGGGTTTCAGAGCCGCGCAGCCGCGGCGCTCGGGGCCGGGGTTTGGTGGCGGAGTTGGTAGCTTGAGCTTAACGCCGGGACTTGATGAGCTGAAAGCTCTTTTCCAACCTAAATGATTCCATGATTCTATCCCATTAATCACTGCCGAATGCTCCGATCAATCTAGATCCCTCTGCGAGGCAACCTGTCCCTCAAGAGAGTCACCAGCGCCTCCCAGTTTGGTATTCAACTCCTGCATCCAGATCGTTGATAAAAATAGGGAAGAGAAACTGGCCCTAGAATCAAACCCTGAGGAACCCAGGGCGCCGAGCCCCCCGGCAGCGTGGGGACGCCCCCTCTCCTCGCTCACCCTGTGGACGTTGATGGAGGGGAACATGTTCTGGAACATGCTGGCCATCAACTTGACCTGGATCTGCTGGAGACCGAAGTTGCTGAGGACCAGCAGCGGGTGATGGGTGAACTGCTGCTCGTGCATGCGGTGCCGCTTGAGGGACGAGACCACGTCCTTGATCAGCGAGTACTGGAGGCGGGGGACAAACGCAGGAGGATGAGGAGGGGGCGAAACGCTGCCCCTCGCGCCGGCGGGGAAAGGCGGGCTCCTGCCAGCACCCACCTGCGTCACCTTGAACGTCAGCGTCGGGCCGCCCGGCAGCCGAAAAAGCTTCTGCGGGGGGAAAAGAGCGGCGCTTAGCGCCGGGGGTGCCGCTGCCGGGACCGACACCGCCCCGGCGCAGACGCATCAGTGCGTTTACTTTGGATAGAATCACAGCATGAACTCAACAGGATTTTGTCATCATCTGCATCTGCGAGGGGGGTGGAAATCGCCCCGAAAAGGTGCCAGAGCCCCGTGTGAGGCAGCGAGGGGCCCCCTGAACCCCAGGAGCCTGGCGGGGAGCGTCCGCGGGGGGATCGCGCTACTCACAAAGTTGATGCTGGAGGACGATTTGCTGAAGACCAAAAAATGCGTCACCCCCAGGGGCCCGGCCACGGCCACGAAATCCTTCAGGGAATTGTTTTTCCGCACCTGCGGCGCAGAGCGGATGAGTCCTTGAGATCCCCCCGCGCCAAAACGCCTCCCGGCTGCAAGGGCTCCGCGTTAGCGTGGGGCCGGGGCGGGATCCGGCCCCGCTGCGGGCCGAGGATCGTCCCCGAGCTCACCTTGAGGGCCCTGGCGGTGTAGGGCTCCATCACCTTCCGCACGTCGGCGATGAGCTGCCGCACGTTCTTGCCGACGCGGCCGCGGTGGAAGACGAAGGAATGGGGGACGGTGCCGAATTCCTGCTGGGCGTGTTGCAGCGCCGCCGCCCGCTCCTTCTTCTGGTTCTTGCTCTATGGGGCGGGGGTCTGGGTGGTCAGGGCCGGGGGCTGCGGGGAGAGGGGGAGCACCCCCACCTGCTCCCCGGTACAGCCGGGCCCCCCGTCCCCTCCTGTCCCTCAGGGGCACCCAAACCCCCAATCCCTGGTACAACCGGGCCCTCGTCCCCTCCTTTCCCCCCGGGAGGGCCCGAGTCCCCGCTCCCCGGTACAACCGGGCCCCCCATCCCCTCCTGTCCCTCAGGAGGGCCCGAGCCCCCGATCCCCGGTAAAACCGGCCCTCCCCCGTCCCCTCCTTTCCCCCCGGGAGGGCCCGAGCCCCTGCTCCCCGGTGCAATCGGCCCCCCCCATCCCCTCCTGTCCCTCAGGAGGGCCCGAGCCCCCGATCCCCGGTACAACCGGGCCTCCCATTCCCTCTTTTTTCCCCCCGGGAGGGCCCGATCCCCGGTATAACCGGGCTCCCGTCCCCTCTTTCCCCCTCGGGAGGGCCCGAGCCCCGGTACAACCGGGCCTCCCATCCCCTCTTTTTCCCCCCGGGAGGGCCCGATCCCCCGTACAACCGGGCCCCGTCCCCTCTTTCCCCCGCGCCCCGGGAGGGCTCGATCCCCGGTACAACCGGGCCCCGTCCCCTCTTTCCCCCCCGCCCCGGGAGGGCCCGATCCCCGGTGGGACCTGGCCGCGCTCCAGGCCCGCCCCGCCTCCCGCTCTCCCCGGCCGAGGCCTGGCTCCCGCCCCGCCGCGGCCCGGCCCCCGCGGCCCGTACTTTGCTCGGCCGCCCCATCCCGCCGCCGCCGCCACCATGCGGCCACGGGCACTTCCGGCGCGCACCCTCCCGCCCGCTCCGGCTACTTCCGCTGCGTCACTTCCGGCCGGTCCCTGCCCGCCGCACCCCGCGCCGCCGCTCCGCGTTCCGCCCGCCGTTGCCATGGTTACGCGGCCTCTTCCCGCCCCGGCCCGGTCCCGCCGCTCCCCCCGGCCCGGCCCGGCCGTCCCTGCTCCCGCCCGGCCCGGTGAATCCCCGGCCCCGCCGTCCCGTGTCGCTGCCGCCGCCGCGAAGGTCAGTGCGAGGGGGCGGCTGGCGCGGGGGCGAAGTCACACGCTTTTACTGGAGACCCCCAGAGCTTCTCCGGGCTCGTCAACACCCCCAGAGCCCCCCCGGGCTCTACAGGTCCCCCAGAGCCCCCCCAGGTCCCCCAGAGCCTCCTCAGAGCCCTCTGAGCCCCCCTCCAATGCCCCCAGGTCCCTCAGAGCCCCCCTCTGGTCTTCTCGGTCCCCCAGAGCCCCTCCCAGGTCCCCCAGAGCCTCCCCAGATCCCTCTGAGCCCCCCTCCAACACCCCCAGGTCCCTCAGAGCCTCCTCAGAGCCCTCTGAGCCCCCCTCTGGTCTTCTTGGTCCCCCAGAGCCCCCCCCCCCAGGTCCCCCAGAGCCTCCCCAGAGCCCTCTGAGTCCCCCTCCAACACCCCCAGGTCCCTCAGACCCCCCTCCAACACCTCCAGGTTCCCCCAGAGCCCCCCCTAGGTCCCCCAGAGCCTCCTCACATCCCTCTGAACCCCACCCTCAGCACCCCCAGGTCTCCCAGAGCCTTCTCTGGGCTCCTCGGTCCCCCTGAGCCCCCCCAGACACCCCCCACAGGCTCCCTGACACCCCCAGGTCCCCCCAGAGCTCCCCTTATGTCCCCCAGAGCCCCTCTCTGGGCTCCTCGGTCCCCCAGAGCTCCCCTAGACACCCTCCACGGGCTCTCCAACACCCCCAGGTCCCCCCAGAGCCCCCCTCTGGGCTCTGCAGTCCCCCAGAGCCCCCCTAGACACCCCACACAGGCTCCCCAACACCCCCAGGTCCCCCCACAGCCCCCCTCCAGGCGCCCCAGTCCCCCAGAGCCCCCCCAGACTCCCCCCCAGGCTCCCCAACACCTCCAGGCTGCCCCAGAGGCCCCCCAGAGCCCCCCTCTGGGCTCCCCAGTCCCCCAGAGCCCCCCAGACTCTCCCCCAGGCTCCCCAACACCCCCAGGTCCCCCAGAGACCTCCAGGCTCCCTGCTCCTCCAGACTCCCCAGCCCTTAAGGTTCCCCGAAACCCCCCAAGGCTCCCCCCACCCTCAAGACTCTTCCCCCACCCCCCCCAGGCTCCCCCCAGCTCCCCCAGGGCTTCCCACCAGAAGGCTCAGCCCCACCGGGACCCCATCCCGCCGGGAGAACCCCCCTCTCCGTCTCCGACCCCGGGGGACGCGTTCAGCCGCCGGTGCTGTCCGTATGTCCTGCTGTGAGCGATGCCGGGGGGTGCGGGGCCGCAGCCGTAGCCCCCTCCCCTCCATCAAGGGACCGAGCCCCCACCCTGGGGTGCCCCGCTCAGAGCGGGGTGACCCTGCGTCGGAAGCAGCCGCAGGTGAGGCACCGCAGGGCGGCCATGCTGAGGTGGAAGAGGGTGCCGTAGTCGAAGAGCAGGCGGTAGTAGGTCCTCACGGACAGGTCCCCCGAGGGATCCGCGTACTTGAGGGCCACCAACGGCGTGTAGAGGCGGTTGGTTTGCGTGCGGAAAGCCGGCCGCCTGGCTCCGATCACGTTCACGATCGCCTGCGAGCGGAGAGGGGAGGCTCAGGGCCGGGAACGACCCCCAGAGCCCCCCCCAGAAGTCCCCCCCCCCCAACTCCTCCCGGCCCCACACCTCGGCCACGTCGGTGGGGCTCTGCCCCAGCGTGGCGAAGATCTCGTGGGAAGCCGGCAGGTACACGTCCTTGAAGTACCGCACGGTAGCCGGGTCGGTGCCGGGAAACTCGGAGCGTGAAACCTCCTCCATCAGCTTCAGCTCGAAATCCGTGTTCACGGGGCCCGGCTCCACCATGGAGACGCTGCGGGGCCGGGGCGGGTGCTCGGGGTGGGGGTCCGGAGCCACCCATGGGCCCTCTGGGGTCCTCCCCGCGCCCCCTCGCACTCACAAGACGTTGAACTGCAGCAGCTGCACGGCCAGGCTCTCGCAGAATCCCTCCACGGCGAACTTGGAGGCGGCGTAGACGTCGTTGAAGACGATCCCTGCGGGCGGAGAGGGGCTGAGCTCGGTGAGACCCCCCCGAGCGAGACCCCCGCCGCAGCGGGACCCCCCCCACGCCTCACCCTGCAGCCCCATGACGCTGCTGATGACCACGATGTGACCGCTCTGCCGCCGCTTCATGTCGGGGAGGACGGCCTTGATCATCCTCACGGCCCCGAAGAAGTTGGTTTCGAAGATGCGCTTCATCTCCTCCACGCTGATGCTCTCCACGGGACCGACGTGCCCCACGCCGGCGTTATTCACTGCGGCAGGGTGCGGGGGGGCTCAGAGACCCCTCGCCCGCCCCGTGCGACCCCCGCCCAGCACCCCGCTCACCCAGCACGTCCACCCGTCCCCCGGGGATGCTCCCCATGCACTCCGCCACCGAGCTGTCGCTGCAGACGTCCAAGCGTTGGATGTTCAACGTCTTTCCCAGCGCCGATCCCGCCGCCTCCTCCAATTTCTCCTTCTTCCGCAGGTCCCGCATGGTGGCGATGACTGCGGGGAGCCCCAGCCCGCATCAGGGGGACCCCGGATGCCAGCCGGGGTCGGAGGGTCAAGCCGGGACGACGTTCCCTAAGCTGCTTTGGTAACACGGCCTTTAATCCCCACCCCGGGACTAATCCCCAGCCCTGGCACGGGGTCGGTGGCGGGGCAGCGGAGTCGTGGGGACACACGCGTGTGTGCGTGGCAGCGGGTGGCAAGGGAACGGCGTGTGGGGACGCGCGCGTGTGCGTCCGCCCGGGTGGGAGCGCGCTGCCGGCCCCGGTTACACGCGCGCGCGCTCGCAGCCGTGCGCTGCTCGCGTTGTCCGCGTCCCCGTGGGGCTGCCCCGCGTCCCCAGCTCCGCCTGGCAGGGACTGGGTGGGGGGGCACAGGGACGCTGAGGGGGGGGTCTGCGAGTTTGGGGTCACTTCAAGTCCTGGGGGCTGTGAGGAAAAGGGGCTCCGGGGCTGGATGGACGGGGTGAGCAGGGAGCGGTGGGACCCCAAACCTCCCCACCCCGCTGCCCCATCCCGTCCCCTCCTGGGACAAGGTGGAAGGGTCCCCTCCGTGCTCCTCACCCTGGAAGCGCTGCTGGGGGTCCTGCGCCAACCTGACGGCGACGGCGAGGCCGATGCCGGAGGAACAGCCGGTGACGAGGACAGTGCGGGGCGCTTGGGTGGCCATGGCTGCGCTGGCCTCCGGTCCAAAGGCTCTTAGGAGATTAGGACCCGGCGTCACGTGGGAGCGGGATCAAACTCCCCGGGGAGGGCACGGGGGTCCGCCGGGCCGCGGCCCCCTCCCCTGCCCGCCCGCACGGGGCACGGCGGCCCTCGGGGACCCCCCGGCGGGGCAGCTGGGACGGGGACGGGCGATGGCCCCGTAGCGAGGTGCCCGCCTCGCACCCTGGGCCAGTTGGGGACCCCCAGCCTGTCCTGGGGGGCCGCGGGGGAGTGGGGACAAGGTGGGTGAGGGCTGGGGAGGGGGCTGCGCTGTCCCCAGAGCCCGGGGGGGGGACAGGGGCTCGGTTCGGGGGGCCGGGGGCATCCGCGGGGGCTCGTTACTGCAGAGACGAGGGTAAATATTTGCCGGGAAATGGAAAATCGGGGGAGCGGAGCCGAGCGGCCGTGACTCAGGCGATGAGGCAATGGGGCGACTCCGGCCAGCCGGGCCCCGGGGGCCAGCCCGGCCGAGCGGCAGCTGCGCCGCGGGGTGGGGGGTCCCCCGAAACCCCCCGGCCTTGCTGTGGCGAGGGGAGCGGGGTGGGGGGTCCCCCGAAACCCCCCGGCCTTGCTGTGGCGATGGGAGCGGGGTGGGGGGTCCCCCGAAACCCCCGGCCTTGCTGTGGCGATGGGAGCGGGGTGGGGGGTCCCCCGAAACCCCCGGCCTTGCTGTGGCGATGGGAGCGGGGTGGGGGGTCCCCCGAAACCCCTGGCCTTGCTGTGGCGATGGGAGCGGGGTGGGGGGTCCCCCGAAACCCCCCGGCCTTGCTGTGGCGATGGGAGCGGGGTGGGGGGTCCCCCGAAACCCCCTGGCCTTGCTGCGGGGCTGGGAGCGGGGTGGGGGGCTCTGCACCCCAAAACCCACTGTCCTTGTTGCTGTGGGGTGGGGGGCTCTGCACCCCAAAACCCACTGTCCTTGTTGCTGTGGGGTGGGGGTCCCTGCACCCCAAACCCCCACCGTCTTTGCTGCGGGGCTGGGAGCAGGGTGGGGGTCCCTGCACCCCAAAACCTCGCTGCGTCCTTGTTGCTGTGGGGTGGGGGTCCCTGCACCCCAAAACCTCGCTGCGTCCTTGTTGCTGTGGGGTGGGAGTCTCTGCACCCCTAAACCCGCTGTCCTTGTTGCTGTGGGGTGGGGGTCCCTGCACCCCTAAACCCGCCGTCTTTGCTGCGGGGCTGGGAGCAGGGTGGGGGTCCCCGCACCCCAAAACCTCGCTGCGGGCCTGGGAGCTCTCGTCCGCCCCCGGCACCCTTCGGGGCGGTGGGAGCTCGCAGCCGGGGACCCCCCCCCGCGGTGTCGGTGCCGGGACCCACCCGTGGGCCGGGCCGGGCGGGAGGCGGGGGCTCCCGGCGGGCCGGTCCTCCCCCTCCCCTCCCCTCCCCTCCCCTCCCCTCCCCTCCCCTCCCCTCCCCTCCCCTCCCCGCAGCCCCGACGGAGCCCGGAGCGGGCAGGGCGGGCTACGAGCTCCGGTCCCGGGCACCGGGCACCCAGCGGGCCGGGCATGGAGGGGCACCCGCTCCCCGCCGCGCTCCTCGCCGCGCTGCTCGCCGTGCTGCAGGGGTTGCCCCCGGCCAGGGCAGGTAACGGGCACCGGCTGGGGGGGACCCCACGCCCACGCGTGTCCCCGCTGCCTTCCCCAGCCCCGGCCCCGCGGGGAGGTGGGGGGCACCGGCGGGCTGAGCCCCCCTGGACCCGGCGTGGGGAGCGGGGGGACGCGGGAGTCCCCGCGGGATCCGCGGTGCTGTCACGCGTGGGGACCCCCCCGGGGCCCCGCCGCCTTCAGCACCACGGACAGGGCCCCCGGGGGGGGGGCGCGGCGTCCCGGGGGGGGGTCGGGACACCCCGGGGGGGGACCCGCTGGGACGGGGCTCTGGGGGTCCCCCGTGGCTCCGGCGGGGGGTTGGCACAGTCGGTGACAGGGACCCCCCCCCGCCCCGGGGCGTGGGTGTTCCCCGGGGGTCCCTTGGGGGTGCTCCCCATGGGGAGGGGGTGCTCGCTGTGGGACAAGGGGGCTCCCCCCGGGCAGGGGTGCTCCCCCAGGGTCCCTTGGTAGGGGTGCTCCCCCCCCGGGCAGGGGTGCACCCCACGGGTCCCTTGGTAGGGGTGCTCCCCCCCGGGCAGGGGTGCACCCCCGGGTCCCTTGGCAGGGGTGCTCCCCCCCGGGCAGGGGTGCTCCCCCCCAGGGCAGGGGTGCACCCCCGGGTCCCTTGGTAGGGGTGCTGCCCTCCAGGGCAGGGGTGCTCCCCCCCAGGGCAGGGGTGCACCCCCGGGGTCCCTTGGTAGGGGTGCTCCCCCCCGGGATGGGGTGCTCCCCCCTGGCAGGGGTGCAGGCGGGATGGGGAGCCAGACACTGGGTCCCCTGGCTGGTCGGGGGGCAGCGGCGGGGTCTGGGGGAGCACCCGAAGCATAAATAACGGGGATTAGTGCCAGCGCGGGCGTGGGGGGCCGTGGGGAGCCCCCCTCGCCCCGCTCCCGCCAGCTTCGCCGCACCCTACCCCTTGGTTTTACCAAGAGCGGTGCCGAGCCGCTGGCACCCCCGTGGCCCCCCGAGCCCCCCACGCCCGGGTCTGGCATCCGGAGGGGCTTGGCCGCTACAGCCACTCCAGGGCCACCCACCAGCCCCGTAGCGGGGGTTCCCAGCCCGGGGGGGGCCCCCCTAACCCCGGCACGCCACGGCCGGGAGCCGGCTCTCCCCGGGGAACGCCGGCAGGAAGCCGGACCCATGTGCCGGGGTCAGGAGGGCCTGAGAGATGGCTCGGCCGGAGCGGGGTCAGCCCGTTCCCAGCCTGGCCCTATCCTGCTGTGCTCCCACTTATTCTTGGGGTGCCCCAGCCGGGCTGGGGGCACCTTGGGGAGCCCCAGGAGGAATCGCAGCCCCCCTCCCCGGATCCCCCTGCCTGGCCTGCCCGGACAGGCCTCTCCGGCAGGGAGGGTGGCTGCTGCCCCGGGCTGGGGGGGGCCCCGCTGCTCTCTGATGTGGCTGCACCCCCCCATGCACACCTGGCTGTGCCGGATTAACCCTCCCCGCGCCCGGGCGCAGCCGATGATTGGGGTCCGGCTCCCTGCGGAGAGAGGGGAGCACCCCCAACCCTCTCCCCACGCCCCCAGTTGGGTGCAGCCGGGCTGCGCTTAGGGGTGACGGGGGTCTCCCGTGGGTGACGGAGCCCTCCCGCCCCGCGGGGTGCACCCGTGCCGTGGGGTGCAGAGCAGGGCCGGGGGCGGAGGAATGCGGTGAAGGAATCTGGCGGCTGCGGGACCGGACCTTGGGCCCACACAGCTGCCTGGCACCGGGCCGGCCCGGCTTGGCAGGAGGCAGGCAGGGGGATGGGGCCGCGGCCGCGGTCCCCGGCTGGAAGCACAGAGAGCGGCCGGGGTGTCTCCGGTGGGTCCCCACCCCCTGAAGGGTCCCTGCTTGCCCCGCAGCGGTGCCCGTGGACGTGCTGCAGACCCTGGGCATGCAGGATGGCCGGGACGGCGTCTCCGTCACCGCCGGGATCTGTCCGCAGCGCCCGGGGACCGAAGACCCCGATTTCGCTTTCCGTGTGGACAACCGCACCCAGCTCAGCGCACCCACCCGGCAGCTCTTCCCCGGTACGGCACCGGGCGGCCGCGGGGCCGCCGAGCCCATGGCGGGGTGCAAACCGAGCCGCTCCGAGGGCGAGCATCCCCTTTTGGGGTGCAGAGCTGCCTCTTGGGGCGCATCGGGGGGGCTCAGCCTGATGGCTGCCCCCATTCCTCCCTGCTGCAGATGGCTCCTTCCCCGAGGACTTCTCCATCCTGGCCACGGTGCGTGCCCGGCGCGGAGGACAAGCCTTCCTGCTTTCCATCTACGACGAGCGAGGCGTGCAGCAGCTGGGCGTGGAGATCGGACTCTCGCCCGTCTTCCTCTACGAGGACCAGGAGGGGCGGCCGGCCCCCGAGCAGTACCCCGTCTTCCGCAGGGTCAACCTGGCCGACGGCAGGTGAGTGTTTGGGGGGGCAACGGGGGTCTCTCCGGCCCCTCTCGCTACGACCGAGTCCCGTCTCCGCAGGTGGCACCGCGTGGCGCTGGCCGTGGAGGGCACCAACGTCTCCTTGCTGGTGGATTGCCACCTCCTCGCCACGCTGCCGCTGGAGCGGGGACCTCAGCCCCTCGTTAGCACCGAGGGGGTGACGATTTTCGGGGCCCGCCTCCTGGACGAGGAGGTGTTCGAGGTGGGTCCCTCCCCAAATCCTGGTGCCAGAGGCCCTGGCTGTCCCGCAGCACCCTTGCCCTGGTAGTGAGGGGTCTGGGGAAGGGGGGGACCCCGTTGCCGCGGTCGGTAGAGGCCCCAGTTGCACTGGGGGCTGCTCTCTGTCCCCATGGGGTGGCCTTGTCCCCATGGAGTGACCTGGTTCCCCTCCCTGCGTTCCTGCCCGCTGCAAATGTCAGGGGCCACGGGCAAAGAGGCCGCATTGAGGCAGCGAGGCGAGTGGGGCTGCCCCCCCTGCCCGTTTTGTCCCCAGCAGGCAGACAAGGGTCCCTTTGTCCGCTCGCCACCCCCTGCACCCTCTGCCCAGCCAAGGGGGTGTCGCGCTGGCTGCCCCGAGCCACCCACGGACTGGCCGGCTACCGCAGGGGCAGGGCTGGCCACCAGCACCGGCTCTTCCCCGCACGTCCGGGGTGCGCATGGGCGCCTGACCGGCCCGGGGTGCGGATATGGGGGGCAGAAAACCCACTCCCTCATGCTCCTTCTCCTTTGCCGCAGGGCGATGTCCAGCAGCTGCTGATCGTGGCTGACCCGGAGGCCGCCCGCTCCTACTGCCGGCTCTACATGCCAGACTGCGACCAGCCCCTGCTCTACCCCCTCCTAGCCCCCTTCCCAGAGGAGGTAAGCACCCGAGCTGGGAAGGGGAAAGGCTGGGGGGACCCTTGGGAGCCCCCACCCTGCCGGGCAGCCCGCAGGGTGCCGCCAGGCTTGGTGTCATCGTGGGGGGAGCTGCCAGGGCCCCTGACGCCCGCGTTTCTCTCCCCGCCGGCATCTGCGCTGCCCCTTGCAGAGCGGCCTGGAGCCCACCGCCACCCCGCGTAGGAAGGGCAAGAAGGGAAAGGGGAAAGGCAAGCGCAAGGGCAAGGGCAAGAAGAGAAGGAACAAGGAGCTGCTGGAGCAGCACGAGGCCTCTGTGCCGTCCGTCGTGGCCAGCCAGGTAGAGAGCGTGACTAACCCGCCTCTGCGGCTGCTTAACCCGCCCCGCTTAACCCAGCTCTGCCAACCTGCTGCTTGCGCTTGGCTGCGGCGTGCCCGCTCCGCAGCTCGCCAGCGCCCGCCGGCCAGCGCCGTGCCGCGGCTTGGCTCCTTGTGCTGAGCCGGGACAGCCGGGACCCAAATCCGCCTTAAATGCAGAGCGGCTCCGGGTGCGCATGGCCTGAGGTGGACCCGGCTGCGTCCCAGAGCTGGCGGTGCCTGCGCAGGAAGCTTGAGCCGTGCCACACGCGGCCTCTTGCATCCAGAGCGACTCCCAGCCTCCTCTTTGCATGGGCTGGGACAAAGCAGGCCGGCTCCAGCCGCTCTGGCCCCCGTGGAGCCGGACCTTTGGGTCTGTTGGACGTGACTGCAGGGTTCTGGCCGGAACGGCCCCTCCCCAGGATTCGGGGGAGCCCGGGCAGCCGACGCATCCCCTCCAGGATGCCGATCCCACTGGCTCCTGGGGCTGAGCCATCCCCACGGCTCCTGGCCTTGCGGAAGGTGTCCCAGGAGCCGGTGGGGATCCCCTGGGTGGAGACGCCGGGGCGGGGCAGGAGGAAGCCCCCCCGCCTCTGCCTTCGGCCCCTTTGGCTCTGGAAATGGGTCACGGCTGCAGCTGGGGACGGCGGCGCTGGCCAAGGGCGGCCTGGGGACGGTGGCCCCTCCTGCCGATGAGTCAGCCTTGGCTGAGCCGGGCCGGAGAGACCCGGCGAGGGGTGGCCGTGCTCCAGGCGCTGCTTGGAGCCAGGGGCCGTGCGGCCCCGGCGTAGGGGGGAACGGCCGCCCCCGCGCCTGGGAGCAGCAGCTGCCGAGCCCTGGCTCGCCTTCCCCTCTGCCCCGGCATCGCTGCCAGCCGGCGGTCCCCAAGGAGCGGGAGTCCCCGTGCTTTGTCCCAAAAGGGGAACGGCTCCGGTGTCCCAAAGCCAGGCAGGGGCTGTGGTGGGGTGGGGACACCCCGATTCCGACCGTGGCCCCCCCAAAAGCAGGGCATCCCCTGGCCCTGCTGGCCTGCGGGACCCCACAAGGGTCATGGGCCAGCACCTCCCTCTGCCGCAGCGCTCCCTTCCTCACCCTGCGCCCTTTCCGCATCGCCCAAGGCCAGCGCGCCCACGCCGACGCCGTCCGCGGAGGAGAGCTCCCCATCGCCCGTCCCCTCCAGCCTTGCCACCACCGTGAGCGTCACCCTGAACGGCACCGACCCCTTCGAGGTAGCGCCAGGGCTGGGGGCTGGGGCAGGCAGGGGAGGTCCCCCCGCTTTGCACCCCCAGCATCTCCCCGTCCCTTAGGACGCCGGTGAGGAGCTTGTGCTTGAACTTGAGGAGGATGGAGCCACGGAGCTGCCGGGCTACGAGGACTACTACGACGGGGACCCTGCGAGCCGGGAGCGGTTCGGCCCCGCTGAGCGGGAGGAGACGGTGATCCATGCTCCTCAGGTAACGCTGGGGATGAGGACCGGGGCCCCCCTGGCTACGGCCGGCCGAGCTGCGGCCACGGTACGGGGTCCAGGGCTGTGTAGGCAGTTTGGAGCCCTTCGCCCCAGCCCAGCTCTTGGCCGTTTCTCCTCACCCTGGTGTTTTGCAGGAGCCCAGCTTGAAGGGAGAGAAGGGCGAGCCAGCCATCGTGGAGCCGGTGAGTGGGGCACGGCCCCCCTGGGGCCGTGTGGCCCCCAGCCCTCTGCAGCACCCAGGGCCACCCATCTGAGACAGTTCACAGGACGGGGCTCGCTCTCTTCTTTAGGGTCGGCGATTCGAGGGGCCGCCGGGACCCCCAGGCCCTGCGGTGAGGAGCGAGGGGCTGCTGTGGGGAGGGATTGGAGATGACAAAGCGTTAACGTGCCTCCGTGTTCTCCGCAGGGGGAAACAGGTCCCCTGGGACCACCGGGGCTCCCAGGGCTGCCCGGGGACCCCGGAGATCAGGTATGGAGCAGACGGGGAGGGCTGCGACGGGGCCAGAGCTGCCCCGCGGTAGGGCTGGGGCCGCAGGCGTCCCGGCGCTCCTGCCGGTGCATGCCGGCGTGCGTGCGGGGCGATGGAGCTGCAAGCCCTGACCTGACAGCCTGGCTTCTGCCGGCGCGATGACGGCTTATCCCCCCTTTCCCCTCCGCCAGGGTCCCCCGGGACGGCCGGGGCTGCCGGGAGCTGACGGGATCCGCGGCCCGGCGGGGACCATGATCATGTTGCCGGTAAGTGCTGGGGCAGGACGGGACCCCCGGGGACCCTCCCGCCTGCTCCCCGCGGGGTCTGGTGGGGGACAGCTCTCTAGGTGACACAGAGCTGGCCGTCCCCAGGGCTGGGGGCCAGTGACTCCCCCCGTCCCTCACCCTGCTCCTTCCTCCCAGTTCCAGTTTGGCGGAGACTCCCTCAAGGGTCCCACCGTCTCTTTCCAAGAAGCCCAAGCCCAAGCGATCCTGCAGCAGGCGAAGGTAGGGACCCCCGCGACCAGGCCCCCTGCGCAGCCTCCCCGCTCCCCCTCACCCCTCTCCTCCCTTCTCCCCCCAGCTTGCCATGAAGGGTCCCCCAGGTCCCATGGGGCTGACTGGCCGCCCAGGCCCCCTGGTGAGTACGGCTGGTGTGGGGGCCGCTGCGGGGTGCCCACCCCGCTAAGCTGCACCTTGTCGGGCCCATCTCCGCATCGAGCGAGCCCCCGTGGTGGGGTCTCCACGCTCTCCTGTTTTTGTAGGGTCTACCTGGACACCCAGGGCTGAAAGGAGAGGCGGGGGACATGGGGCCACGGGTGAGTCTTGCTCGGCTGGGCTGGGCGAGGAGAGGGCGTGCGGGGTTATGCCCCTGGCAGAGGTCTGGCGGGCTGCAGGCAAGCCCAGCCCCGACGCCTTCCCCTCTTCTCCATCAGGGTCCCCGGGGAATGCAGGGACCACCGGGGCCGCCGGGGAAGCTGGGCAGGCGGGTAAGCGCTGAGGGTTCGGGTTTTGCCTCCCCCAAAACGTCCTGGTCCGCTGTCACGTGCCAGGGTGCCCCTTTGCCATCCCCGTCCCGCGGGGCTCCGAGCCTCGGGCCCCTTCCTACTCCCTCGATTTGTCTTGCAGGGTCGCGCTGGAGCGGACGGTGCCAGGGGTCTCCCGGGGGAAACCGGACCCAAGGTCTCGTGCGCGGGGTGGTATCGGTGCCGGCAGCAGGGTGGGGGCCTTGTGCGGCAGGGGATGACCCGTGTGGGCTCAGCCTGACGCCTCTCCTACCCCACAGGGTGACAGGGGCTTCGACGGGCTGCCGGGGCTGCCGGGTGAGAAGGGCCACAGGGTAAGTGGGACCGCGCCGTGTCCCCTCCTGCCACCGCCGTCCCCACGCCGCCTCACCCTCCCTCTTCTGCAGGGTGACGTGGGGAAGCCAGGACCAGCAGGACCCCCCCGGGGAGAAAGGCGCCAAAGTGAGGAGCACGGGGAGGGATAGGGAAGGATCAGGCCCTGCTGGTGTTGGCGGGATGTGCTCAGCTCCGCTCTGTCCTCTCTAGGGCTCCGACGGCCTCCCGGGACCTCGAGGGCAGCCTGGGGAACCCGTAAGTGCCTGCTGCCGGCAGTGGGAGCCCGGCCTGGCTCTCCCGCAGCCCCAGGAGCGGCGGGGGCAAGCTGGGCCCCCGGCTTTCTCCCTGCGGCTTTTTGGAGGAGAGATTTGGGCGCTGGGCTCCCCCTCCCTGGGGAATACGGGGTGCTGGGGGCAGTGCTGCCGTCTGAGCCCCCGCTGACCCCTCTGTCCTTGGCCCTAGGGTATGCGAGGCCTGATCGGCTCACGCGGCTCCCCCGGCCCCCCCTGGACCACCGGTATGAGACACCGCTCCTGCCTGTCTGTCCGTCCATCTGTCCCTGCCTCAGGCCAAGGGGATTTTTCTCTGTCACCCGTCAGCCTGGGCACGGCCTTGGCGCGGCGTCACCTTGGGGTGCAGCATCGCCCTGACCCTCTCTCCTTCCTCCGCAGGGTGCCAGCGGCATCGACGGAGCGCCGGGGCCCAAAGGCAACGTGGTGGGTGTCAGTGGGGGCCCCCCTGGGAGCACCCAGCCCGAATTCGCCGAGAGACCGGGATGCTCCAGGGAGGGGGAGGCAGGGCTGGGGCGAGAGCTGCCACGTGCCCTCGAGGGCCGGGAGGGTGCGTGGGGATGCAGCGAGGGTCGGAGTGGCACATCCTGGGGTCTGAGGGGGTTTTCTGTGCTGATGGCCTTTCTCTGCCCCCCCCAGGGAATCCAGGGGGAGCCGGGACCCCCGGGACAGCAAGGGAACCCTGGTCCGCAGGTACGTGGAGGTGATGGGGGGCCAGCAGGGTGTCCCCACGGGGCTGGGTGCTCCCTCAGTCCCCTCCCAGCACCCCGGTCTGTTCTCTCGCAGGGTCTGCCCGGCCCCCAGGGCCCCGTCGGGCTGCCAGGGGAGAAGGTGAGTCAGGACCCAGCGTGGATGGGGGCGTCCGGAGCTGCCCCCGCTCTGAGCGGGTGGTGGGGTGCCACAGGGGTGACGCCAGTCCCTCTGCGTTCCCACACCTCCTCCTCTCGCCCAGGGCCCGCCGGGGAAGCCAGGAATACAGGGTGTGGCTGGGGCCGACGGGCCCCCGGTGAGTACCGGCGAGGGGCTGCGGGGTCACTCGGGTCCCCAGCGGAGCGGGGACCCCAGGGCAGCGTCACCGTCCCGGCTTGGCGCTCACCTCTTGTGCGTCCCCGCAGGGTCACCCCGGCCGAGAAGGGCCAGCCGGAGAGAAGGGCCTCCAGGTGAGGGGCTCATCCCCCCGTCATGCCCTGGGCAGGGGGAAGGGGTCCTCTTTCCGAGGGGGGATCCCAGTTTTGCTGACTTTCTCTCTGCCCCCAGGGCCCTGTGGGTGCCCCTGGTCCTGTCGGCTATCCGGGACCCCGTGGGGTGAAGGTAAGCGCAGCCTCCCCCTCCGCCGGGCCCTGCCGAGGCACGGTGTGGGGGGTCAGGCGGTGTCCCCCGGCTTGGGGCCCTCCCTCCAGCCCCTCTGTGTCTCTGCAGGGAGCTTTTGGCGTGCGGGGCCTGAAGGGCAGCAAAGGGGAGAAGGTAAGAGGCGTCGGGGAGAGGGGACAGCAGGGGACGGGGGTCCTCGTCCTACGGTAGCCGTGGGTGCCTCACCCCTGCCCTGAGATTGCTGTGGGTGGGGGGACGCCTGGGCTGCAGCTGGGGGCAGCCCCTCTGTACTGGGATTTGGGGCTCGGCCCCACACTGTGACCCCATCTGGGGCTCGCACCAGGGCTAACGCAGTCTCAGCCCCCCAAAATGCGCCTCTCTTCAGGGAGAAGATGGATTCCCCGGCTTTAAAGGGGACATGGGCCCCAAGGGTGAGAGGGTAAGTGGGGTCCCGGGGTGGGCTTGGCGGGGGTCTCCTCGTCAGGGCTGTGTGGGTTGGCTGCGGGTGCCACGAAGCCCCGTGGGGTTTTGCTGGCTGCCTGCAGGATTCGGGGTGGCGTGGGGGGGTCGTGGAGCCGAGGAGGGGACAGCCCTGTCTCAGGGGACAGCTGGGGAGCCGAGGGGCAGCCCTGTCCCCCTGGCAGCGTGCTCCCCGCACCTCTGCGTTACTGTTCCAGGGTGACCAGGGTCTGCTGGGCCCCCGCGGCGAGGACGGCCCTGAGGGGCTGAAGGGGCAGACGGGTCTCATGGGGGAACCAGGTGCTCCCGGCCCCGCAGGCGAGAAGGTGAGGGGAGCCCCGTGTCCCTCTGTCCCCGTCCCCACGTCCCTCGCAGCCCACAACCCAGCTCTGCTCTCTCCCTTGCAGGGCAAGCTGGGAGTGCCGGGTCTCCCGGGCTATCCCGGGCGCCAGGGCCCCAAGGTGAGCACAGGGGAGCCCTGGGGTGTCCCCAGGACCCCAGGTGCCTCGGTGGCCCTCGGTTGTCACTTGTCCTCTCTCCTTAGGGCTCCACTGGCTTCCAGGGTCCCATGGGGCTGGCAGGAGAGAAAGGCAAGAGGGTGAGTCAGCCCCGTCCCGCTGTGTCACCCTGTCCCATCCCTCCGGGCCGTTCCCTGTCCCCCACGTCCTGCTCTGCCACCCCCTCTGCGAGCCAGAGAGGGGCTGGGCCGAGCTGAAAGCCAGGGAAGGGGCCCAGCCCCGTGGCCCTCTCCGTTCCCGTGCTACGTGCCCTCTCGCAAACGCGCCTGGGCTTGCTCGGTCCCCTCGGGGGACACGTGGGGGGGAGCGGGGGCGTGTGGGGGGGCTGCCCCATGTGCGGCTCTCCCCACCGCCTCCCCTTTCCCTGCAGGGCAAGGCCGGCCAGGCTGGGCAGACGGGACAGCGAGGGCCCCCGGTGAGTGATCGCAGCCCCGGCCCCGAGCTGGGGGTGACAGGAATCACCCCGTCTGCCGTAGCCGGTGACTACCGCAGGGCCGGCTGTATCCCGCCGTGACCATCCCGGGGTCCGGCTGCATCCCACCACAACCATTCCCGGGTGGATTGTATCGCACAGCAACCATCCTAGGGCCGGCTGTAACCCATGGCAACCGAGCTTGGGGTCTGCCGTATCCCACGGCAACCCATTCCGCAGCCCGCCGGTATCCCATGGCAATTAGGCTGGAGCCGGTTGTTTCCCACAGCAACCAGACCCTGGGGACCACTGTAACCCATGGCGACCAGATCCCAAACTTCCGCCTGTATCCCACGCTGGGGCCAGCCGTGTCCCTCCTGGCTCCGTGCCCCGCTCCCACCCCGCTCCCCCAGCTCCCCACCCCGCTCCCTGCCCTGTGCCCCCCACTTCCAGCCCCATCTCCCCTCTCCTCACCCCGCTCTCGGCTCCGCTCCCTGCCCCACACCTTCTCACCCCGCTCTTTGCCTCCTGCCTGCACAGGGCCTCCCAGGGGAGCGAGGTCTGCCCGGTCCCACGGGAAAACCCGGCCCGAAGGTAGGTAGGAGCCTGTCCCCCCCTGTCCCCCATGTCCCCATCTCCCCGCTGTGCTCAGGGCTCCGTGGGTGCTGGCAGCGGGTCTGACGTGGGGCAGTGGGGAGGGTGGGGGTCTTTGCTGCTGCCCTCAGCTTGTTTCTGTCTCCCCAGGGAGATCCTGGCCATGACGGGGCCCCCGGCGCGGTGGGAGAGAAGGTAAGTGAGGGGTGGTCGATGCACAGTGTGGAGGGGTGTCCCCCTGCAAAGGCACCCCAGGAAGGGACCGAGCATGGGGAAAACGGGGTGCCGGGCATGGGGAGAGGGTCTGGGTGCTACGGGGCCATGGGGAAAGCCCCTCTGCCGCTGACCGTGGGTTTTCCTTCCCTCCCACAGGGTCCTCAAGGTCCGCAGGGACCCAACGGCTTCCCGGGCACGAAAGGTCCCCCCGTAAGTGGTGACATCTGCGTACGGTCCTGCCCTGGTCCTGCCTGTGCTTGAGACGGTGTGGGGGACAGAGTCGGGCTGGCGCGTCCTCCTCCTCCCGCTGCGCCCCGCGGGGTGCAGGCAGCTACGCAGCCCGTATCCCCCACCCCGTTACCTCTGCTCCTGCCCAGGGTCCCGCCGGGAAGTACGGCTTGCCAGGACACCCGGGACAGCGTGGCGAGCCGGTGGGTCCCCTGCCTCCCTTGCCTGGGCGGGGGGACGCCTGGCAGTACCCAGCATTAACCCCTCTCTCCTCTGCAGGGGTTTCATGGCAAAACCGGCCCCCCCGGCCCCACGGGGGTGGTGGGACCCCAGGTGAGTGCCGGGGACGGAGGCAAGGAGGTGTTGAAACGAGCCCGGTGGGATGGAGGGACCCCCAGAGCTCACCCTGCTCTCTCCCCACAGGGTAAATCAGGCGAGACGGGACCTGTGGGAGAGAGGGGGCACCCAGGCCCCCCCGGCCCCCCCGGGGAACAGGGCCTGCCCGGAGCTGCTGGCCGAGAAGGAGCCAAGGTAGGAGCCGCGCCGGGGGTCCAGCCACGCACCTGGACCACCACGAGCCTGAGCCAAGCGGTGCTGGGGCCCCTCTGAGCTCTGCAGCGCACGAGGGCTCTCCCCGGCGTGGTGGGGACGGAGCAAAGCTCTCTGCTGCTCCTCTCCACCTTGCAGGGTGACCCTGGCCCCGCCGGCATCCCCGGTAAGAGCGGCCCCCCAGGCATCCACGGCTTTCCCGGCACACGGGGGGCACCCGGAGAGACGGTCAGTGCTGTCCCAGGCTTGGACACAGCCTGTTACGGTCCTGGGAGAGGGGAGCAGGGTCCTTTCTAACCATCGTCCCTGCCCTCCTGCAGGGTCCGCCTGGCCTGAAGGGTGGGGAAGGCCCCCCTGGTCCCCCTGGCCCCACGGTGAGTCCAAAGCCTCCTGACATTTGAGGAGTTATCCGGAGTTTTGGGGGTTCCCTTGGAATATGTAGACTCCTTGGGGAGCAATTTTGCCACCCTGCTTAGAATTCTAGTTGATAGAGAGAAAGGTTTCTTTGGAGAGGAGGAAGACGGCCGGGGCCTTCCTCCCTCCACTCCAGCTCTCTCTTCTCCCCAGGGTTCCCCCGGCGAGCGAGGCCCCACGGGGGCTGCTGGAGGCATCGGACTGCCGGGCCGGGGGGGGTGCCCAGGGCCCCCCCCGGTCCCGTTGGCGAGAAGGGCTCCCCGGTAGGTGCGAGAGGGTGTCTGGGGGAGGCAGAGGTGCGAGGCTGGGACGAGCTGTGTCTCCCGTGGGTCCCGGCCAGCCCTGCTTTCAGCCCTTCCCCTTCCTGCCCGCAGGGCGAGCGGGGTCCCATGGGTCCGGCCGGGCAGGACGGGATCCAGGGTCCCGTGGGGCTGCCGGGGCCGGGCGGACCCCCCGGCCCCGCCGGAGAAGACGGGGACAAGGTAAGCCAGGGGGACGCAAGTCAGCACCTCCAGCAACGGCTCCTTCCCACTTCGCTACCCACAGCCCAGGGAACGTACCCCAGGACGGTGCTGGGGACAAGTCCCTTCGCAGAGGGGACGTCCCAGGGCTGGGGGACCTCCGGGATGGGGCAGGTTTCCCCTGTGGCTTCCCGGGAGCGGGGATTCCCCGGGCGGCAGCGGGCTGTTGGCCCTGGCAGGCTTCCTTGGCACTGCTTCCCAGGTGGTGGCAGGTTTCCCCGGTGCTGGGATTTCCTTGGCCCTGGCTCCCCAGCCATGGCAGCTTTCCCTGGCTGCCACCACTCCCTCCTCGCCGGCTGCGGGCCCTCACCGTCTTCTCTTTGCGGCAGGGCGAGATGGGGCTTCCCGGACAGAAGGGCAGCAAAGGCGACAAGGGCGAGGCGGTGAGTGCCGAGGGGCCGCGCTGCCTGGGGTGGGGGGCTCCCCAAGGGGCAGAGGGGCTCCGGGAGCAGGGGGAGATGGCAGCAGCGAGGTGGGAGACGTTTGGGGGCTGCCCTAACCTTATGTGGGTGCTCCTGTCCCACAGGGCCCCCCGGGACCGACAGGAATCCAGGGACCCATCGGGCACCCTGGCCCCGCGGTGAGTAGCTGCTGAGCACCCTTCCCACCCTATTTATTCCCTCGACTGAACCTCTCCTCTCGGCTCCCTTCTGCCCCACGCACCGGGGTTTCTGTGGGGCAGGCGGCGCTGACCCCAGCCTCTCCCTTTGCAGGGAGCGGATGGGGAGCCGGGGCGCCGCGGGCAGCAGGGGATGTTTGGGCAGAAAGGAGATGAGGGATCGCGGGGCCACCTTGGCCTAAGCGGCCCCCCTGGCCTGCAGGTAAGGAGCAGAGCGGGGTGGGCTTGGGTCTGCCGGGACAGGAGGGACAAGGGACAGCGACTGCGGGCTCTGCGCAGCCTGCCTGGGCCAGGGCACCCTCTGCCTTGCCCGAGGGGCTTCCAGACCCCCCCGGCTAAGCCGTGCTCCCCGCAGGGCATGCCGGGCCCACCGGGCGAGAAGGGCGAGAACGGAGACGTTGGCCCCATGGTAAGGAAATCCCGCGGCCGTCCCGTTCTGCGTGCCCGCTGCTCCCCCTCCGCCTCCTTCTGCCCCGTCTCCAGCTTCCCACGGCTCCCTCTCCCGTGGGAGCTGCACGGCTCGGCCACCCTTTGCGGTCTGACCCCCTCTGTCCTCCCCACAGGGCCCCCCCGGCGCGCCAGGACCCCGTGGGCCCCAGGGACCCAGCGGTGCCGAGGTGAGTACGGCCCTGGGGGGCTCGGTGGGGGCTGCTGGATGCAGGGGCTGCCCCCACCGTGGGTACCCCCCATCCTCTTGCCTTTAGGGCCCCCAGGGAATGCCGGGTGGCGTGGGACAGCCGGGTGCTGTGGGAGAAAAGGTAAGCTCACGTTTGGGAGCGTGGCGTGGGTCTGCGTCTGGGTGTTGGGGCTGGGCAGAGCTGCCCGCACCACCCAGCACCCGGCAGCGTCTGCCCCGTTGCTTTTCTCTCACCCAGGGTGAGCCGGGCGAAGCGGGAGATCCCGGAGCCCCCGGGGAGCCCGGACCACCCGTGAGTATCACGGAGGGGAACGGGATGTCTTTTCGGGGCAAGACAAGGAGAATGGGGCCAGATCCTGCTCTCGCTGGCCACGGAAAGCACAGGCAGAACTCCTGGCGAACGTTTTCCTGCCCCAACTGCCCCTTCCCTGCTCTAACGTGACCCCCTCGTCCCTCCGCAGGGTGTGAAAGGAGATGTGGGGGAGAAGGGAGATGCGGGGCAGCCGGGAGCAGCTGGACCCCCGGGCAAGAAGGGCCCACCAGGAGAGGACGGAGCCAAAGGCAACCTGGTAAGGGGAGGAGCGAGCGTGGAGAGGCAGGGGGACGCTGCCCCGAGCCCCCCATCCCCGCCCGATAGCCCTGCAGGCTCTAATCCCTGTCCCTGCCTCTGCTTTCCCAGCACGTGGAAGGTTTGGGGCTCCCTCCCAGTCCCACGCTTGTGTCCCCTTCTCTCTGCAGGGTCCCATCGGCTTCCCCGGAGACCCCGGCCCCCCCCGGAGACCCCGGCGTGCCGGTGAGCAGCCCCTGCTCACCCCTTAGAGGGGCCGCAGAGCAGAAGCAGCCCCGCTCCTGGGGTTTCCCCAGGGCTGGAGCCAGCCCCCATGTCCCCCCGGTGTCACCCGCGGCCTCGCTGCCGTCACCCTGGGGTGGCGATGGGGTTGGGAGGTGCCAGGACGCCATGGTTCTCTCCCTGCTCCTCCTCGCCGGTGCTTCCCGGTGTCCCAACAGCCCGGGGGTGGGCAGGGGGGCTCGGCCAGGTGAGTGCTCACCCTCCCCTGTGTCACAGGGTCTGGACGGAGCTGCTGGAGAGAAGGGTGACAGCGGGGACCCCGGCCTGCCGGTGAGTGGGGCAGCTGGGGGTATCGTGGTGGCAAAAGGGGGGTCTCATTCCCAGCGGGACCACCCTGGGCTGGGGGGCTCGAGGGGCTCTGGCTGAGCCGTGCTGCTTCCCGGGGCTCTTACGCATCCCTCGCCCCCCACGCTTCCCCCAGTCCCGGCTGCGGGACCCTCCCCTCACCCCAAACTCCCGCTGGGTTCGTTTCAGGGGCCGCCAGGCGCATCAGGGGAGCCGGGTCCCCCGGGCCCCCCCGGACGGAGGGTGAGTAGGGGAAGGGCGAGGGCGAGATGGGGAGGGACAGCGCGGGGTGAACTGGGACCGCGAGCGGGGCTGGCCAGGGCCGGCGCGCAGCTCCTGGGGTCTCTGTCCCCTCATCCAGGGACCCGTGGGACCGATGGGGCGCGAGGGCCGTCAGGGCGAGAAGGGTGCCAAGGTGAGCGGTGGCCGGTACGCCCCAGGGCTCCCCAAACCCACTCCCCTCCAGAAGCCTCCGCCAGCCTGGGGCAGGACCAAAACCCCCCCCGGCGAGGTGGGGCTGGGTCCCCAGGGGTGCCAGCTTCAGCTCTGTCTGTCCTTCTGTCCCCAGGGCCAGCCTGGCACAGACGGGCCACCGGGGAAGACGGGCCCCGTGGGGCCGCAGGGGCCGCCGGGACGGCCGGGCTCTGAAGGACTGCGTGGGATCCCCGGCCCTGCTGTGAGTCGGGGGCTGCGGGGGGGACGTTCCCGTGCCGGCGCAGGCCTGCCCGTGTCCCCAAAGCTGGGGGACATCCCCTCGGACACGGTGGCTGCAGCCCGAGGGGTCGCAGCTTGGAAGGGTGTTTTGGAGGGGCTCAGCCTCGGGCCCCTCTCCCACACCGAGTCTTTTCCAGGGTGAACAAGGCTTGCTGGGGGCTCCGGGACAAGCGGGACCACCCGGCCCCCTGGTAAGTCAGGGCGGGCGAGCCCTGGGCACGGGTGATCTGAGCTGGTCCAGGGTGTCTGACACCCGCTTGGCCTCTGCAGGGTCCCGTGGGTTTGCCTGGCCTCAAGGGAGACCCCGGCCACAAGGGAGATAAGGTGAGACGAGGTGCCGGTAGTGCAGAAGCTGGGGTCCCTCACCCCGGCCTCGTCCCCGAGCCCCCCTGGTCCTGGGGAGGGGGCTGCCTGACGCTGCCCTTCGCCCCCAGGGCCACGCTGGACTGATTGGGCTCATTGGACTGCCAGGAGAGATGGGGGAGAAAGGAGACCAGGGGCTCCCGGGCATCCAGGGCCCCCCGGGACCCAAAGGAGACCCTGTGAGTATTTGGTGTCTCAGCAGGGGCTGGGGGAACGTGGGGGGGAGGCAAGGTACCGGGGCCGATGGGGCGCAGCGCCCTCGCGCGCGGGGCTGATGCTGTCTCTACCCGCAGGGTCTGGCTGGCCCCACTGGCCCCACTGGGCCCCCCGGCCCCCCTGGGCTCTCGGTGAGTATCCGCCTGCGCCGCGTGGGTTCGCCAAGCCTCCTGCCTGCCCTTAACTCCCCCACGGACCCCAGGGGGCTTCGTCCCCGGGAGGGTGAGAGGGGCAGGGGGGAGCCTGAGCCCCAGGCGGGGGGCGGGGGGGCAGCTGCCGTGGGATCACCGCGTGCCCAGCCAGTGCCCCTCTCCTCTCTTCTCCTCCTCGCAGGGCCCCTTGGGCCAGAAGGGCTCCAAAGGCTCACCGGTGAGTGCTGGGAGGGATGGGGACGGGGGGCAGCTCCTAACGTGCTCCCGCGGAGGCCCGTCGCGGGGAGCAAGTGCCGCGGTGCCGAGTCCTCTTCTTTCGCAGGGTGCTCTGGGTCCCCGAGGTGACACAGGCCCTCCCGGCCCCCCAGGGCCACCGGTGAGTAAGGGATGCTTTGGACAGACACCAATTCACGTCTGTCCCCTCCCGGGAGGGCGCCGGTGTCCCCAGACCCCCCTCATCCCGCTGCCTGGCCCCCACTTCTGCCGCTCTCACCCCTTCATCCCTCTCTGTCCCAGGGCCGCCCAGCCGAGCTCCTCGAGCCGCTGCCCTCCAGCCGGAGCAGGAGGCACCGGCGGGCGACCGCAGGGGCTCCGGGGGAGCGGGGAGCCCCCCCGGATTACGAGGGGCTGGAGGAGGTGTACGCGTCGCTCAGCTCCCTGCGCAGCGAGGTGGAGCAGCTGAGGCGGCCGCTGGGCACCCCCGAGAGCCCCGCGCGGGTCTGCAGGGAGCTGCAGCTCTGCCACCCGCACCTCCAGGACGGTGAGGCTTTGGGGGGCCGGTTTGAGGGAGGGGGGACACCAAAACCCCCTCTGAGGGACGGGGGGGACTTTACATCACGCCAGGCAGTGCCCCTGCGGCGTGTCCCTGGCCAAGGCTCGGCCAGAGCCGGCAGGGAGCCAGGCCGTCTATCCGTCCGTCTGTCCTGCCTTCCTTTCCCAGGCGAGTACTGGATTGACCCCAACCAGGGCTGCTCCCGAGACGCCTTCCGCGTTTTCTGTAACTTCACAGCCGGCGGCGAGACCTGTCTTTTCCCCGATAAGAAGTTTGAGGCTGTGAGTTGAAGCGGGGAGGATCTGGGGGTCCAAAACCACCCCGCAGCGGGGACACGACGGGGCCGGTTTGGGGCTCGCTGTTCCCCACGCGCTGTGGGGCCAGGGCTTGGAGAGGCTTCGCCCCCGACGCCGTCTCTGTCGCCCCCGACGCCGTCTCTGTCACCCCGACACCGTCTCTGTCACCCCCAGGTCCGACTGGCCGCCTGGAACAGGGAGAAACCGGGAACGTGGTACAGCACCTTCAAAAGGGGCAAGAAGGTGGGAACGGGGGGGGCTCCTCGCGCTCCGGCCCGGGGTGGGGAGGAAGGCAGCCCCCCCGCGTGGCATCACCCCAGCCCCTGGGCGGGCGGGTGCGGATGGGTGCCGGTGTCTCAGCCCCCCGGGCCGTCCTCCTCCCAGTTCTCCTACGTGGACGCGGACGGGAACGCCGTGCCCGTGACCCAGCTCACCTTCCTGCGCCTCCTGAGCGCCAGCGCCCGCCAGAACTTCACGCTGAACTGCCAGCACGCGGCCGCCTGGTACGATGCCCGCGCCGCCACCTTTGCCCGCGCCCTGCGCTTCCGCGGGGCCAACGAGGAGGAGCTGGGGCACAACCACCCGGCCGCACCCATCCGTGCCCTCCACGACGGCTGCCAGGTGGGTCCCCAAGCCGCGAGGACCCCGTTATCTCCGTCCCCGCCGCCTGCATCCCCGCATCGCTCCTCCCAGCCTGCGTACGGGGCGCCCGGGCGCCGCGTACGCCACGTTTGCCGCCTTCCCGCAGGAACGCCACGGCCAGGAGCGGACGGTGCTGGAGGTGACCTCGTCCCGCGTCGAGCGGCTGCCCCTGACGGACGTGGCCGTCCTCGACTTTGGAGACGCCAACCAGAAATTCGGCTTCGAGCTGGGCCCCGTCTGCTTCACGGGCTGAGCGCGGCCCCGGAGAGTGCACGGGGAGGGACGGCTTGGGGGGTCTCCGCTCCCTCCGCCGCCCCCCGCGCCAGGGACAGGGACGCAGGGCCTGCTCTGGCATACTCAGGACTCGGAGCCGCCGCAGTGCCATCCCCTCCTGCCTTATTTATGCTGCCGGCTCCCCGGGGCGGGGGGAAGCTGGGGCAGGGTGCCCCAGGCTGGAGGGAGGGGGGTTCGAGCTCGGCCCCCTCCCCGTGGTGCTACACCGCTCCCCGAGAGCCCCCTTAGTGAAGCACTGGACGTGCCCTCGGCACGGCAACGCCGCGAGCCCCATCCGGGCCCGGATCCAGCCCCCTCCCCGGCCGCCACACGGAGCCGGTGTCCCCGCGCCAGGCCGCGACCCGGGGGGGGACTTGGTGGTGGGTGTTAAATCTCCTCCTTTGCCCCCACAAAGCTCTGCCCCCGCCTTGGGCGGGGGGAACCCCCCTGCCCCTTGGGGGGCATCGCCCCAGCTGGCGGCAGAGCCCGGCGCAGGCGGCAGAGGGGACGCGGGGAGGTTGGGCCGGGGCCGCGCGCCAGGCTCGGCCCCGCTCCCGCTGCCGTCGCAGTTACTGTACGATAAACCGACTGTATCGAAGCCGTCTCCCGCCCCGAATCCTCGCCGATTCCCAGGGAACCGGGCAGCCTGTGCGGGGCGGGGGGGGGCCGCGCACCCCGGGCCACAGCTCGTGGCACCCTGGGGCGGCCGGCCTCGTGTCCCCGCTTGCGCGATGCCGCTGCGCACCGGGGTTTGGCTTGGGCGCGCGCCCGCTGCCGGCCCCTCCTGCCCCCCCCGGGTCCCAGAGAGCTGCCCCCACCCTGGGGACCCATTGCTGTGTCCCCATGGGACAATTTTGGGGGGGGGGACGACGCGAGGGCAGGGTTGGGACCTGGGCATGGAGCACCGGTGGCAGCCGGCCCCGAGCCCAGCGGGACCCAGGCATCCCGGTTGCCTTCCCCCGGGCCCCCAAGCCTCCGTGCCCTGGAGAGGGGACCTGGGGCCACCCCGCCGAGGGGACCGGAGGCCACCCCAGAGAGGGGACCGGGGGCCACCCCAGAGAGGGGCCCTGGGGCCACCCTGCCAAGGGGACTGGGGGCCACCCCGCCGAGGGGACCCAGAGCCAACTCGGAGAGGGGACTGGGGGCCACCCTGCCCAGGGGACCCGTGGCCACCCCAGAGAGGGGACCTGGGGCCACCCCGCCAAGAGGACCAGGGGCCACCCCAGAGAGGGGACCGGGGGCCACCCCGCCGAGAGGACTGGGGGCCACCCCACTGAGAGGACCGGGGGCCACCCCGGAGAGGGGACCGGGGGCCGCTCCACCGAGGGGTCCGGGAGGGGACCGGGCGTCCCCCGCGCCCCCGAGCATCCCTGCGCCCGGGCTGCCGGTGCCCCGCGGGGGATGCTCGGTCGCCTCCCTCCCTCCTCAGCTCGGTCCAGCCCGGTTCGGTTCCGCCCAGCCCGGCCCGGTTCGGTCCCGCCCAGCCCGGCCCGCTCCGATCCGGCGCCTCCAGCCTCCCCTCCCGGGCGCGCCGCCCCCTGCACCGGCCCGGTGCCGCGGCTGCAACCGGCGGCGGCGGGGCCCGGCCGGGGCGGGGGCGCGGCGCGGACAAAGGCGGCGGCGGCGGCGGCGGGGCCCGGCCCGGGGGATGCGGCTGCGGCGGCGCTGAGCGGTTGCGGCTCCGGGACCGGCTCCGGTAACGACCCGGCCCGGTTGAGCTCCGGTACCGGTAACAGCGGGGCGGCCCCGGCGGGGTCCGTGCCTGCAGGATGCGCTTCTTCCCCGGCCTCCTCCTCCTCCTCTCCGCCGGTTCCCCCGCCATGCAGGTAAGGGCGGGCGGGGGCGCCGCGGAGGGGGGCGGTTCGCGGGGGGCCGGCCGCTGCCCTCGGCCTCCCCCGGGGATGCCCCGGTGGCACCGGGGCCGGTGGGGACGCCAGGACCTGCCCTGGGGACATCCCCAGGACGGGGACCCCGGGGCGACCCCGGGCACCCCAAGGCGCCCACCCAGGGACGCATTCGAGGGGGGATTTGGGTGCTTGCGGGTGGCGTTCGGGTGCTGGGGTCCTTCCCAAGCCAAGGTGGGCGCTGGGCTTCGCCCCGGTGTCCCATCGCCCTCCCGGCCCCGGGGGTCCAGGGCTGCCCACGGCCACCTGGGTGCGGGGACGGTGGCATCCCTCCCCGGCCACCCCGCGGACTGAGCCGGGGGACGCCGGGACCTCGCCCTGCGCCAGCGCGGTGCTGGGGACACGTGGGTGGCTCTGGCAGGACCAGGGCGGGAGCGCCTTCACACGTGGCCACCGAGGCCGAGGGATGGCAACGGCCCGGATCCGCCCCGCCTCACCCCGGCCTTGCCACGGGCTGGCCCCTGACACTGGCGTGGACGTGGGGTGCTGGCTGTCCCCACCCTGGGGGACGCCGTGGGGTTGCGGGTGGGCCCAGGCCAGCCCGGGGGGGAGCAGGCACCCATGGGTGCACCCCAGCAGGGCTCGGGGCTGGGGCTGGCCCCGCGCCGGGCTGAGCTGCCCACGGGGGGACACGCGGGTGACTCGGGTCCCCCGGGAGCAGCCACGGCAGCGCCGGCAGGGACCGGGCTCTTCGGAGGTGCCCTGGAGCCAGCTGTGCTCCAGCTGCGCTCGGCACCGCCGGGGCGGCGGCAGCTGCGCCAGCGCCCGCCAAGGCGGGCGTCACGGGCTTGCGCGCCGTGTCCCAGCGGGGCCGGGGCCAGCGTGGCTCCGCCACCCGCCTCCCTCCACCCGGCGCCACCGGGATGGCGCCATCCCAGCACCCGCGTGCCGGTGGCCTCCTCGCGCCGGGGCGGAGGTGCCGAGGCGGGAAGGTGCCGAGGGGCGAGGCCGCGCGGACGTGGCTCCGTGGCCCCGTGGCCCCGCGTGCCTCAGGGCTGCCTCCGTCCTCCAAACCGCCTCGGCCCGTCCCTGGGTGCCAGCTCCGGGGCCACGGGAGGTCAACCCGCAGCGGCTGCCGCAACCCGCCGCGGGGCCAGGGCCGGTTTGGGGGCTCCCGCGGCGGCCCCGGCCCCTCTCCGCAGCCCCACGCGCCGGCTTCGGCACCGCCCGGGGCCCGTGGGTCAGCGGCCAGAGCCGTGTGCCGGGCCTGGCGATATTTGCAGTTAAGCTGTTGGTTATTAGCAGCTGGCGCTGCCGAAGGTTCGGCGGCGGTTGTGCAGCCTGTTGAATATGCATGAGCTGGGGTTGCCAGGCTGGGGGCTGCGCCGGCCTGGATGGGTCTTCCCCGCAGCTGCTTCCTAGTGGGGTGCTGGGGTGATGCTGGGGCTGAACTGGGGCCGATTCCAGGCAGGAATTCTGTCCCCAGCCCGCCCAGAGCGTGGCCCTGCCGCCGCCCTGCTCGCGTCCCCAAGCTGCAGGCGATGGCGCTGCTGTGGGACCCCCAAACCGACCTCCTCTTCTGGGTGCTACCCACCGGGGGCTCGTCCGGGGGGTGACGGGGCTGGGGGGGGATGCGGGGACCCGGCCGGGCTCCGGGTGGGCCTGGGCGTTCACAGCCGCCTCCGGATCCCCCCTTCCCCCCCCAAACGGCCGCTCCGCTCCCACCGCCCCGCTGGGCTTGGGGGGTGGGAGCGTGGGTGCGTCGCCTCTGCCCCCGGGTGCCCAGCACCCTGCTCAGCCCCACCGCCCGAGCCGGAGCTGGCGGGGTGCTGGCGGGCAGGTCCCCGCGCTGGCCTGGGAGGGAATGCTGCGACGGAGTAAGGAAGAGGTGGGGAGGAGGTTTGGGGGTCCCGGGGGGTCTCCCCTGGCCTCCCGCCCTGTCCTGGCTGCGCAAAGCCCCACGGGTGAAGGCGCCCGGCCGCTGCGCCGGTGCCGCGCTCGCCCCGTGGGTGTCCCTGTGGCCCGCAGGACTCGGGGCGGGTGGGAGACAGGGGGTTGGAGGCTCTGCCCCGTGGTTGCGGGGTCAAGCCCCCCACAAATGGGTCCTTAACGTGGCAGCTGCATCGCTGGGGGCCCGAGCATGGGGACACCCGTGGCTCGGGTGGCGGCCGCACCCGGCGTGGATCCCCTCTGGGGCCAGATCCCCACTTTGGGGATCCCTGGGCACTGGAGGGGGGGGGTCTCAGAGGTGAGCACCCACCCTTCGGTCCCCACTGGGGTCCCCTGGCCGTCCCCACCTCCCGGGGCCTCGTCCCTGGGGACATGGGGACGGTTGTTGTCCCCACGGGTGCTTCCCTGTCCCCTCCACGGCGGTGGCCGAGCCGGTGTCTGCAGCGCAGAGCCCAGGAGCACCCCAAAACCCGGGGGGGGGTGGGTGGGATGGGGGGGGGGGGCTTCCCCCGGGGTGGCCCGCCTGGGAGGCGGTGCGGTGCGGGTCTGTCCCCACGCGGTGGCACTGTGTGACCGCGACACGGGGGATGGAGGCCGGCCCGGGGATGCTCAGAGCCTCGGGGGTGCCGCTGGCCCCAGTGGGCCGGGTCCCGGGGGGGCTGAGGGTGCTGAGAGGGTTTGGGGTGCGCGGGGGGACCCCAGGGGATGGGGTGCGCTGGGGGAGGTGGCAGGAGGGGGGGGTCCTGGGGGGGGGGGGGTCGCGTCCTCCCCGGTCCCCGCAGCCGTGGGCTGTGGCGAGGATGGAGATGAGGATTTGGGGTGTCTGGGGGGTCTGGGGGGGTGCCCGGGGGGTGATGGGTGCTCGGGGGTGGCTGCAGCCTCCAAACCAGGCTGGGGGTGCGGAGGTCCCTGATACTGGTACCGGGGGAAGGGAGAGCAGGGGTCTCTGGGGTCCTGCTCCCCCAAACCGGGGGTCTCTGGGGGTTCTGCTCCCCTAAACGAGGGGCTCGGGGGATCCCGCTCCCCCAGCCTGGGGGTCTCTGGGGGTCCTGCTTCCCCAAACCGGGGGTCTCTGGGGGTCCTGCTTCCCCAAACCGGGGGTCTCTGGGGTCCCGCTCCCCCAGCCCCGGGGTCTCTGGGGTCCCGCTCCCCCCAAACGGGGGGCTCGGGGGGTCCCGCTCCCCCAGCCCAGGCCATGCCGCGCTGCTCCAAAGGGAGCCGGGTTGAACGGTGCCGCGCCGGCTGTGACCACCCCGAGCCGGGACCGGACCGGGACCGGGACCACCCCGAGCCGGGACCGGACCGGGACCACCCCGAACCGGGACCACCCCGAGCCGGGACCACCCGGGACCACCCCGAACCGGGACCGGCCCGAGCCGTGGCCGGGCGGACCCGCCCCAAACCGGGGCCGGCCCGGGCTGGCCCGGGGCCAGCGACGCCGACGTCACTCCGGAGCGGCGCCGGCCCCGTTATAAGGGCGAGCGCGGCGCGGGGGCTCGGCAGGCGGCGGGGCCGGTGCGTGGGTCGCCCCGGTGGGCACCGGGCACCGGTACCGGCACCGGAGGAGGGGGTGTGATGGGCATGCGGCGGCGACGGCGACATGACGGTGCCGCTGCTGAAGATCGGGGCCGTGCTGAGCACCATGGCCATGGTCACCAACTGGATGTCCCAGACGCTGCCCTCGCTGGTGGGGCTCAACGGTACCGCCGTCTCTCGGGCCGGTACCTCCGAGAAGATCGTGAGTCGGCCCGGTACTGGGGAGGGGGGCGCCGGGGAGGGGGCGCGGGCGCGGCGGGAGCGGGGCCGGGGGAGGCGGGGGGGCGCCCGGGCTGCGGCGCGGAGCTGCGCCACCGGTACCGGCACCCGCCGGGCTCGGGCGGCCCCGGGCTGCGGCGCACCGGGACCCCCCCCCCCCCGCCGCCTTCCCCCGGGCACCGGGACCCCCCCCCCCGCCGCCTTCCCCCGGGCACCGGGACCCCCCCCCCCTCCGCCTTCCCCCGGGCACCGGGACCCCCCCCCCCTCCGCCTTCCCCCGGGCACCGGGACCCCCCTCCGCCTTCCCCCGGGCTCCCCCCCCTCATGGGCACCCCCTCATCCTCCCTTCCCCCTGGGCAGGGTGCACCGGGGACCCCCCCCCGTTCATGGGCACCCCCTCATCCTCCCTTCCCCCTGGGCAGGGTGCACCGGGGACCCCCCCCCGTTCATGGGCACCCCCTCACCCTCCTCATCCTCGCTCATGGGCACCCCCTCTTCATCCCTTCACCCCGAGCAGGGCACCCCGGGGACCCCCCCGTTCATGGGCACCCCCTCATCCTCCCTTCCCCCCGAACAGGGCACCCCGGGGACCCCCCGACACAGGACCCCCCCCCTCCGCGCTCCCCCTGGGCGCAGGCCCCCCCCCCACCGGGGATTCCCCAGGTATGGGGATCCCCCCCCCGGGCAGGGTGCACTGGGGACCCCCTGACGGGGGACTGGTCTCACTGGGGAGCCTGGGGCTGGGGTCGTCCAATGGAGGAGACCCCTGCGAGGGGTCGGGGGGCTCCTGACCCCCTTCTTTCCCCCGGTCCCCCCGAGTTGGGCAGTTTTGGGGGGCTGGGGGGGGGACCGGACCCCCGCAGGGCCCTGCTGCTCCCCCCGGCCGGGGGGCTCCAGGCTGGGGAAGGTGGATGAGCCCCCCCCCCAGGCAGGGACACCCCAAATTCCCCCCGGGATTCTCCAGGCTGCGGCTGGTGCCAGCCCTTGGGCGCAGCCCCTGTGAGAGCAGGGCTGGGTGCGCGGCATGCAAACAAGTTGGGGGGCACAGACGGGTGTTTTGGGGGGCTGCAATGGCAGCGCCAGGGCTGGGCTGGGCTCCGGCGATGCTGCAGGCAGGAGCGAGCCCCCGGGGAGGGCTGGGCCGCGTGCTCGGTGCCGCGGGGCCTGGCTGGCACCCAGCCGCCCCTGGTGACGCCGGGGTGGGGGCCATGATGCGGGGCCACGTCCTTCGTCGTGAGAAAGCCCCTGCGGTAGCCGGAGCCTTCCCGCGTGGGGCTGGGCGGCCTGGTCGGGGGGGCCGCGGGGGGAAATCCTGCCGGCGCGGGTGCTTTGTGCGATCGCCAGCGCCGCTCTCGGCTTGGGGGGGGGATGAGCCGGTTTGGGGGTGTTCGAGGAAGGAGCTGGCACAGCCCATCTGGAGCCTGCCGTCAGCTGGGCTGGCAGACGTGCCGCCCGCCGGCAGGAGCCGACCAGCTTTGCGTGCCCCCCGCTCCCGGCAGCGACCGCCCCGACCCCCCGGAGCCACCGCCAGCTCGCCGGGCTGCTCCTCGCCACGAGGGCCTTCCCCCGCAGCCCTCGACCCCTTCCTTAGGGATCTCTGGGATCCCTAGGGATCCTTTTTGGGGAGCCCATTCCCAGCCGGGCTTCTGCGGAGGATGAGCGCGGTGGCCTTCGTCGCCGCAGCCCTGTGCGTGGCGGGAGGGTCTCACCGGGCACCGCCAAACAGGCAATCGTGTTGCAAGGCAATTAGCAGCGCCGGGGGTAAAGCAGGCGCTGCTCTGCAATAATTGGCTAATCATTAGTCACTCTTTGGTGTTGGTTGTAAAATCATTAATCACGGGGAAGGAGCGCTGCTAATGCGGCTGTAACGGGCTGGCGCAACCGCGGCGGGACGGCGGGACGGCCGCGGGGTGCGAGGGGCCGCCGGCGCAGCCGTGGCGGGGAGCCGGCGTGCTGCTTGTGGAGCTGGGCTCCCACCTGGGTTTAGCAAGGCAGCGCTTTTCCCCTGGCTGCTGAAATGAGCTGGGCTTACCCAAAAGCCGGCGCTCGCCTCCCCGGCTTCGGCTCCGGGCATGGCGATGCCTGGCGCGGCCTTTCACCGTTGTTCGGGGACTCTCGAGGCCCCTTTGTAGAAAACAGCGGTTCCCTTTCCTCTCTGAGGGCCAGAGCCGGGTTCACCCAGCCCAGGCCCGGGCGCTCCCATCAGCTCGGCCCCGTGGGCCGCCGGCGCCGCGGACCCCGGTGCTGGAGCAGGCAACGGCTCTCGCCTTGCCGTGGAGGAGCAGCACCGCGCTCGGCCGGCGCTGGGGAGAGACCGGAGCATCCTCTGCAGCGGCTCCATCGCCTGCCCTGGAGCCGTCCCTCTCCAGAGAGGGGGCAGAGACGCGGAGGGGCTCTTGCCGTTACCGCCCGTGCCGATTCGGGGGCTCCGAGGGGCGCTTGGTCGGACCCCCGTGCCCCCGGCTGCTCTGCTGGGGCAAGGGGCTGAGCGGGGATTCCTGGAAGCTTGGGGACCCCCGTGTCCCCTGCGAGAGGGGTTGGGGTGCTCTGACCCCCCCAGCCGGGCACCGGCTCCCTGGCAGCGCCGCGGCCAAGGGTGTCAGCAGTTTCTCCTCTCCGAGCTGCGAGCAGGCAGCTTTCCTGGGGAGCTCTAATTAATAACCCAGTGACAGATTGCACAGGCTGCGTTTAACCTAATAATACCGCCGGCAGCCGCCGCCGCTGCCTCCAGGCCCCCGCGCCGCAGTGGGCAGGCGCGGGCAGGGCTGCCTTCCACCTCCGTCCCTGGGGGTGATCTGCAGGGAGGGGGCTGGATGCGACCGCCAAGCTGCAGCTGCCCGGGATCTGGCTCTCGCCCACGGATGCTCGCCCGCATCCCGGGGCGGCTGGGGATGGACCTCGGGCTTTCTGCGCCGCGTGAAGCCCAAGCTGGCAGGCAGAGGAGCTCTGCCAGCCTCCAAATGGGTGGCTCCGAGCGCTGCCTGCATGTATCCTGCCTGCCACAGGCTGCTGCCTGCCATTAATTATGCATTAGCCCTCTATAAAGTATTTATGTCTGCCTGCCGCTCAGCCACGGCCAGAAGGGTCCCGGGGAAAGGGAAATGGCTCCTCGGTGACTGCGGATGCGCTGCCCGCCTTGCTCCTGGCTTTGCTTCGGGCTCTTTCATTTCAGCAGCTTTTTTTGGGGAGCAGAAATGAAGCTTTCGGTGCGCAGGATGCTGCCGGGGGCGGGAGATCGGGCGGCGCGGGTGCTTGTGCCGGCCCTGTGCCGTGGCCGGAGGAGCCGGGGGACCCCTCCTGCCGTGGGGACCCCGGGTTCGGTGGCTGGGAGCACACAACGCCGTGCATTGAGGCTTTCCCGACATGTAGATAATTGTTCATCATATTAATTGACCTGCCGTAGCGAGTGGCCGGCACGCCGCCGGCACGCCGCCATCCGCCGATGCCTTCCTAAGGCTTCGTTATCCCGGGATGCAGCTCGTCACCAGCTGGGGCTGCCGAGGGCTCCCGGCCCCGCGCCCACCGGCCTCCGTCTCCGCTGCCTTGGCGCTGGGCTGAATAAATCCTCTATTTACCTCCCCCTGCGACAACTCGGGAATTTACTCGGCTAAGGGCTGGTTTTACGCCGCCGTCGGTTAATTTATTCTCGTTGCGCTGGAGGTTAGAGAATGGTGTTTAGCCACCGCCGTGTCCAATAAATCCCTTCCGATGTGAAACATGAAGTTAAAACCGCTGCGTGTAAAGTAAAGTATCGTCCCTGGCTTGTTACAGGGAACGGGTCATTTATCTTCGCCTGGCTCGGTGCAGAAGGCGCTCGGAGAGCGATGAGTTTGCTCTTGATTTTCATAATTAATAATTATGAATTACCCATGAAATGCTAAATGGCCCAGCACAAAACCGCCGGCTTATGGCATGAATAAATCAGGCAAAGGGGAGGGGGGGGGCGGTGGTGGATGTTTCTCTGCTCGCTTTTCAGGGCGAGTGTGGTGGGACCCAGCCGAAAACGGGGGGCAGCGGGCGCCTGCGGTGCTCCCCCCGTCCTCGGCCGCCTTGGGAGACCAAAGGCAAAACCCCGAGCCTGGATCTGCCTGGAAAAGCCGCAGCCGGATGCAAAAATCGGCTTTGCGAGGGCGGCGGGGCTGGTGGGCCGCTCGGGTGGGGCTGCCCGGGTGCCCACCCGGGCGGGGGGATGCGCTGGCGTTTCCCCGCCGCTCTCGAAGGGACCCAGAATTCAAGGGGAAGGAATCAGCAATTTGTAGTTGCAGCTCCGCTCCCCTCCAGGGGCTCGGCAGCCGCAGCGGAGGCAATTCCTGCCTCGTCACGGCTGTTCGTGGGAAGCGGCGCCGGGCTGGGTCCGCGGGAGGAAGAGGAGGGATGCGGAGCTGGCCGGTGGGAGACGACGAAGAGCGTTCCCTCGTCGTTCCCTCCCATCCCGCTGTCGTTTCGTGGCCGACCCGGGAGCGCGGAACCTGCCGGGAAGCTGAAATTTGGGGCAGATCGCTGCGGTGAAATGAGTCTTGGAGAGGGGGGGAAAAATTATTAAATGACCTGGATAAAAAGCTAAAAGGAGGGAGAAATGCAAAGCGGCTCAGATGCAGCGGGGTTCGGAGGAGCCGCGTGGGAGGCGGCAGCAGGCAGCGCAGGACTGTGCCGTGGCGGGATGCGCTCGGCACCGGGCTTTGCCGGCGCCGCACGGCTCCGCTGATGCTTCCGGAAGGGTTTGGTGGGCTCGTCCTGGCGCCGGCACGTTGCTGCCTTGCTGCTTTGTCCCCAGCCAGGTGACGGCGCGAGGGAAGGGTGCTCCGGCGTCTTGCCAAGGCGATGCCGCGCTGCCCGCCCTGCCCCGGCCCCCGCGGTTTCGGGGAAGCCCGGGCACGCGTGGGGAGCCTGGCGCGGGCGGGCGAGCGGCGCTGGCACCCGGCGGGGCCCTGACGTCTCCCCTCCTCTCTCCCGCAGACCCTCTTCCAGAGCCCCGACGAGGGCTGGCAGGTTTACACCTCGGCGCAAGCCCCCGACGGCAAATGCCTCTGCACGGCCGTCATCCCCGTCCAGGGCACTTGCTCCCGCGACCTGCGCAGCCACCAGCTCCGCCAGCTCATGGAGAAGGTGAGCGTTGGCCGGCCCGGCGCTCATCGGCGTTGCCGGCCCAGCCTGCTAACGAAGCGGGTAATTTGTGGGTGGGAGGATGCCCAGTAGCGTGGACGTCCGTGGTGGGGGAGCCCCTTCCAGCGTGGGTGCAGCCCACGGTGGGGTGTGACGGGCTCGTCCCTTCCCCTGGGCCACGCGGTGGCCACATCCCGGCGAGGACGCCCACGGCTGCCTCCTTCCCTGCGTAATATCGCTGTGCCAAGAGCTGCTCTTTGCCGGCACGAGCAGCCTCAACGCCGCTGCATCCCGCCGCGCAGAGGAGCGTGGGCGTCCTCCTGCGTGGCCGTGAGGTTTGCTGGAAGGGCGTCGCCGTGCCGCCACGCATCCGTGGTGCCGCCGGCACGTGGCGACGCCCCCGTCGCACGAACCGAGCCCGCCACGTGGCCGCAGAGATGAAATCAGCCCGGAGATAAAGCCCAAGCGTGCTTTAGCCCCCGTGAGCCGAACGATGCTTAAGGAGGCCGGGTGGTTCCCCGTGCGGACCGGGGGACGCCGGGTTTCCCACGGGGGTCCCACGCTCCCGGCCCCTTCCCCGTGGGCTCTGCGGGAAGGCTGGCAGCAGCCATAGCCTCCCGCTCCCCGCGGCGGGGAGCCGTGCGCCGGAGCAGGGCTCATTTCATTTCCCCCTGGTTTTTACACGTCCGCACGGGCAGGCACACCGCAAACCCGATTAAACTTTTATTATAACGTGCTGCAAAAACGCCTCTGAAGCAGCTCCCTTCCGAGGCGGCGGCGGCACCGTAAATACCAGCGGGGCTGGCGCTAATAAATAAATAAGCGTTTGAGGAACACGGCTGCGTTCGCGTCATTTGAAAGCGTGGAAACAAAATAACTTCGCTGGCTGCGGCAGATGAAATTAAAGAATGAAAGCTCATAGACCGGGCTGGGAAATGTGCGCTCGGATGGTTTAAAAAAACAAATAACAGCTGAAGCAGGATGAGGAAAACGCATTATTTTATACATTAAAGCTGCAGGGGGAAGAGTTTTCTCGCAAGCATTTACATAAACGCCGGTGCGGTGGAGCAGGAGCTGCTCGTCCTGCGGCTCCCCGGGGACGGGGCCGCCGGGATGGGGCCTCCCGGGGCCGTGTTCCCACCAGCACCCGGTGACCTGGGGGCTGTTCTCCCTTCCCCATCCCCTCTCTGCCTCCACACCCCAAATTTCCCCAGCCCAAGCCTCTTCGTTAGCAGCAGAGCTGGGCAGGGGCCGTGTTAATGAGCCAGGGCGTTCTCACCCCCTCCGCCGTCCCACCACGCAGGTGCAGAACATCTCCCAGTCGATGGAGGTGCTGGACCTCCGGACCTACCGGGACCTCCAGTACGTGCGCAACACCGAGTCCCTGATGAAGGGCTTGGACTCCAGGCTGAAGGTGGCTGCTGAGAGCCAGAAGAGCCTCAACGCCAAGAGCTTCCAGGTGAGCCCGTGCCCCCCGACGCCTCTCGTGCCCCGTGGGACCGGCTGCCGGGTTTGGCAGCCCTCCCCGAGCACGCGGTGCTGCGTGATGCCACGACGCGGGTGGGCAGCCTGGGAAGGGTCTTGATTTTGGCGGTGCCGGGGGGCCGAGCATCCCTGCGGCGGTGCTGGGGGGCCAAGCGTCCCTGCGGCGGTGCTGGGGGGCCGAGCATCCCTGTGGCGGTCCCAGAGCCGAGCGTCCCTGCGGTGGTCCCAGGTGGCCAAGCATCCCTGCGGTGGTCCCAGGGGCTGAGCGTCCCCGTGGTGGTCTCAGGGCCGAGCATCCCTGTGTCACCTGAGAGTGCAGGGTGGGTGCGGTGCAGGAGCAGGAAAGGGTGCCCAGCCACGGTGGGCGCAGGGCGAACCCACCCGGGGCCGCATCCTGCCGCCTCCCCGGGTGCGGCGGGGGGAGCTGGGCTGGTGACGGGATGAGATGGCCAATTCCCAGCCCATCTGGCTGCGAATCGACACCTTTAATTAAACAAAACACGGCTCTTCCCCGGCAAAGCCACGCTTTCCGCCTGACGGGTGGCAGCCGCCAGCGCCGCGTCCTGATCGATGCAGGCTGCAAGTCAATGCTGCCCGTGCTGCAGCGGCTCTGCACCCCCAAGAAATCCCATTACCTGCCCCCCTGCCGGGGCACTGCTTTATTTTGGGAGCCTCAAGGCTTCATCCTGACAGCTAAAGAGTGTTTCTGTCTCGGGAGCGGCTGATTCTTGGCGCTGAAATGGGCCGGAGGAGGCTCGGGTGGCCGCTGGGCGCTGGCAGTTGCAGAGACGAGACATTGATTAAACATCGGAGCTGCAGCAAATGTCTCGGCTGCTTTAATCGCAGCAGGAGGTGCTGAGCCCCACGACCGGGATGCAATCCCTCCAAGACACGGGAACGCTGGCCCAGCAACGCCGCCCTGAAATGAAAGGCGAGGAGGGAGGAGAGGTGCTGGCGAGGCGGGCTTGCTCCCGGGAAAACCCGCCGAGCCGTGGGACGGCGAGCGGGGCCGGGGCCTCGGAGCGGGACGGAGGTGCTGGCTGTGGATTTACAGCGTCCTTGAGCGAAGGAGACTCGCTGGAGTGGCTCGCAGCCAGGGCCAGCTCGCTGCCGTGCTTCCCTGCCACGCCGGCGCGGTGGCTGGCCCGAGCCCGGCAGGATCGCGCCTGGCTCCCGGGGCCCGAGCATCCCTGCGGCGCGCAGGGCGCTGGGTGCCCGCGCACCCGTTGCCTGCAGCCGTCGCCCGTCCCTGGCTCGCTCTCCCCACCCCATGCTCGCACCCCGTTCCCGTGTCGGCTGTCGGGGACCTGCTCAGCCTTCGCCCGCCGGACGGCCGAAGCCTTTGCCTGGGTGCTTGCAGGCCAAGGTCAAAACGCCTCTTAACCTTCTCCTTGTGCTGGAATAAGCGGAGATTTTTAAACCCTGGGCCTGGCACATAACTCTGCCCGTTGCTCTCGTTCCCCCAGCACGGTCACTGTGTGGAGCATCGCCCCGTGCCGTCACCCCGCTGCTCCTGGCGTGGGTGCTCCCACGGCGGGGCCGGATCCTGCCTGGTTCCCGCGCCGCGGAGCGAGGCGATAGCATCGGCTGCGGCTGATTCATTAGCTCCCGCTCCCCGAGCGCCTGGAAGATGCAAAGCCTTGTAATTGTTATTAATTACCAAGCCAGGGAACAGGGCTCGTCTCTGATGTGTTAACGAGGCTGCGCGCCGCGATCCCTGCGCTGTGCTGGAAAGCGCCTTGCTAACCCCGGAGGGACGGACAGACGGAGCCAGGCTCCAGGCCGGGGCTTAATTTAAGGGGGGGTTGATTATTTTTTCCCCTTGCCCCCCCGAACCAGGAGCTCAAGGACAAGATGACGGAGCTGCTGCCTCTGCTGCCCGTCCTGGATCAGTACAAGTCGGACACGCGGCTGATCGTGCACCTGAAGGAGGAGGTGAGGAACCTCTCCGGGAGCTTGCTGGCCATCCAGGAGGAGATGGGTGCCTACGACTACGAGGAGCTGCAGCAGCGGGTGCTGATGCTGGAGGCACGGCTGCACGCCTGCATGCAAAAACTGGGTACGGCGTCCCCCCGCCTCGGCTCCGCAGGGGGTGGGCACCCAGGGAAGCCCCGAAACCCCGCTCCCTGCCCGTGCAGGCAGGGCAGGCAGCCGATGCTGCCAGCCTCCCGTTTCGGAGAACCCAAGCCGCTGCCTGCAGCCGCCGTGCGCCCTGCCCACGCGCTGGGCCTCCTGTTTTGCTGCACTGCTGATATCTTCCGAATAATAATAATACCGGCAGCCCAGCATCCTCCGGTATGTGCCGACGGGTGTTTGCCGGTGCGGCCGGGAGCCGTGCGGGAGCTGCCTTTCCTTGCTCAGCAAGAGCTGCCGGAGCCCAGCGGTGCCTTTTCCCTACGCGTCCCCCGTCCTGCTGCCCTGTCCCCCGTCCCCTGAGACCCCCGGGGGTCCCTGGGGTGAAGGGGAGCCCTGGTCCCTCCCCGCCCGGTGCCCACGGGACCGGAGGGAGCTGGGCAATGTCGGGGGCCTGGATGCCCACCCCTAACCCCGAAATCTGTCCCTGCCCCAGGCTGCGGGAAGCTGACGGGCGTCAGCAACCCCATCACCATCCGAGCATCGGGCTCCCGCTTTGGGTCGTGGATGACCGACACGATGACGCCCAGCGCCGACAGCCGGGTGAGTGGCACGGGCACCCAGGGGTGGGGGGGAGAGCCCTGCCTGGGCTTCCCGTGGCTCTTGCGTGGCTTTTTTCTGGGCGTCTTTCCCTAAAACTCTCCCAGGCCCAAGCAGAGGTGAATTTTGCAGGCCTGGCTCTGAATTTTTGCAAAACCCCAGCACTCCTCGGGCACCTGCAACCCGCCTGGCTCGTGCTGCCGGGTCCCTCCTGGCTGTGCCTCCATGGGGATGCGTCCCTGGGGTGCACCCTGCCCGTGCACGCTGCCTGGGGTGCATGCACCTTGGTGCACACTCCCTGGGGTTCACGCTGCCCATGCACACTGTCAGGGGTCCATGCACCTCGGTGCATGCTCTCCAGGGTGCACGCTGCCTGGGTGCATGCTTCCTGGGGTGCATGCTGCCCATGCACACTGTCAGGGGTCCATGCACCTTGGTGCACGCTCCCTGGGGTGCATGCTGCCTGTGCACGCTCCCTGGGGTCCATGCACCTTGGTGCATGCTTCCTGGGGTGCACGCTGCCCATGCACACTGCCAGGGGTCCATGCACCTTGGTGCACGCTCCCTGGGGTCCATGCTGCCTGTGCACGCTCCCTGGGGTGCACCCTGCCCGTGCACGCTGCCTGGGGTCCATGCACCTCGGTGCATGCTCTCTGGGGTGCATGCTGCCTGTGCACGCTCCCTGGGGTCCATGCACCTCGGTGCATGCTCTCTGGGGTTCACACTGCCCATGCACACTGCCAGGGGTCCATGCACCTTGGTGCATGCTCTCCAGGATGCATGCTGCCTGGGTGCATGCTTCCTGGGGTGCATGCTGTCTGTGCACACTGCCAGGGGTCCATGCACCTTGGTGCATGCTCCCTGGAGTGCACGCTCCCTGGGGTACATGCTGCCTGTGCATGCTCCCTGGGGTCCATGCACCTCGGTGCACGCTCCCTGGGGTTCACGCTGCCCATGCACACTGCCAGGGTTCCATGCACCTCGGTGCATGCTCCTTGGGGTCCATGCACCTCGGTGCATGCTCTCTGGGGTTCACGCTGCCCGTGCACACTGCCAGGGGTCCATGCACCTCGTTGCATGCTTCCTGGGGTTCACGCTGCCCATGCACACTGCCAGGGGTCCACGCACCTTGGTGCATGCTCTCCAGGGTGCACGCTGCCTGTGCATGCTTCCTGGGGTCCATGCACCTTGGTGCATGCTCTCTGGGGTTCACACTGCCCATGCACATTGCCAGGGGTCCATGCACCTTGGTGCACGCTCTCCAGGGTGCACGCTGCCTGGGTGCACGCTTCCTGGGGTGCACGCTGCCCGTGCACCCGGGGTCCGCCCTGCCCGGGGTGCACGCGCCCTTGTGCACGCTCGCCGGGGTGCGAGGCCTCTGCGCCGTTGCACGCGGGGCACGCGCTGCCGCTGCGGAGCTCTGCCAAGTGCTGATGAAGGAAACGGGGCTGCCGCGGCGGGAGGCTGGGCAGGAGCTTCCCGGGAGCCTCTGCAGGCTGGAACTCAGTCAGGCTGGGTGTTTCTGACGAAAAAATTAAATTATTAAAAATTAGCCAAGCGTTTGAGCTGCAGAAAGAGCAGAAAGCACGTTTAAAGGGGGAAGCCAGGAAAACGCTGTGTCGCGGCGCGTGGGAGCAGTGCAAACGGCTGCATGTGCTGGGGGGCCGGGAGGGACGTGAATCGCGTCCGTCTGTCCTGGGAGCCAATCCTGATGGGGGTGGGGCCCCGTTGTGGCCGGGCATCCCTAACCTGAGCCCGCTGCAGGTGTGGTACATGGACGGTTACTACAAGGGCCGCCGCGTCTTGGAGTTTCGGACCTTGAACGACTTCGTGACGGGCCAGAACTTCGTGCAGCATCTCCTGCCGCATCCCTGGGCCGGCACCGGCCACGTGGTCTTCAACGGCTCCCTCTACTACAACAAATACCAGAGTAACATCGCGGTGAAGTACCACTTCCGCTCCCGCAGCGTGCTGGTGCAGCGCAGCCTCGCCGGCGCCGGCTACAACAACACCTTCCCTTATTCTTGGGGTGGTTTCTCCGACATCGACTTCATGGTGGACGAGAGCGGGCTGTGGGCCGTCTACACCACCAACCAAAACGCCGGCAACATCGTGGTGAGCCGGGTGGACCCCCAGACGCTGGAGGTCCTGCACAGCTGGGACACGGGTTACCCCAAACGCAGCGCCGGAGAGTCCTTCATGATCTGCGGCACGCTCTACGTCACCAACTCCCACCTTGCCGGCGCCAAGATCTATTTTGCCTACTACACAAACACTTCCAGCTACGAGTACACGGATATTCCCTTCCACAACCAGTATTCCCACATATCCATGCTGGACTACAACCCGCGGGAGAGGGTGCTCTACACCTGGAACAACGGCCACCAGGTCATCTACAACGTCACGCTCTTCCACGTCATAAAGACGTCGGGTGAGCTGTGACCCCGCGCCGGACTCCTCTGCGCTCCCTCCCCAGCTCTTGATTTTTCTACACGTCAGCCTCAGCCGTTCTCTCTAGGGGATGGAGCCTTCCTCCTCCTCCTCCTCCTCCTCCTCCTCTTTGATTTCTATTTTTTGCTGTTTCTTTGGTTACTTCCCGCGGTTCACGGCGCATGGAGCTCTTCTGCCTTCATTTGAGCTGACCTCGGTTGTTCTTTTGTTTGGTTTTCTTTTGGTTTTCCCAATTTACATCTTTATTTTGACGGCAAATAAAAACGGTCTCTTTGACGTTTGATGGGGCTTGTGCTGATATTTTTTTCCCCCTCAATTTTTAAAGAATTTATTATTATTCTTTGTCCCCCCTTTTCCTGCGTCCCCTCTGCGGGGGATGCCAGGAGCTGGCTGTAATCTGCAGCCCAGATGTGCGCCGGCAGCCAGCGCCGTTGTTTATGGGCATGTTTAATGCATGCGGGTGCGGCGCTGGGGAAATTACAGCAGCGCTGGGCCAGGCGAGGAGGAAGGGAAGGGAAATTACGGTGCAGCTGCGGCGAGCGGGGGGGGAGCAGACCCTGCAAGGGGGGAGCACCCCTGCGTGGGTGGCTGACCCCAAAACGAGCGCCCAAGGAGGCGGGGGCAGCGGGGTCCTGGCCCTGGGGGAGAGCAGGAACCTGCTGCCCAGAGGTGAGGGGGGACGGAGGGGATGTGGAGGGGGTGGAGGAGGGATGGAGGGGATGGAGGAGGGATGGAGGGGATGGATGGGGTGGAGGGGAGGGATGGAGGGGATGGAGGGGGTGGAGGAGGGATGGAGGAGGGATGGAGGGGATGGAGGGGATGGATGGGGTGGAGGGGAGGGATGGAGGGGATGGAGGAGGGATGGAGGGGATGGAGGGGGTGGAGGGGAGGGATGGAGGGGGTGGAGGGGGTGGAGGGGATGGAGGAGGGATGGAGGGGGTGGAGGAGGGATGGAGGGGATGGAGGGGGTGGAGTGGATGGAGGAGGGATGGAGGGGATGGAGGGGGTGGAGGGGATGGAGGAGGGGTGGAGGGGATGGATGGGGTGGAGGGGATGGAGGAGGGATGGAGGAGAGGATGGAGGGGATGGAGGGGGTGGAGGGGATGGGTGGGATGGAGGGGATGGAGGAGGGATGGAGGGGATGGATGGGGTGGAGGGGATGGAGAAGGGATGGAGGGGATGGAGGGGGTGGAGGAGGGATGGAGGGGATGGATGGGGTGGAGGGGATGGAGGAGAGGATGGAGGGGATGGATGGGGTGGAGGGGATGGAGGAGAGGATGGATGGGGTGGAGGGGATGGAGGAGAGGATGGAGGAGCTGTGGAGGGGATGGATGGGGTGGAGGGGATGGATGGGGTGGAGGGGATGGAAGGGGTGGAGAGGATGGAGGAGAGGATGGAGGGGATGGAAGGGGTGGAGAGGATGGAGGAGAGGATGGAGGGGATGGATGGGGTGGAGGGGATGGAGGAGAGGATGGAGGAGCTGTGGAGGGGATGGAGGAGATGGAAGAGGTGGAGGAGATGGAGGAGATGGGGTGGGAGGGGACAAAGGGATGGAGGAGACCCAGAGGAGGAGGCAGAGGGACCGGTGCTGCCTGGGGCTCGGCCATTCAGGCAAACCTCCTGTGGGCATGGTCAGGTGTAATAAAGCTTCAAGTGGTCCTGTAAAATCAAGTTGCAGAGCTGTGCTTCCCAGCTCAGCCTGGACCCTGCGAGGTGCTTCGCAAGCTGGGGGGGACCCCTGCAAGCAGAGCCCCCCAGACCTGGGCAGAGAGCTGCGTGGGGACGCTGGCGGGATGGGGACAGGGATGGGGACAGGGGCAGGGTGCGTTAACGCCCGCAGAGGTCCCATCAACCCTTCTGATTCCCCATCGCAGCCCTGGGACCTTCGCAGGCTTTGGGCAGGGGAAAGGGGGGGACTGGTCCAGCCCTGGAACCCCATCCCTGCCCCGAGGACGGCATTGCGGTGCCCGCGCCTGGGTCGAGAGCATAAAATCCAGGCTGGAAGCACCTTGTCACGTTTATTCTCCTCGAGAGAGGAGCGGGGAGAAGAGGATAATCCCCGCTAATCCCATCAGCTGCTTGTGTGCAAGAGGAGCGGGCTCGGAGGGCCGCAGCGGTGCTGGATCTCGGCACCCCCTCCCTGTGCGGCCGTGTTTCGGGATGCCGGGAAGCTTGGCTCGCCCCGATGATGCTGATGGGCTCGTTGGGGGGGCCACCAGGGGTCCTGGGGGAGGAGAAGACCCTTGCGTGCCCCTTCTGCAGAGCATCCAGGCGCTCGGGGAAGCACCTCGGCCCCGGCGCCGGCCGGGTGCTGCTGGGTTTGGGTGCTGGGCTCCCACCCTGCGCAGGCAGCATCCGATGAAGCACATCCCTGCTTTTCCAGCTTCATTCCGGCTGGGCCGTGACCACGGGAAGGCGATTAACCCCACGCTGCGAGCCCCGACCGAAGCATCTCTGCCCCAGCCCCTGCGAGCAGGCCGTGAAGGGTGGCTCGGCCAAAACCCCGCCAGCCACTTTTCACACCGTGGCTTGAGGCTCGCTCATGCAGGGAGGTTAATTTGCTGTCGGAAGCACGTGCGGGCCAGCGGCCAAGAGCAGGCACGGCTCCGGCGCCCAGCCTGGCACGGCGAGGATGGTTATTGAGCAAAGCCAGGTGAGGAGGAGGAGGATGGAGGACTTTGCAAGGGGTGTGTGCTGTGCAGCCACACGCTGGCCGGCTCCGGCAGCGGCTGGCAGCCCCCTGCAGCTGTTATTTAGCAATCAGTGCCTGAGCAAGGCTCCCCAGCTCGGCAGAGCCTGCGTCCAAGCGGCCTGGGGACCGGGATATTAACCCGGGCTCGGCCCGCAGCACGGCTGCTGCTCGCCCGCCAGGAGCATTCGCTTCTCACCCCGCGGCTTCCAGCAAAGCGAGGGTGGGGAGGGCTCCCTGGCAGTGGGTGACCATGGCAGGAGGCACGCAGCGGGGTGCCGGCTGCTGCGGTGCAAAGCGAGCGGGGAACAGCAAGGAGGAGGAGTGCATGCCTGCCTCCCATCTCATCCCATCCCATCCCATCCCATCCCATCCCATCCCATCCCATCCCCATCCCCATCCCATCCCATCCCATCCCCATCCCTTCCTCATCCCCTCCCCATCCCCTCCTATCCAGTCCCCATCCTCATCCTGATCCTCATCCCCATCCTATCCCTCCTATCCAATTCCATCCCCTCCCACCCCCATCCCATCCCCTCCCCTCCTCTCCTATCCAATCCCATCCCCATCCAATCCCCATCCCATCGCTATCCTCATCCCGATCCTCATCCCCATCCCCTCCTGTCCCATCCCATCCCCATCCCATCCCATCCCATCCCATCCCATCCCATCCCATCCCACACAAGTGTCCCAGGTGCCACTTGTCACCCGTGCCACGAGCCCTGGGCACGGAGCTGTGCCAGGGGCACAGGCCTGGGCACCACAGAGGTCTCTGGACCTCGGCGCCCTCGGCAGCTCCGCGCAGGAGGGTCCCGTGCCGCAGTTACGCATTCCCGGTGCCAGAGATGCCGCAGGGGCAGCCCCAGGGCTGACACGGAGCCCCAGGGGTGGCCACCGGCAGCCAACCCCCCCTCGAGCCCTGCCCCGCAGCATCTCTCCAAGGCTCTTCCCGCTTCTCCCCTCCACCGGCGCTGGCGATCACCCCCAGCCTGGCTTTAGCTCCCCAAATGCCACCGCAGCACCAGCGGGCTCGGTAACGAGGATCGATGGGGCTGAGCTCAAGCTTCGGGAAAAGGCTCGGGGTAGCGGAGCAGCGGGACAAGGACGATGCCACCGACTGCCACGCAGGGACCTTGGTCACCTTCGCTGCACCTGCAGCCCCGGGCGGCCTTAGAGGGGGACCCCGCGTGGGGCCGGGGAGCCCCGTCCCCGCCGAGGCCATGCGGCGAGTGCTGCAGTGCAGCTGCTGTCGGAGGCGCGTTCGGTCGGTGCCTACAGCCGGGGAAAAACCCAACCCGGCGCGCTTTTCCTTTCTGCTGCTATTTATTAGGCTACAAAAGAAGGGAGGGTGGGAAAAAATAACCCAGGGCACTTAATAACCTTACACATGTAGAAACTCTTCTGGAAAACAGCCTGTCTCCCTGCCCGAAATCACTCATCCTGCAGGCTGGGTTTTTCCAGCTTATTGTAATTCTCGCGAAGGCTCAGCCCTAATAGGAGCCGAATTGGTTATTCAGCGCCGATCCCGGCTGGGGACGGAGCCGGACGAGGGGGGGGGACGGTGGGGGCGGCGGTGGCTGCGGCTCCTTTGCCTGGTGTTAAAAAAGGCTTTCCAAAATATTCTGGATGTGCCCAACGCCCAGGGTGCCCAGACCCCGAGAAACCCCCCAAAGGGGCCACGATGGCGCCCGTGCTGGGTCCCCAGCGGTGTGGGCTCGGTGGGACCCCGGTGGGACACCCGCCCGAGCCCGGGGAACCGTCTGCTGCCTCGCCGAGCCCCAGCCCTCCCGTTAATAACTCGCTTCGTCATTAAGCGTCAGCAAATCCACCCCCGCGCCTGCCCGAGCCGGGGATACGGCACTAATCATGTTTACTGCAGAGCCGGATTGTTGTGTTCGCAGCCGCTGCGCCCGTCACGGCCCGCTGGGGACTTTCCCCCGAACGAAAAAGCAGCGGGAGCTCAATAATTGAGGCTTATTTATGGAAGGGAAGCTGTTAGCGGCGGGAGCGTATAGCTAAAATAGGCCGCGGCAAAGAAAAAGCCGGGCTTCCATCCCTCGTCCCCCTCTGCGCGCGGGACGCGCCGCTCGCCGGCCCACGCTGGGGCCGTATCGGCCGCCCCGGGTGCCTTGGTGGCCCCTCGGCGGGGAGAAGCGAGGGGTTGGGGTCTCCCGCGGGGCCAAACTGGTGCTGGTGGAGGGAGCAGTCCCTGAGCTTGGTGGTGGCGTCCCCGCGTCCTCCCGGGTGGGGGCCGGCGGCCGGGAGCGGGGCACGGCCCCGCGTACAGGTATCTGCTCTCCAGCACATACAGAGAGCTGTAAGGGCTCTGGAAATCTTGGCTGTAATATAGACATCTTGGCTAGAATATAGATATCTTAGCCAGAATATACAGAAATCAGCTAGAATATAGACATCTTAGCTAGAATATAGGGAAATCAGCTAGAATATATACATATTAGCTAGAATATATGGAAATCTTAGCTATGATATATACATATTAGCTAGAATATATAGAAATCAGCTATAATATATACATATTAGCTAGAATATAGGGAAATCTTAGCTAGAATATAGACATATTAGCTAGAATATATGGAAATCTTAGCTATGATATAATCATATTAGCTAGAATATAGACATATTAGCTAGAATATATAAAAATCTTAGCTGTAATTCCTACATCTTAGCTAGAATATATGGAAATCTTAGCTAGAATATATACACATTAGCTAGAATATATACACATTAGCTAGAATATATAGAAATCTTAGCTATGATATATACATATTAGCTAGAATATAGACATATTAGCTAGAATATATGGAAATCAGCTAGAATATAGACATATTAGCTAGAATATATGGAAATAGCTAGAATATAGACATATTAGCTAGAATATATGGAAATAGCTAGAATATAGACATATTAGCTAGAATATATAGAAATCTTAGGTAGAATATATACATATTAGCTAGAATATATGGCAATCAGCTAGAATATAGACATATTAGCTAGAATATAGATATATTAGCTAGAATATATGGAAATCAGCTATAATATATATATTAGCTAGAATATATAGAAATCTTAGCTAGGATATAGACATATTAGCTAGAATATATGGAAATCTTAGCTATAATATATAGAAATCTCAGCTACAATATATACATATTAGCTAGAATATATGAAAATCAGCTATGATATATACATCTTAGCTAGAATATAGACATATTAGCTAGAATATAGAGAAATCAGCTATGATATATACATATTAGCTACAATATAGACATATTAGCTGTAATATATGAAAATCAGCTAGAATATATACATATTAGCTAGAATATATGGAAATCAGCTAGTATATAGACATATTAGCTAGCATATAGGGAAATCAGCCATGATATATACATCTTAGCTAGAATATATAGAAATCTTAGCTACAATATAGACATCTTAGCTGTAATAGATGGAAACCGTAGCTAGACCACCTGCATCCCAGCTAGAACACCTACAGGTACCTGTGAGACAGAGCTGTCTATAATATTATATTATATTATATTATATTATATTATATTATATTATATTATATTATATTATATTATATTATATTATATTATATTATATTATATATTTTCTATTCTATTCTATTCTATTCTTTATTTATTTTATTTTATTTTATTTTATTTTATTTTATTCCAGCGTATCACAAAATGAGCTATGAATAAACCGTAGCTCGTGCAGAAGAGGCTTTATTTATGGGTTTCAGCTGCGTTCGCTCGGCGAGGGCCCGGCGCGGCGGGCAGGAACACCGCCGAGAGCCCCCTTCCGCCGGCCCGGCCGGCAGCGGGGGAAGCTGCAGGTATAAATTTCACCTCCCATATCCCACCTCTGCGCCTGCTTTTTAGTTTTTTATCTTATTGGGATTATTCCAGCCATCTCGGGGGCTCCCTACGGACGCTCGTGCTCCACGGGAGGCTCCCGGCTCAGATTTGGCAAACGCAAGCCCCGGTTCGGCAAGGGGCCGGCGCCAGGGCCAAAGCACGGGTGTAAAAAACTCCCCCCCTCCCCAAATCGGGAAAACCAATTTTCCTTCATCTTTCATTAATTAGCTCTCGCTAATGAAAGCATCACATTTCCATGCCGACCCAGGATTCCCAGCCCGGTACCACAGCAATAGCTGGAAATTAAACCAATAAATAATAGATGCTCGCCGTTAATGAACTCATTTAAAATGGAGATTTTCATTTTTTTAACGTCACAACTTCTGCTGCTCGCGGCGCCGCCATTAGCGCTTCCCTGGAAGCAGAATTACCTCGGTGAACAGCAATCGATTCCTTTTATTAGCAAATTGAGAGGCGCTTTAATATTTATCAGTTTATTGTTAAGAAATCACCCGGGAGGAAAATGCCCCCCCCCCCAACTCCACTTCCAATCCCACGCAAACTTTCCAGAATTAAATTTATTAGGGGTATAAATTTATAATGGCTTAACTCGCTCCACGGATGGAATAGATATCGCGAATGTAATTTTCCAAACCGGTGATGAGCGCGTCTGAGGGGTTTAGGTTTTTTTATGGCAAAGTAACACAGGCTAATGCATGGCACAACGGCAAAATGTATTGATGTATAGGAAAGATCAGGAAAAAAATGGGGTGGTGACTGGCCTGTGCTCTGTTACAGCCGGGGCAGGGCTGGGAGGCTGGGTGCAGGGTGGGGACAGAGCCGGGCGGGATATGGGGACAGAGCCGGGCGGGATATGGGGACAGAGCCAGCCGGGATATGGGGACAGAGCCAGGCGGGATATGGGGACAGAGCCGGGCGGGATATGGGGACAGAACCGGGCGGGATATGGGGACAGAGCCAGGTGGGATGTGGGGACAGAGCCGGGCGGGATATGGGGACAGAGCCAGGCGGGATATGGGGACAGAGCCGGGCAGGATATGGGGACAGAGCCGGGCGGGATTTGGGGACAGAGCCGGGCGGGATTTGGGGACAGAACCGGGCGGGATATGGGGACAGAGCCAGGTGGGATGTGGGGACAGAGCCGGGCGGGATATGGGGACAGAGCCGGGCGGGATATGGGGACAGAGCCAGGTGGGATGTGGGGACAGAGCCGGGCGGGATATGGGGACAGAGCCAGGCAGGATATGGGGACAGAGCCGGGCGGGATATGGGGACAGAGCCAGCTGGGATATGGGGACAGAGCCAGGTGGGATGTGGGGACAGAGCCAGGCGGGATATGGGGACAGAGCCAGGCGGGATATGGGGACAGAGCAAGGCAGGATATGGGGACAGAGCCGGGCGGGATATGGGGACAGAGCCAGCTGGGATATCGGGACAGAGCCAGGCGGGATATGGGGACAGAGCCAGGCGGGATATGGGGACAGAGCCAGGCAGGATATGGGGACAGAGCGGGGCGGGATATGGGGACAGAGCCAGCTGGGATATCGGGACAGAGCCAGCCGGGATATGGGGACAGAGCCAGCTGGGATATGGGGACAAAGGCAGCCAGGACATCGGGACCAAGGCAGCCGGGACATCGGGACCAAGGCAGCCGGGATTTCGCCTGGCTCCGAGGACGACGCCGGCAGCCGAAGCCCGTGCCGCGCCCGTGCCGCGCGGCGAGGTGCTCCTGCTCCCGAAGGCAGCATCTCCTCCCCGGCCACCGCCGTCCTCCAGCAGCTGCAGCCCAGGAGGCCCCAGTCCGCCAAAGGCTCATTTAAACCCGGCTAATTTACGGCTTTGGCGGGTCCAAATGATCCGGGCTGCCTCTGCCTCCTGCCCTGTCAGGGGTGGCGGAGGGCGGGAGCCTGTGGAGCACGTATGAGCGGCTCCGGAAGAAAAATGAAGGGGAAAAAAAAATATAAAAAGACAAATGGGGTCTAATTGGCGTAATGGGGTCTAATTTGTTTTCAAAAGCCGCCTCTCTCCTGACCCGGGGAATTGGCATCGCGTGAAAAATACCTGCAGCATGCGAATGAGCCGGCTTCTCGGCAGCTTTATGGATCCCACCTGACACAAGCCCCTCGTTAAATCAAAACAGAGATAGCGCAAGAATTAAACTGTCAGGATAACGCATGCCGGTCTTTGCTGGGTAGCAGCGGCGCCCGCGGCCGGGTCCCGCTTCGGCCGGGAGCGATGTGGCAGGGCAGGGTGTTATCCCTCACCCTCCCAGGGCAGAGAGGGGCAGGGCTGGGACGGGGCAGGGGGGCAAAGACCCCCAGCCTCCCTTCGCCGGCGGTAACTCCCCCAGCAGCCGCTTGCTGAGCGGAGAGCTATTGCTGGCTGTGATAACCACCCCCGACCATCAATTATTATCTAAGCCCCGGCGTAGTTTGATGGCTGGAATCGGTCGCCCGGCTTCTGCGGGGGGCCAGGGCCTTTCAGATGAACCAGGGGATGGAAGAGGCTTAAAAAGCAATAACTGCAGGCACGCCAGCCCGGCCAGCTCACGGGGAAAATAAAAGTGCCTTTGGAGCCTGCCGGGGCACAGGGAGGGGACGCCGGGCTGGCACCGGTTCCACCGGGCTCGCACCGAGCCCTGTCCCAGGGCAGATGAATCTGCTTCGTTAAGCACAGCACCGGTCTGGCAGGAAAACGAAGGACTTTAAATCACTGCTCCCTTCTGATGGGACCAGGCTTTGGCATCGCTTCCCTCCGGTGCCAGTCACCCAACGGCACCCCTGGGTGTGAGGCTGGGTGCTAGGGCATGGCCAGCTGCTCCCCAAAATGTCTGTAAGGAGCAAACGCCAGCTCCTCTCCTCTCGCTGTCTCCATCCACCCATCCATCCATCCATCCACCCACCCACCATCCATCCACATAGAATCATAGAATTGTTAAGGTTGGAAAAGACCCTTAAGATCATCAAGTCCAACCATTAACCCAGCACTGCCAAGGCCACCACTAACCCATGTCCTCAAGCACCGCATCTCCCCGTCTTTTAAATACCTCCAGGGATGGGGACTCAGCCCCTGCCCTGGGAAGCCTGTTCCAATGCCTGACCATCCACCCATCCACCCATCCACCCACCCATCGACCCATCCATCCATCCACCCATCCACCCACCCATCGACCCATCCATCCATCCATCCACCCACCCATCGACCCATCCATCCATCCATCCACCCACCCATCGACCCATCCATCCATCCATCCACCCATCCACCCATCCATCCATCCACCCATCCATCCACCCATCCATCCATCCATCCATCCATCCATCCATCCATCCACCCACCCATCGACCCATCCATCCATCCATCCATCCACCCATCCATCCACCCATCCACCCACCCATCGACCCATCCATCCATCCATCCATCCACCCATCCATCCACCCATCCATCCACCCATTGACCCATCCATCCATCCATCCACCCATCCACCCATCCATCCATCCACCCATCCATCCACCCATCCATCCATCCATCCATCCATCCATCCATCCATCCATCCATCCATCCACCCACCCATCAACCCATCCATCCATCCATCCATCCATCCATCCACCCATCGACCCATCCATCCATCCATCCATCCACCCACCCATTGACCCATCCACCCATCGACCCATCCACCTATCCACCCACCCACCCCCCACCCACCCATTGACCCACCCACCCCAGCTGAGCATCACAGCTCCTCTCCCAGCCCAGCTGGGGCCGGTTGAGCCTATATTAGGAGCTCTGCCAGCCGCAGCTGCCCATGGCAGGGCTCAGATCCTGCCTGCACCTCAAGCTGCCTCCTCTTCCTCCTCCTGCCAGAAGATGCAACCGGGCGACAGCAGCTCTCGCCCGTTCAAGCAAAGGAAAAGCCTTGGTAGGTTGCTGGGGACAAGGGGAGCAGCAGAGCAGGGACACTGGGACGGCCTGCGCTTACTGCTCCTTCTTTTCTCTTCCGCAGCCACCAGGATGCACGAGGTGACGGAGATCCGGATGAAATACCCCAACAAGATCCCGGTAAGGGCTGTGGCCAGCTGAAAGGCAAGCTGGGAGGGTCTCTGCTAAAGGCTTCACGGCTCTGCTCCTCCGGGCACTCCTGCAGCGTGGTCCCAAAGCCTCCCAGTCCCCGTCTCCCCCTCCAGCATCTTCTCCCCGCTGCAGGTGGTTGTGGAGCGCTACCAGAAGGAGAAGACCTTGCCTCCCCTGACCAGGACCAAGTTCCTGGTGTCCCAGGACCTGCCCCTGTCCCAGCTTGCTGTCACCCTGCGGTAAGGGGTTAATGACGCAGAGGGGCCAAGGCGGGGGCTCCGCAGCCCTGGCCCAGGGCAAAAGCCCTGTCTAGATGCAGCTGGTCCTTGAAGCCACTTTGGCTGCTCCAGTGGGCAAGTGGCTAGTCTTAGCCTAACGCAATTAGCCTTTGCAATTAGCATTTGCTTGCCAATGCATGGGGTGCGTGGGGCACAATTCCTCCGCCCTCGCTGGGGTGAAAGGTGCCCGTTAGCCCCTTCCCTGGGGAGCTGCAGGGCTAATTGGGGCTGCAAACGAGCAGCACCGGCGCAGCTGCCTGGAAACCTTTGTGCCCTGGGCTCTGCTCGCCATCCCTCCCAAGGACCAACATCTCCTGGTAGCACGGTTCGGGACAGACGGAGGGGAGAGCTTGTGGCTGGGGGTGGGCCCTTACAGAGGGTTTGGGGAGCAGCTGACCGCGCCCTAGCACCCACCCTCGTGCCTGTGGGTGCTGGTGGGTGGCTGGCACCAGAGGGAGGTGATGCTGAAGCCCGGTCCCTTTGGGAAGGGACCACAAGCACCGTGTCCCCATGGATGGGTCCTCCCCACGGTGCGGGGCAGCGCTCACCCGCGCGCCGTCTTCGCCATCCTCTCGGCAGGACGCGGCTCTGCCTGGCCTCCTCCCAGACCTTCTACCTGCTGGTGAACGACAAAGGGCTGCCCAACATGGCCGTCACCATGCAGGAGCTGTACCGTGACAACAGGGACGAGGACGGCTTTCTCTACCTGACCTACGCCTCCCAGGAGATGTTCGGCAGCTCGTCCTCCAGCGAGCCAGCGGCTGCTTGACCACGAAACCACTTGCCACCACCGTGTCCCCGTGGCTGCTCGTCTCAGGACTCCGATGCCGGTGAGGTCCGGGATGTCTCTCTCCAAACTCGGCTTAAAATCTGTGGGGAGCCCCAGGCTGTGGCTGGACCAAACCTCACCTCTCTGGCTGCTGTTTGACCGGCTCAGCTTTGTAATGGTCTTAAACTCGGCTCAACGCCTCCTTCATCTTGTGCCTTTAGTCACAAATTCCTCTCCAAACAGAGCAGAGGATGGTGCTGGTCTACTCTGACCCACGGGAAGGCTGTTCTTCTGACAGGCTCTTCCAAAGGGCTTTACAGCCTGTCGTCCCTGCCCAGGAACTTAGGCTCCTCCTAAACGCCGGCCCTAATGGGATCGGGTACGGGGCGTTCCATGGTTTGCGCAGGTTTTTGTTAAGCTGCGTGTCTGTTCCAGCTGCTGCGAGAGCAGCCCTGCTCCTGAAACGTGGAATAAAGGAGATTTGGCTGGTGCCCCGGCATCTAAACGCAGCTCGGCCCTTGGCTATAGAGCCGGTCTTAACCTTGGGGCTTTGTCCCTGGCTTTGCTGGGCTGGGGGAGCGAGAGCACGGGGAGGGGAGAGCGCTCTGCTCCCACCGGTGCAAAAGCAGCCTGGGAGAGAGCCTCCTGCAGAAAAGCAGCTCCCCTCTGCAGAATGGGGGGTTCACCCCCCCCCCAGCACCCCAAGGAGGGGGTACACGGCTAAAAGCTGCGGCAAAGATAAACTGAGCTCAAATCGTGGTGTTGTGCTGTGAGTCAGACATAAATGCTTCCTGCCACCGATACTGCAAAATGCCTCTTAAATATTTAAGGCTTCCCTTGCTGTAAAACGTATTGTCACACTGGGTGAGTATTTCATGCACGTTTCGTGTTAAAATGTTAATAAATAAGCTCTAAAATTAGCTGTCACAACAGCAGGAGCTGGGGCCCTGCTGCACGGGGGGGAGCTGAGCCAAGTCCCGCTCCCGCACGGGGATGGGGAGCTGGGCTCTGCGCCGTGCCCCCGGCCTGGATGCGGCCCCAACTGCGCAGCAGCAGGGTTCTCCCGAGGCTTCGGGCTGAGCTGGGGTATTTGGGGGGCAACAGCTCCGGGCCAGGCGGCCGCTGGAGGCAAGGGGTGAGCCCTAGTGATGAGGAGCCTGGCTTGGCACCTTGGGGTGCAGCTGATGCTCGGCTCCCGGGTGCCCGGCTGTGGCTCCCGGGTGCCCGGCTGTGGCTCCCAGTGCCCGGCCGTGGCTCCCGGGCTGCTGGCGGGGCGAAACAGGCAGAGCTGCCCCTGCCCGGGCCAGGCAGGAGCACGGGGAGTAGCTAGAGCAGCCCTGCCGTGAAACCGGCACGGAGCTGCACCCCTTAAAGCAAAGAGCAGAGCACAGAGGATCTGCAGACCTGATTTTCCCGAGGAAAGGAGCTCAAACCCCATGTTTATGGCGTTGCTGAGCTGTGGGCCCTGTTAGCTCGGTGCTGCAGGGGATGTCTCTGCCGTGGGGGGACGGCTGCCGCCTGCCCCATCCCCTTCACCGGAGCTCCGTCACCCTTTTCCCCGTCCGTTATCCCAGCCTCTGCCACTGCTGGAGCTTCCCGGGCAGATGTTCGGAGGCAGCGCTCGCTCCCCGCGCAGACACCTTCCTGCTTGGCTTTTTCTTTTCTTTTTTTTCCCCCAAACATATATTTAACTTGTCAGCCTGCAGCTGATCTGCTTACACCTAAACCCGTCTCTCTCCCCGCTGAACGGGGAAGGGGCTGGCAAGCCTCGCAGTGTTTGCACACACACGCAGCCTCTACGCTCGATCACCTCTAGGCATCCTGTAATTAAAACTGCGAGCTCTCTGGGGCGAGGACTCGGTTTTATCTCTTTGTATCATTTAGTAGGGTCCCTGCAGCCCCGAGGGGTGGCTCTGAGCAGCCTGGACGTTCGGTTGCCTCCATGCTGAATTGCCTTTCTGCGTGCGCGTACGTTATTTTTCCACGAGCATCCCTTGGATGCCTGAAAACCGCCTGGAAGCCCCCGGGCTACGAGCAAAAGGGAGAAGCCGCCTGCGTCGTAGGGAGGGGGACAGGGGAGCCCTCCCTCCATCCATCCTCTCCCGTCCCAAGCTCCTGTCAGAGCAGGATGGATGGGGCTGGCATTTGCTAGATGAAGGTGTATTTTTCACTAGGAGCAGAGAATTGCTTCCCAGAGAGCTGCATTCCGAAGGAGGGCTTGAAAGCAAGGCGAGCCCGATGAGGCTTGCAGCCGCGCTCCCCCGAAAGCTTTCGCTGCTCGGAGCATCACCTCCGCGCCAGGCGCGTGAAGGATGGGCTGCTTTGCCCTGCCAGTAACAAAAAAAGTCTCCATTAGAGGCTGAATTAACGCTGAAGGCTCGCAGAGCTGCGAGACGTGGCACCGCGTGGGTTCAGAGCAGGTCCAGCTCTTTAATTACCTCGCGGGGGGATAACTTCTGAAACAAAGGGGGCTGGAGCGGAGGGGGCAAAGAAGGGGGGAGCAGCGCGGGAAAGCCCTGCTCTCCGCTGGGAAAGAGCTTTGCTCGCGTATCCGATCCGCTTTCCTGCCCTTCTTCCATCTCCCCTCATCCCGGGAGGGAGGGGAAGCCCCAAAGGCTGTTTCCTTGCAGATGTCGGGGCGTACGCCGCGAGGATGAGTCCTAGGAGGAAGGCTGCGCTCCAGCACGAAGCCGAAGGGTTCCCATCACCCAGCCCAGTCAGAGCACCCGTGCGGGCATCGGCAAAGCCCCGGGGCGCCCTGGAAGGGCCCTGCTGCCTTCCAGGCTCATTGCTGAACCAAATCCGAAGCCTTGCAGTCTTCAGGGAAGTCCACAAAGGCAAAAATGCCCGAGCCCCCTGGGCGCACTGAAGCGAGCTCGGGGAACCCGAGACTCGGCTTTTCCCCACCCCGAAGCCCCCGCGGGGGCAGCTGGGGGAAGATGCCCTCAGAGCCCTTCTCCCTGGGCAGGTTTTGCCAGGAAAAAAGTACTTTTAGGGACAGCGGGAGACAGCATCGGGGCCGCCCCATGGGCCCCAGCGGGGGGACGCTGGCAGGAGCCGTCGCTGCTGCGGGCTGCAGCCGGGCAGGGCGCATCAGCGCGGATTCCTGGAGAACCTGGGTCTCCCTCGGGATCCCACCTTTGGAAAGAGAGGACAACAGAACCGCGCGCCCTCCCCGGGCTCGGCAGACCAGGAGCACCCATCCAGACGCAGGGGTGCTGAAGGATGCTCTTCACATCTTTCATTTCTTCTGGTGAATCAGTTAACAAAAAAACCGCCAAGCAGCATTTTACGGGATGCCGATGGACTTTTTGCTGGTTCATTTATTTTGCTAAATGCCATTTGTAATCGCAAGCTGCCCGCACGAGTACAAATATAATTACATATTTATTGCCAATATAATTCTGAGTTAATTATACGGCAACTAATTTTCTCAGCGGGGGTTTGCAATATTTGGGTGTAAAGGAGACAGCAGTAATTCTGAGCACTTTCCTCCCCTGTTCCTTGAACGGAGCGTGCGCCGGTGCTCCCTTCCTCTCCAGAGGCACCAAAGGCGACCGGGCGCAGAAGCCGCCTTCCCTCCAGATGTTGCCGAGCGCCGAGCTTTCCCGACGCGCGCCGCTGGACAGGATTTCACCTCCTCGCTCCTCGTTAAGATTCCCTTCGCAGCCGTTTTGTGTGTTCATTAGCGGGTAAATCTCTATTGTTGGACTCTTTATCAGTTGGAAGAATTGCCATGCCTTTGTTTTGGAAATTGTTCTTTCATCTCTGAAGATGCTGTTTGTGTGGGAAACACTGCTCAACACACTGGCTCCTGATTGTACTCAGTTCCTTTTGTCTAGCCCTTGAATAGATGTTTTCCATGAGAGCCATAATATGAAGCCATCTCCAGATTGAGGTGATTAAGCCCTCGCTTCCTCTGGCTGCTTTTTGTCCCCATCTGAAATTTTGTGGCTTGTCACATGAAGCGTCCGGCTTTTATTTTATTCCCGTTTTGCTCCTCCTGCAGCTGGAAGCTTCACGACTGCCGCTTGGCTCCTACGTGATGAAGAAGGTACCTAAACGGTTTCAACTGTTTGCCTCCTGGCTTCAGGTCCTTCGTCAGATGCTGTCCATCGCCCTCCAAACCTTCGCCTACCACTGCAATGGGTTTTCTGCACCTTGTTGCTGTAGCGGGAGTTTGGGCGGTCCTGCTTGGTGCATCAAAATAGCCCAAAATGGAAAACAAGGAGCGGGTTTGCTCAAGGTGCTTCCTGAGCTCGCAAGTCCAGAAGCTCTTGGAAGTCAACGAAGCCCAAGCCCAGCCGCCGCAGGCAGCAGGACCTTACCCACAGCTTCCCCGGGCAGGCGACAGCCTGTGTTCTGCCTTCACTGAGCCCAGTTGGATGCTACGAGCATCGCCCAATGGCCAACGACGCAGAGAAAAGCGTGCCCATCAAGCCCGCGTGCTGCCCAATGGCCAACGACGCAGAGAAAAGCGTGCCCATCAAGCCCGCGTGCCGCCCAATGGCCAACGACGCAGAGAAAAGCGTGCCCATCAAGCCCGCGTGCCGCCCAATGGCCAACGACGCAGAGAAAAGCGTGCCCATCAAGCCTGCGTGCCGCCCGATGCATCGCCCGATGGCCAACGACGCAGAGAAAAGCGTGCCAGTCAAGCCCGCGTGCCACCCAATGCATCGCCCGATGGCCAACGACGCAGAGAAAAGCGTGCCCATCAAGCCCGCGTGCCGCCCGATGCATCGCCCGATGGCCAACGACGCAGAGAAAAGCGTGCCCATCAAGCCCGCGTGCCGCCCGATGCATCGCCCGATGGCCAACGACGCAGAGAAAAGCGTGCCCATCAAGCCCGCGTGCCGCCCGATGCATCGCCCGATGGCCAACGACGCAGAGAAAAGCGTGCCCATCAAGCCCGCGTGCCGCCCGATGCATCGCCCGATGGCCAACGACGCAGAGAAAAGCGTGCCCATCAAGCCCGCGTGCCACCTTGCAGCGTGACACAGCTAATTCAGGCGTATTTTTAATCTGTTTGGGGGCAGGCACTCAGCTGCTGCCCTTCAAAGGCTCCGACTGTTTACGTAAACGGCAGCCAGACCAGCAGAGCACCTTTGCCTTGCTCTACGAGTCCAGCCTTGACGTTACCTCCTCTTCGGAGCCATTTGTTCACCTTTATTTATCCTGGGATCCCCCAAGGCTGTTTAATTTCAGAGCTAAATCCAGGTTGAGCCCGCAGCAGTGATATTTCCTGCCTGCATTCCTCCTCTTCTCATTACTTTATATTAAAAGTGATTTCATTTGCAATCACATCTCCACACTATTTATAACCCACAAGAGGGAATATTTTATAGCGGAGCAGGTAGTCGGCGGCTCTGCCTCCAGCCGGGCCGCTCTGCCGGAGCCTGCAGCAGCACCAGGCAGCTCCGGGGGCACCGTGCTCCGGAGCATCCAGCCGGGTGAGCGCCATCGCCGGGAAGGGATTTACCCTTCCACCAGGAGCAAGCAGACGCGCCTGTGCGCACCCACCTATCCCCAGGACCCCCACCCACGCAGGCTCGCCCACCCCGCCACCCGGCGGCATCGAAAAGGCAGGATTTTGGTTTGGCTGGTGCTGGTTCCCCGGTCGGATGAGAAGGAACAGCTTGGGAATGACTCACCTTCCCTATCAGGCAGTTAGCACCAGATCTGCAGCTAATGAGCTGTCCTGTCTCTCACCCGGCAGAGGTAAGATATGTATTTAAAGAGCTCATGGAAATAAAACACTAAAGCCCCACCACATTGCAGGATATTTTTAAAACGCAGCTTAATTTAACGGCTGGACTCGACGATCTCGGAGGTCCTTTCCAACCGTAACGATTGCGTGGTTCTGGCTGGATGGACAGGGCCGGGATGGACGGAGCTGGGTGCCTGGGGCCGGCAGGACCCACGCACGCTCCCAGCACCCAGGGAGGAGCAGGGCTAACAGCGGCCAGACGCGAGACCTCGGTGCTTTCTTCAGCTTGATGGCCAACGCCATCTTCAGCTTGATGGCCAACCCCTTTCTTCAGACCCAGCTGAAGATACCGGCTCCTCCGAAAGCACCTCGGTGCTTTCTTCAGCTTGATGGCCAATGCCATCTTCAGCTTGATGGCCAACCCCTTCCTTCAGACCCAGCTGAAGATACCGGCTCCTCCGAAAGCACCTCGGTGCCTGCGCCGAGTCACACCGATGGGCAGAAAGATGGTGGCCGAGAGCTGTCAGTGCAAGCCGGTCACCCCACTTCATACGATGAACTTTTCTAATCGCCGCTCGTTATGAATAGAGACCTTCTAGGAATCCCGCGTCATCTGCGGCTGGTTTATTAATGATTAATGGCGGGCTGCCTTTCACAACAAAGGCTTTAGCTGGGATTTGGGGTGGGGGTGCACCCTCTCAACTCGCTGGGTTATTTTGCTGCTGAAAGTGAGAAATGAGAGAGAGGTGAGGAAAAAGCCGCGGCACAGGAGGGCATAGCAGAGGGGGACCAGCTCCAAATTGCTCCGTTAACGCTGCTGCTAATTGCGTTCCTGCTGTTCGGCACAACAGCAGCCAAAAAAAAAAAAAAAAAAAATTAAAAAATTGCTATTTCAATCTGTAATCCCAGGCAGCGAACCGCAGCCGATTAAGGAGGATTCAGAGAGTGCCAAAGCCGTCGCAATAGCGTCAAACCTGGGACGGGGGCACGGAGCAAACCCAGCAGGAGAGCGTGGGAACAAGGAGCAGGACGCGGGTTGGAAGCAAGGACCATCGAGACCGATGTCCGTGGAGAAGGGTAGATGAGGACAGCATGGGAAGGAGGCAGGGAGAAGGACTGAGAAGAGGCTGGGCTTGTGTTGAGCTGCCCCGAGATCGGCTCTGCCCGTCCAGCCGCTGGCTCCGTGCCCACCCGTAGCACGGGGAGCAGGGCACGGAGGACGGCTCAAGCTGTATTGAGGAGGCCAAAGCTGGGAGCGGAGGGGAAGGGCGTTTGGCTGCAAACCTCCGTTGGGTTTAGCCCTCGCTTTGCCCGAACCTCCCGGCCCTGCAGACCCCATCGGTCTCACCCCGGTCCGTTCGTGGGGACCTCGGCGGCTCCCTTCACCGCACACCAAACCCTGGCGTCCCGATGGAAAGCTTGAAGCAAGCACCACTCAAGACCTCTGCAGACGCCGGGTCGGATCGTTGATGGTGAGCACTGTAAACCATCTGGTAGCTCCTACATCAAGCCCTCCTACACCAGAATGAGCGACACAGCCCCTGCTCCAGACGTAGCCGTCCAAAAGGTGACCACAGGCTCCTTGAAGGTCCCAGGTCCTCTTGAGGACCCCCCCACATAAACCCGGTGGATGGCCTAGAAGCGCTGGTTTCTCTCCACCGATGCACAAGGGGTCGGGGCAGCCAGCTCCGATGCAGCACAGAGATAAACCCGGCTGGAAGGGCGTCCGCTCCTCGGGTGGGCTCCGGTGTCCCTGGAGAACCCTCATCTGGAGAGCAGCCCCTGCGGCTCCCCAACAGCCGACGTGCAAAGCCGCGTCCCTGAGCAGGACCCGCTCGATGGCAGATGCCGCTGCTTGGCTTGAAAGCGCTCTCCTTCACCGCGAGCTCCTGGCAAACAGGAGCAGGAGCTGCCGTGAAGATAAAAGGGAGCAAGAGCAGACGCGGTCCCAGGGAAGCCCTCACGGCCCCAAGGCTGCTCCAGAAGAGATGAAGCTGGAGAGGAAGAGGAGGGAACCAGTTCATCCCAACGACGACGACGCTAGCACGGCCTGACCCCCTTTCTGCACCGCACGTTGTGTCACAGAAGATGCAACCCCCACCGGGCCCTGCAGCTGCCCAGTAACTCCCAGCTTTCCCTGTCCATCCCCAGAAAGCATCAGAGCTGCTTTGTTCAAATTAAGGTTTCCCCGAGGGCCACAACCTGGCTCCTGCTTTGCAAATTTACAACTGCTGGAGAAGGATTAAAAAAACAAGAAAAAGTGGTTTTTACCGGCAAGCGTTCCCGGTGGGAAGCCTTGATGTCTGGGTAATTCTGTTATCTGTGCACGAGGGGCCCCTTCCTTCTGCTCTGGCTCTTTCAGCACTTTGCATAATAAATAAGCAGAGAAAAGCAAAGGATTTTTACCCCCTTCATTCAGTCGAAAACCGCTGAGGCTCGGACGCCTCCACGGAACAGCCCAAAGCAAGGAGGGAAGGGGATTCCCTACCAAATACCCACTGGAGATGCGGGGAGGAAGGGACCATGACTCCCGAAGCAGCCTGGGGATCACAAAACCTGCCCCCGTCTCCTCCGAAGGCCACAGGGCTCAGCCCCCCGCCTTGCTACAAGCAAACCGATCTAGTTGAAGATGGCCTTCTTCCTTGCAGGGGCTTGGACGAGATGGACTTTAAAGGTCCTCCCAACCCAAACCATGCCACGATTCTAAGACAAAGCACCCCCTTGCGCAGTTGCCCTCCCAAGGGGAGACGCGAGGAAGCAGAAGCCTCCTCAGCAACGTTCCTCCTGCCCAAAGCCAGCAAAGGGGTGAATCCACCTCCCAACTCAACCGCTGGATTAACAGAGAGCCATAAAATCATTAAAGTTGGAAAAGACCCTTAAGATCATCGAGTCCAACCGCTAACCCAGCACTGCCAAGGCCACCACTAACCCACGTCCCCAAGCACCGCATCTCCCCGGCTTTTCAATCCCCCCAGGGACGGGGACTCAGCCCCTGCCCCGGGCAGCCTGTAAGGCGGCAGATCGTGCCTTTTTGTACCCCATCTACGCGTTCGCGGCCGTCAGTACAATCAGATCATGAACCAGGCCAATGGCCCAAGTTGAAAACGTGCCCCTGGCATTGCCGAAAAGTCATTAAATTCAGGCGACAGCAGGGGACAAGGGGACAGGCAAAGACACCTGCCCCAATTCAAAGCCACGCTGCTTTTGCCCACCCAGGGCCTCATCCCGACGGAGCGAGCGCACTCATTCCGCATTAGCAGCACATTCCCTGGAAGTAATAAAAGCCCCTCAGGTCATTAATATGGAAATGTATTCCCCATCCACGGCAGCGAGATGTTTGCGCAGATTGGAAGCAGCTTGCTGAGATTTGCTTCTGAATGCGTGGACATTAAAGCCTCCCATTACAATGTTGATGATTTCTTCCCTTTTGATGAATAGCCTGCCATAAATAGACTCTGATTAATTGCGGCTGCACTTGGAGGGCTGGAAATGCATCATTTGCTGCTATGGATTGGGATAATGGTCATCATCTGCCTTTGAGTGCCATTCAGCGGGAGAGGGGCTCGGCTCTGCCTGCGAAGCCAGGTGCCTGCTTGCAAGTTTTTGCGCCAGACAGAGTCTCGTTCGCAGACGCAGCTCCGGTAAAGGGCTGGGGAGCCTCGCTGCAGGCTCGCTGCGAGCTAATGCCAGCTCGCTCTTCGTCGTCGTCTCCAAAGAGGGGCAGAAGAGGCGGGAGGCATCAGAGGTGGGCCAAGCCGGCGGGTTGAGAGATCCGAGCCGCGGGGAGGAACGAGACGTGCACAAACCACCCCGCGCACGGTTTGCCGGAGCCACGCACACCTCCTCGCACGCTCGAACGTGCACAAGTACCCGGGCCAACTCATGCTGGACCACGGCACCCCGCCACGGCGAAGCCCTGGTCCCTGGAGCCGCCGGCTGCGGACCTTTGGATATCCTTGAGCATCGCATCCATGCCCAAGCACTGCAACCGAAATCCCCCCGGCCGCTTTCCTAGAGGGCTCTCCCGAGTTGCACAGGGTATATCAATACTATATACAAAAATATATATAAATATATAAAAATATATAGATATAATAAATAAAAAATATGTAAAAATAACGGCCAAACGTTTGGGGATGTCGAGAGGCTGCTGAGCCCTCCCTGAGCGCAGGCAGGGCAGGCAACGCCGCGCAGGGTTCTCCGCAGCAGCAGCGTGGATGCTCGGGGAGTTGCCATGGCAACCTGGGAGCCTTGGGATGCAGCTGAGCATCAGCGAGGGCTCCAGCCGGCGTGGGACGGTGCAGGCAGGTGCAGGCAGCTCCCTGCCAGGTTCTGCTGGGTGGCAATGGGGCTCGGAGGGCTGCGTCCCTCTGCTCGAGAGGGAGCCTGGCACCTTCGCTCCCGGCCAGCTTGGGGAAAGCCATTCCCCTCCTCGCCCGCCCTCACCCCCCCGGGTTTATTTACTCCTTGCTCGTTGAGGGGGGCTGACACTCTCCGCAGTAATTCTGCGGGATTTGCGCATTAAGAACATCTCCGCGTCCCTGGGAAGCTGTGCCAGGACGCCACAAAAGTGCTGATGGTACCAGACGGGATTGGGAGCCCCAGGAGGGCACCCAGAGGGCAGAAAACCCCCAAGGGGGCACGGAGGGGGGATGGGGACACAGGCAGGCGGAAAGGAGTAATAGGATTTTCAAGCTCTGCTGGCTCAGTGGAGGCAAACGAGGGCTCAGTGGCTAAAGCACGTAAGTAAATTATGGCGAGAATTTATAACTTAGCCGTAATGAAGAGGACGGCATCGCTCCGCGCTGCAGCGGGGAAGAGCAGCAGGCGGCTCCTTTCCTGGACACCTCCGAGCTGGTCCCGCATCCGCGGGCTGCTCCCCGCTGCTGCTTCGCCTGCCGCGGCAGGGCCAGGCCGCCGGGCCAGGGACCGCAGAGCCCAGCTGGCGCCTGCGCCCGAGCCGTGCGGAAGCCAAACCTTCAGGACAGCGTCCACCTTTTGAGAGGAGAAGGTTCGATTCGGGTAGCCAAGCCCTTCGCTCTGGCACGAGCAGCCCGGCGCGCTGGCTCTGCTCCGCAGGAACCGAGCGCGGGAGCCAGGCAGCGCTCGCCCTTCTACACCGAACCAACGCGAGCCGCTTTCCTGGCCTCCACTCCATCCCAGTGCCTCCCCCCCATCCCAGTGCCTCCCCTCCATCCCAGTGCCTCCCCTCTCCACCCCAGTGCCTCCCCTTTCCATCCCGGTGCCTCCCCTCTCCATCCCAGTGCCTCCCCTCTCCACCCCAGTGCCTCCCCTCTCCATCCCAGTGCCTCCCCTTTCCATCCCAGTGCCTCCCCTTTCCATCCCAGTGCCTCCCCCCCATCCCAGTGCCTCCCCTCTCCATCCCAGTGCCTCCCCTCTCCATCCCAGTGCCTCCCCTCCATCCCAGTGCCTCCCCTCTCCATCCCAGTGCCTCCCCTTTCCATCCCAGTGCCTCCCCTTTCCATCCCAGTGCCTCCCCCCTCCACCCCAGTGCCTCCCCTCTCCATCCCAGTGCCTCCCCCCATCCCAGTGCCTCCCCTCTCCATCCCAGTGCCTCCCCTCCATCCCAGTGCCTCCCCTCTCCATCCCAGTGCCTCCCCCCTCCACCCCAGTGCCTCCCCTCTCCACCCCAGTGCCTCCCCTCTCCACCCCAGTGCCTTCCCCTCCATCCCAGTGCCTTCCCCCCATCCCAGTGCCTCCCCTCTCCATCCCAGTGCCTCCCCTCCATCCCAGTGCCTCCCCTCTCCATCCCAGTGCCTCCCCTCTCCATCCCAGTGCCTCCCCCCATCCCAGTGCCTCCCCTTTCCATCCCAGTGCCTCCCCCCTCCACCCCAGTGCCTTCCCCTCCATCCCAGTGCCTCCCCCCCATCCCAGTGCCTCCCCTCTCCATCCCAGTGCCTCCCCCCCATCCCAGTGCCTCCCCTCTCCACCCCAGTGCCTCCCCTCTCCATCCCAGCTCAAGCACCAGCTCCTGCCATACCTGGGAGCCTACTTTCCAACCCCAGGAAAGGAAACTCCCTTGGATGGGCAGAACAGCAGGCTTTACCCCGGCACTGCCGCGGGATTTACCATCACCGCAGCCGGACAGCCCTGTCCCGGTATCTCTCCCCTTCGGTAACAGCCTCCACCGGTGTGGAGTCGGGGCTCGGTGGCAGGAGAAGGGCTGGAGATGGGAGCCGTCCCCATCAGGCGAGATTCAAGCCTGGCTGGGAGCAGCACAGGGCCCGCGGGAGGCGTACGCTCGCGGCCTTTCCTTTTTCCACCATTAAAGCAACTGGGGGTGGAGGTAGGAGGCTGGGTCAGAAGAATTAGGGTAACGATCACCCATCAGTATTCCCCCGCTCACGTCCCGTTGGAAGCAGAGCTACATACAGGAGGGCGGCTGTGATGCATTCGGGACAGAAAAGCAGCTGTTTTAAAATAGTAATAATAATAAAAAACCCATTTAAAAGCAAAGCTGGCAAGTTTTGTGACCTAGCAAGAACAAAAGGCACTTTATCATCACCCATGGGGGCTGCTGTCGGGATGAGGACGGCCAACCCACGAGCCCGACATGCCCGAGTCTCCGGATGAAGAGGGAAAGGCAGGAGCAGCGACAGGGCAACAAGGAGACCTCGCTCAGCTGAAGCGAAGGCCATCGGAGCCTTCATCACATTTAAATGTTCTTTGAGAGCTTTCATGGAAATAACGACCTAAATCCCAGCCGGTGCTGGTGAACGTGAGCAACTCACGCTCCCCCATCTATCCCAGGGCAGCGCAGAGGCCCAGAGCACCCCAGGCCTCCCCGCGGATGCTTTGTTACGGGGGTAAAGCCGCAGCGTCGAGACGAACGTCCCCGAGACGCAGGGCAGCTCGCTAAGGTATCCCGCCGAACGCAGCGGCGAACCGGGGGGAAAGAGGAGCAAAGTCAGGAGCCCAGCTGGGTCCTGGGACCCCGACCCCGAGGTCAATCTGCATTTCAGAGCCATCTCAGGAACGTAAACTGGTGCAATTCCTCCTGCGCTCGCCCCGGGGATGGAAAGCCCCCCCGGGGATGGAAAGCCCCCCCGGGGATGGAAAGCCCCCCCGGGGATGGAAAGCCCCCCCGGGGTTGCCACGCTGCTGTAAGGGGAGCTGTAAGGTGCTGCTGGGCTCGTGCCCTCGCGGGTGCAGCACCCGCAAAGAGCCTGGGTGGGTTCAAGGCGAAGGCAGCAGCTCGCAAACACGGGGCTCCAGCACCCCAGCACCTCTGGCCACGCGTGGGGCCCTCCAGCAGCACCTCTGCCTTGCAGGCACGGCTCCTGACCCCGCAGCAGGAGTCTGCAAACACACTGGCACCCTCCGAGCCCAGTAACAGCACTTTCTGCTAAAATACATTGGGGAAAAAAAGAAATCCATCCTTGTTTTCTCTCTCGTGCGAGGAAAAGCCTCGCACAAACCATCGCTTGCCTCCCCAAACCCTCCAGGCTGCGCCGAGGCAAGCTCAGTCCCGCGCCGCAGAGACGCAGCAGCCCAGCCCCTTCCAGCCAGGCCACGGCAGGGAACGATTGCTCCTTATTTAAGCCGGGAGTGCCTAAAAATAATTAGCAGGAAAGTTCATTACAGCAGAGCTAAATGCTCCAGCCTCGTCCTTGGAGGCTGCCAGCAGCTCTCCCGCAGCTGGCAGTGGCGCGCACGCCGCTCGCTTGCCCAGACCCGTAATGAAACACGGGGCGGGGAGGGGGGGAAGCTCGGCAAATTAGATCCAGTTGATGATCCAATTAAGGTTATGTTTGCAGAACTATTGGACGCAAAAGACGGTCCCTGGGCAGATGCCACGCTGAGAGGCAGCTCGCACAAAATGGCCCTGCAGGGAGCGCGGGGGGGTTGGGGAGATGCGTCTGGTTCCATCGTTGTACAACAGCTCAAGAGCTACATCTAGAGGTCCAGCCACCCGCCAAGCCGCTAACTGCAAATGTCTTAAGGGATATCGCTCCTTCCTGGAATATCTGCAATCTGAGCAACGTCGGCGACAGCTGCGGCTCAGGTAAAAGCAGAGCTATGCCTTTTTACGCCCGCGTCTGTCCCACCGGCGAGCGTCTCGGCCCAAGTATGAGCAGGTCCCGGAGACGCAGGCTCCGGCCTCGGCTGGGCTCTCCGAGCCAATCTCTGCCTCCCCCAAAAGTCCTCCCGCGCCATCGCCTCCGGCAGGGTAAGCGATAAAAGCGTTTGATGCCAGGAGAGAGTAAGCAGCAATCTTAAAATAAGGGATTAGTTAGGGAACTTAGCGTGAATGTTAATTGAATGCAAAGTGACATCGGGGTGGCGTGACGGAGCGGCGGATGCAAAGATGGGATTTGTGACTTCCCTGGGGAGAAGGATCCGAAGGATCAAGCAATTCAGCAACGGGGATTAGATGGAGCCCAAAAAACCAATTGCATTCCCCAGCAGAGCCGCCGAGCGCTCCCTTGCTTTTTGACAGGTAGAAACGGCGGCGTTAAATAAACCCACTCCGGTGCGTCCATGTGTCCTTCTGGACCCCAGTTCCTAATGCCTGGAGGACTGTCGCACGTCCCGCGGAAGGCGGAGAGGCTGCGCCCGCCCGCAAACGCCAGCGTAGCCTGGCAGTGGAAGGAAAACTCGCGGGTGCTCCCGGGATGGTGCTGGCTGGCACAGAGACACCAAAGCCATCCCCGGAGCACATCCCTGGGCGAGGGAGGGGCTGCGATTCGTCCGGGCCGAAGGGAAAGAGAGCACCGCAAAGCTCCCGGGGCGCGGACGGGACCCAGGGGTCCTGGCTTGGGTGCTGCTGCTTTGGTCCATGGAGAGCCCACTCCTCTGGGAGCAGGGACGGACCCTGAGCCACGGGAGCGGGGATGGACCCTGAGCCACGGGAGCGGGGACGGGCCCTCAGCCATGGCAGCGGGGACGGACCCTCAGCCACGGCAGCGGGGACGGACCCTCAGCCACGGCAGCGGGGACGGACCCTCAGCCACGGGAGCGGGGACGGACCCTCAGCCACGGCAGCGGGGACGGACCCTCAGCCACAGGAGCAGGGACAGACCCTCAGCCACGGCAGCGGGGACGGACCCTCAGCCACGGCAGCGGGGACGGACCCTCAGCCACAGGAGCGGGGACGGACCCTCAGCCACGGCAGCGGGGACGGACCCTCAGCCACGGGAGCAGGGACGGACCCTCAGCCACGGGAGCAGGGACAGACCCTCAGCCACGCAGCGGCTGCTCCTCCATCTGCCCCCCCGTCTCATAAAGGTACTTCCTTGAGCAGACTGGGGATAATCTCTGTTGTATTTTCCAGAAAACACAATTTCTGCAAAGCCTTTGTAAAAACGAACATGTCGGGATGGAACCGCGCGGTAACACACCCGACGACCACCACTTCAACCTCCTCTCCCTTCACACAACCACCACCAGAACCTCATCCCGACCCGACCGTTCCATTCAATCACATCGAGACTTTGGTCCATTAACCAGAGTATCGCTCACCGCTCCGCAGCGCACCCAGAAAGCCTTTTTTCCCCCCAAAAAAAATCTTATGATTTCTCCTGGGGCAGAAGAGCCAACCGTGAGCATCCTCTGTGTCCTTCTGAGCACAAGAACTGCTCGTCCTTCCACGCGGGGCCCCGGCAGCTTCGCCGCAGCCTCTAAAGAGCAGGCTGCGCATACGAGCGTCCCTGTCTCCCCTACACGCACGCACACCAGCGCGTACCTCTCCATAGGTGAGAGAGGCGCATTTTTAAAGGGACACGGCTCCAGTTCCCTCCCCAGCCCTTTCCAGGGCTGGAAGTGGGGAGCTGCTCTATCACCAGCCCGAGGAGTCCGGAGTCTCGCAGCCCTGCTTTAATAACGGCGCTTGACAGAGATGGATGCAATCTCCTGCAGCGCGGCGCTAGGCAGCCAGCACAGGCTGCCCTCTCCGCGGGCGTGCATAATGCACCGCGGATTTGGCAGGCAGAAAATAAGTATTGAGCCTGGTCTCGGGGGGGGAGCACGGGCAGGGGGGCTACCCCTTCCCCGCCTGCCTCTTTCTTGCCTTCGGCCTCCTCGATACGGCTCAACTCCGGGCTGAGAGAGCTGGGGAAAGGCATCCTTCTCCTGCGACAGCCCCCGACCTGCCTCCAACCTGGCTCCTGCTCTCCTGGGATGCGACAGCCTCTTCCTCAGGCCCTGGAGAGAAACCAGAAGAAATCCCTTAACCGATCCTTCTGGAGAAGTGAAGGCTTCAAAGATGACACAGTCAGAAGCGGTTACCGTTAGCGTCACCGCTCCAGTGACGGAGTCCAAGGGTTGACAGGCGTTTGGAGTACCGAGCCAGGGTCCCCTGCAGGAGCGGGGCTAGCCGGAGCCGTGCCGCTCCGTATCTCACCCAGGAACGGTACCAGGAAGGGACCCGAATCCAGGCCATGACAGCACGCCAAATCAGGTTACCGCATCGCAGATGCTCGCTGAGCGCAGCAATGAGCGCGCGCTCCCCCGGGGAGAGGGCAGGAGACCAAAGCAGCGCGTCGTTCACGACCCCTGCGAAGAGAGAAACGGGCCCGGGACGGCGCGCCAGTTTCTGAGCGGAGCCGAACCCGAATCCTGCGACAACCGACAGCAAAGCTGCGAGCGGAGCCGCGGGAGAAGCTCCCATCCTCCCCGCGCACGCGCCGCCAAGCATTTCAGCGAGGTCTCGCTGCCGGGAAATGGAAGGGCCAAGCCGAAACAGCATCGCCGGACGAAACGCCAGCGATCGATACGCCGCTGCCCAGCACCACAGAAGAGCCCTCCTCGGCACGGTGCGGGGCTGGACACGGCCAATTCACGACTACGCGGAGAACCGAGGGCCATTAAACCCACTTACTACGCCGTTCCCACCTTGAGCAGCGCCGGCAGGGCGTCCCAAGGGCATTTATTCTTCCCGTTGGACCCCAACGTACAGCGGAGCCCCAGAAGCCTGATGCTTTAGGGCGCTTTCAGTGGTAGTAAACAGCCTAAACAACATCCCCAACCGCCAACGAGCGCTTTTGAGAAGCCAGCGCCTTCTCGGGCAGCCCCACGGCTTGCTGCTGCGAGGCCTTCCCCCGTTGCAAACCCGCTGCCCAGGACGAGAAGGGAAAACCCCCGGTAGCACCCTACGCCCCCAAACTCTCCACCTTCCCCTCTCGCACGGCCACCCCATCAACCTTTTACTTGCGCTCGGAGGCGATCCCCGCCCTGCTCCCCACCTCTGCGGCAGGTCGGGACCCGGCACTGGCGTCGCCCCGCCGCAGCAGGAACGGCGGCTGGAAACGAAACCGCTGCAGCCGCGGCGCCGCCGCCTCTGCTGTATTACCACATTTCCAGAGATGACACCTCTGCGTGCCTTTATTTACCTTTGATCCCGCTTTCGTGATACCACACAGTTATTTGAGGCAATTTTTCTTTTTGAAGTCCTCACCCGCTTGTCACCCTGAGCTGGATATTTTTCTTTTTCTTTAAATCGATGCGTAGCTATGGAAACCAACTTTTACCCGATGCGCAAGAGCCTTCCGTCTCCTCAGCATCACCAGCAAAGAGCAGAGCCGCAAGCGCTGTTCCGATGTTTGGTTTTGGCGATGGCGGTAACTGCAGAGACGTACGTAGGAGACCTCGCCTTTCCCCAGCTCCAAGATGGGAGTTTTTAGACTAAAAAACGCGCCGCGCCGAGGAGCCGCTCTCCGTAACGGCTGATTTCATAGCACAAACGGAACGGCTAAATTTGCAGAACTGAGGAGAGGCAGAAAGCAGTTATTAAATCGCACTAGAAGGTCTGGTTTTACCGTATCTGGAGTGACGCCTTGCACCAGGATTTAAACAGTTCCTAGGAAATAAGACATCGACTCAACACAAAGCAGGAGAACCCAGTGATGCCAGAGAATAAAGAATATTCGCCCATAGCTTAAGACAAATTTGGAGAAGTCTTTAAGGCCACACAAAGCACATTTCCATAGGATTATAAAAAAAACCCAACAAAACAACCCAGCAAGAGCCAACTCAGCACATATTGCAGAGGTTTTTGTTCTAATGGAAGCAACAAGATCTCGATAGGCGAAGGAGGAGAAATAATCAATACCAGAGCTCTTGAAAGGTTTAATTGGAGAGGGCTTTATTTTCTGCTGAAGAGAACTGGAACTATACAGCTGGTTTGCACCGGACCAAAGCTGGGATTATGTTTTTTCCCGTTTTTATTTCGCTAAACATAAGCAATGCAGTGGAACTGGAAAACAATGACTTACAGTGTTTAAACCACAAGTGGATCCAGAGGAGCTCGAGGAAAAGAAACAGCCTTCTAGCTAAAACTGAAAATCCACAACACAGCCGGCCCTACAGAATGGCACCGTCATGGCTAAATACGGAGTGACTCCAGGCTGGAATGGGAAGCACACAGCATCCTACGTACCGCTACACAGCTCAGGCTGGCTACCGATCTCCCTGCAGTGGCAACTACTGGCCGTTAGCCTCTCTCGTCTCTATTCGGAACCAAAAGGCATCTTCAAGTTTGAGAGTCAAAGCAGCGGCAGGAGCAGAGAGAGCCCCCGGTGCCACTGCGTGAGGGACAGAGGGACGGTCCTCGCCGAGACAGCTGCATTGAGGGAAGCTACAGACGGACACCGAGGGACGGGTGCCCCACGCTAAGCGCGCTCATCGTCACGGTCAATTTATGGATGGCTTTAGGAAATCAGTTCTACAAACCAACGGGCTGGACTGCAGAGCAAATACCGTTCCTTCGGATTAAAAGGTGTTTAAACAAACATGCAGAGGGGCTGGGGAGTTCATTCCGTCATAGCACCAGAGTTCGCAAGTCAGCTCGGCCATCGTCAGCGCTGCAATAAATACTCTGCGCCTCCACCAGGGTGGACGCGCTGAAGTGTGACCTTCAGCATTGACAACTCCTCGGCCTAGGAGACACGTCAATATAACTCAAGCAGCTGTGGCATGCCAGGAATGGTGGTTTTAACATTCTCTCTGCTTAGGGAAGATGCTACTGTCTTATTTCGATTGCGTTCTCACCCTTGGCTAACCATGCATCTCTGCAGGTGAAAAACATTGTGTCAGGTGCCACAGGAGATACTGAGATATGAAATGAGCTTTTATTTTTTTTTTTTTTTAAACTGGATATGAAGTTCATCTGGGAGAGTGCAGGGTTGGAGTAGGTTTTGGTTGTGGGTTGTTTTTTTTTTTTCCTTTCTTCCCCTCGCCCTTTCCTTTCTACGTGTCACCAAGGCACTTCACTCTGTGCGTAGGATGATGTGGATCCCTGATTCTGTGAAAACTGGTCCGCTCATCTCACCAGCCCTCAGCGCAAATGAGGCATCTTCAAAAGGCTTCTGCATCTGACCTGCAGAGAGCAGACACCAGAAAGTTCAATTAAGCTCGGCAACGAAGGGAAGAGCTTTCTGAGCAAGCAAGCCTCAAATGAAGACAGCTTCCAGGCAAACAACAAAGTCACCAATTAATAACTCGCAGGGGGTGTTTGTTTTCATCTCGTCCCAGAAGATGACTCAAAACAACTCATTCACACATGCATGTACACAGACTTTTTTCTTTTTTAAACAGGGGTTTTGTACAGATCCTACAGGCATCGCTGCAGTAAGGGAAGATACTCGGGGAGCTGCAGACCCGAAAGGCAGAGGAAAGCTGGTCTGCAGCCTCACTGGCACAAGTGGATGTTCGTCTTCCAGCCTCGTGTGCCCTCCGGGTGCACGGGGGGAACGGATGCGGTGTGCATTACAAGCTGCGCTAAATAATTTACAAGGTACAGGTGGGTAAAGTCATGACCTAGATAAGGACTGCTCTTAAGGCTCCAGCCTCCAAGTCGCTGAGTTTCAGGAGGTTTAGCGATCCAGGCTCGGAGGTGCTCAGAGGAAGGACCCCGCACGGGGATTCACGAGCGGAGCTACCGCAGCTCTGCGGCAGGGCAGAAGGAAAAAGCAGCACAAGTGCCCAGCCAGAATAATTCAAGCCGAGAGGAGAGACACCAGCCTGCTACGGGGGGGGCAAGGGGGACGGTATTTTTGCCTAATTTCCTGTGACAGAGGTTAGAGCAGAGAAACTGCCCACCCCAGCCGAAATAACGGGGTTTTACTGGTACCAACAGGTCAAAGGCTCACCGGGGGACTCAGCAAAAGCTTCAGCAGAAGGACAAGATGCCTGTGAGGGAAGGCCAGGAGGTGACAGTCCCCCAGGCACGGAGGGAGCCCTTACTCTCTGCTCTCAGCACCGACCGCGCTCGCGAAGCTTGCCTCGAGACGCCCGAGGTGTACGGACCAGCGTCTTGCCCGAAACGCAAGATAAATAAGGGTTTACGACCCTTGTCTCCAAGCTTCACGGCGGTGCTGTTGCTTTGGACTCCGCAGCACGTTGGGAGGGGGCTGCAGAAGGCTTCCAGGCAGCCTGACAGCTGGATCATCGCAGACGCCGCAGCCCTACGCTAATCTCTCTGCAAACTAAACCCTCCCGACCCCTTCAAAGGCCACACGTCCCCATGCATCGCGTCCAGCCCAGCAGCATCTCCGGAATTCATGTTTTATTTCAGGACCCCCATCCATCAGTACCCCTTTCTCTAGCAAGGCAGTTAGGTGCCACAAAAAGATGCTCGATTCCTCCCTTTCAGGATTAGTAATAGCTTCAGCTCGGCATTTTCCCCTTCCAAAAGAAGTGTTTGATTACTGAAGCGACCTGATGCATATGGCTTTCCAGTCTCGCTTCTCTCATTTCAGCATTTAGATTAATTGCTAGGAGAGGCGAGCAGCTTGCCTGGCTCACGAGCTCCAGTTACAAAGCCAGTGTCATTCATTGTCTGCCTCGTCACCTGAATTTTTTGGTTATTTTCCACTAGGACCCGAAATCTTTACTTCAGATGAGGTAACAGCCTCCCTGCTACACCACAGTTGTCTTCCTCGAGCAGAAACATGACTTATTTGAAGGGTTTCAGGAAGACAAATTGAAATGTTTTCATAACTTCACCTCCGAAGTAACCAGTGCTCCAAGTTCTAACAAATTACATTTTCAGCCCAAAAAAAAAAAATAAAAGGCACAAAAAGAAAAAAAAAAAAAGAGGCAGAGAGGGTGATGGAGCGACAGCTCAGGGGTTGGCCACCAGGCATGGCTCCAATGCCATCTAGTGGAAGCTGGTTCTTGCAACAGTTCTTTACTTTTTGGTGCAGCCAGAAAAAAAATAAATCTCTTTCCGTACATCTCCAAAGAGCACAGTGAGCTGAGCTTCCGCCGAACCCAAAATAGCAGGCACCGCACCCCAGGATTAATGTTTCATTACATACAATAAAATATCGCTCTTTAGCCCTGCCCGAAGGGATCTATTTGAGGAAGGAACTGTCGCTGAACTGCAGCAACGCTGCGCCCTAAAAAGGAACAGCGATTAAACCCAGTATTTTAGCGGGAGGACAAAACAAACTACATTCCTGAATAGAGTTCCACCTGCCAAAGCTGGGTGGGCTTCAGCCAGCAGGGGCTGGCAGAGCGACCCTGGAGCCCTTTCCGTGGTTACATCCGCAGCAGCAGCGAGCCCGCCAGTGTTTTCACCCTAAGGGACACCCTAAGCGGGGTAACGGCCCGGCATGACGCGGCAGCTGGGCGAAATCTGCAAAACCTGTATACTTGCTGCGGGGCACGAGCCCGAGACGGGCTTCTGAATGCTTCAGTCCTAAGCGTGAGCTTAGGAACGAGACTTCCACTAAAATGACATGCCGGGCTGCTGCTGACCGCTTCAGACGTGGGCAGCGCTCACTACAGAGCTTCTTCGGGGATCGCTGCGAGTCCCTGTGACTTTGGGGCACGGATTAGAACCATAAATACAGCGTTCTCTCTCCCTGGCAGGAACCTGTCTTGATCCTCTTCAAATAAAATATGCAAGGACACTCTCGCTATAAAGAGATTTTGGGTTGTTCTCTGAATATTGTAGCTGTACTCACGACATCGTTGCTTTCTATTTTCCTCCTAGTGGAAATTACCGCAAAAAGCAGTCGTCAGATAAAGCAAGAGAGGCGTCAATGTTACACTTTCCCACCCCAAAGGTTCCTCCCTCCCACACCAGCAAACCTCATTAACGAGGAAGCATCCACAAGCTTTTTGTTGTTGCTCCCTCACTGCACCGATCAATAATCCTGTAACAAAATCTCTCACCAGCAACGTTATTTCGGTCTTATTTCCACAACGTGTTAACAGCTTTCTCGTTGAAGATTAGAATGCCAAATCATTTATCTGGCGTGCCGTTAGCAAGACTTATCTGCTTCTTCCTTATTCATGGCTCATTACGCTGTGCAACTGGATTTCCATTCAGCGTAGCTGGAAAATCCTTTTCCAGAGGGAAAAGCCAATTTCACGAAGGGCATTTGCGCAACACCGCCTCTCTGCCTAGAATAATATTATGGTTGCATTCCTAATTGGTTTAACTTCTAGGCATCAAACTACATTTCCTGCACAGCAGGCCGCCTGGCATATAAATCCATTTTCATGTTCATTCCCCCAGCAGCGGGGTGCGTTATTAAACCCCACCCCCTGCCAAGAAGATCAGCATCAACCCTGTAATCTCGATCTGGCGCTCACGCTGCCAGCCGGAGCTCGACTCACCTCTTCCAAACGCACCCAGATCGCCTCCTGCTTTCGCCGAGCTGCAGTCGCTAAACTGGGAAGCGAGAGATTCAAAATCCTCTTCTCCCGATTTTATCTTCTGGATGTAGCCTGTGAATACAGGGAATAATTCCGTCAGGAGAGGGAAAAATGGAGAAAGGGGGAAAAAAAACCCACCCAAACCCCCTACCCATGGCAAGAAGGGCACAAACAGCCACGCACACACACCCTGTACACGAAGCGAGGTTTTCGAACCTCTGGAACAAAGACAGAGCGAGAACTAAACTTTCATAACACCCCAAAAGCACTTTTCTCAGGTTTTTTTTTTTTTCCAAGCACGTTTCCACCTTTGCACCATGGCCCATTTCTATTTAAGCTTCTATTAAATAAAAAAAAGGTGATTCCGCCTACTACTACCCCTGAAGCATGGGAATTTATTATTGGGCTTCAAAATAGATGAGCTTTTGATCTCAGAAGGGCTCACCTCGGTAGAAGAACGAGCATGAAGAATCCCCGAGGAGTGAATTATTTGTCAAGACAGCCTTTTAAAAGGTCAGTTAAGAAATATTCGTGGTCTTAACCGAGAGCTCTGCCTCACCGTTCTGAATCTTTCTGGACCAGCGGAAAACCCCCCCGCTAGCTCATAACAAGGAGATAAATCATATTTTCCAGTCAACAGCTTGATAACGTGATTGGAGAGCCGCTAATTACGGATACTGACTGCTCTCTGCTTTGCTCAGCAAGGCACGAGTGCCGCTGACACGTCCCTTGACGCCGCGCGAGGCAGATTTTCGTGGATTCGCGAGACAACGAGAAAATCCTGCGGAGTTTCATCCAACCCAACCAGCTCCGGCTCCTTCATTAAAAAGAGCGTAACCGCTCATCAAAATCCCAGGCCATCGCTGGCCCGACTTGCAGCCACCCCCTTCCAAAACGCAATTTAGTACCAGTTGTAAGAAACGTTTCTGCAGGAGGACAGCCGTGTAAGCTGGACTTAAAGCCTGCGAAGAGCAGCGATATCTGCCGTAGGTCTGGCTGCCGGTTAACCTCCGCCTTCCCAAAGCGGCCTGCTCCTGCCGGAGGGGCTTGCCTTCTGCGCTTTGGACCACAAGCCATAAATTAGAACTAAATTACATTGCAAAAACCAGTCATCCGTGTATTTTAAGCAAGGGAGCATCTCCCAGAGGAATCCATCCGCACGGGCCCTGAAGCGCAGAGGAACAGCCCCGAACCAGCGCTCCGGCTTCCAGCTCTCCGTACCAGGTGAAATCCAGCTAAAATTATGTCTCACTAGAGATGGGTTTCATTTTTAAACCCCTCTTTCCAGAAACCTCTCGTCAGCTTTTGAAAGAATCGGCACAGCCTGTCTTCCATTTTAGACCTAAGCAGCCTTCCCCCTTCAGAAAGAAACACTGAGAAGCAGCTGATTTTCTTTACCAGAGAAATTAAGAGAATTAATTCTGCCCCCTCGAAGCTATTGAGTCTCCTGGTTTCGATAGCACACTTTCTATTTCAGGTCACTGCCATGTAAGCCCTGTAGCCTGCGCCTATAAAGAGCCTGCGCCTATAAAGAGCCTGCACTTTGCTAGATAAACCTCTAAAAAATAAAATAAAATTTGGGCTGGGCATCGTTTATTCCAGCCGCAAGCAGCGGAAGATCCCTACCTGAAAAAGGGTCATGCACGTAATTCAAGAGCTAGGCTTTATTATTTGGAGGGATGCTCTCGCTAAAGGAAGCGGGCGGTTTCTGATGCAAAAGGATGAAGAAATACCTATTTTCCAGCTCGTTTTAATGCTTGCGTACACCTGAGGAAACATCTGCGAGGGCTGGGGGCAGGTAAGAAGGTATTCCTTAGCGAGAGAGCGGAGGTTGCCTCTTAGGAGTTGAGGTATCCAGCAGCAACTGAAAAAGCAGGCTATCAATTTTTAAATTAACTCCTTTATTGCAATTTAATGCTTGCAAGACCAAAAGGAAGGGATTTTAAATCTTCACATTAGTCTTCTAGCCTACAGCCCATTTTTCCTCCCCAATTCAGTCGTCTCTTTTAAATCAGCTGCCACTAACCTCAGTCTTTGGAATTCAGCCAGGTGTTCAGGACAGCTAGCTTCGCTTTTCCAGCTGGACAGGCCAGGAGGAAGAGCTACCAAAAAAATGGGAATAGGAGATTGATTCTCTCTTGTTCTAGAATTTATTTGTTTTAAACAGGTGTCCTGAATATAATTCAAGACAACAGCTATTTATCCTGCGTTAAGGAGAGAAAAAGGATTATTTATCTGGGTGGAAAACAGTTCACAGCATTCGTATGTTTTAGGAAAGAAACTGATGCTGGTTCATCCTATTAAACTAAGCTGCTTGGGCATAAACAGCCTCCTTGCTGACAAAACAGAGTTTATCCTAAAAATACGTATTTGCACCACCATAAATACGTATCTAATTGCACACAGCCATCCGTCCCCAGCACGCACCCGTCACACATCGCACCCAGAAGTATCGGGAATTACAGCTTTGAGATACATAGTGATGTTAAAGTAATAAAGCAAACAAATTAAGGAGCAGAGTGTTCACATTTATACCCCAAACTGCCTGCCTCGGCCACATCAGCAGGTTCCGAGGGGTAACGAGGGTTTCCCAAGCTTGTGGAGAAAACCAACTACATATTGAAATAGAATTTAGTTATTAAAACCTCCTAATTTTACGCTAGTGACCAGCCCGAGAGCAAAAGCTAACTGTCAACTAGATGAGGGGTTTCCTGGAGAAAGCCTAAGGCTGGAGTAGCTGTGCTCACCTCTACCAGAAGACGACCTGCACCTCCTGTCTGAACGTTGGCTCTGCGCAGTGGGATTAACGAGCCTTTTCCCCAGGCGATCTCAGCCCTTTACAACAAATTACGCAGAGTAGGCACTGTCCAGGTGTCAATAAACCACCCCTAAAAACATCTCCAGGTGTTAGCGTGGAATAACGGGAGATTAGTGCAAAAAGAGCAAGGTAAGAATGGCAACGGATTGCGCTGAAACGGGGAGTATTGGGGAAGAGAAGCTGAACTTCGGGACGAATCCTAGCGGATTCTGCAAGGAGAAACAGGGGGAAGCTAACGAAACGTGCAAAAAACGAGCTGGAGGGTGGGGAAACACCGTCAGCAGAAAGGAGGATCAGAATATTAAACGGGACCTGAACGACCAAGCAAGATCCAACGACACCAAGCGAACTCGCGCACGTATTTACAACCGCAACAACAACAAAAACCTGCTGTGTGCAGAGAGCTCGATCAGAAAGAGGAGGACGTAAGCGCGGAGTTAGAAATAACCGCAAAGCAGGCAGCGTGACTTTAAAAGCGAGAAAACACAGCACTGAAGCCACGGTATCCTCAGCAGAGAGAAGGGCAGTAGTAAATGCCACAGTAGAAGGCGCTGCCAAGAGCTAATCTGGAATATTGCATACCACGATGAACCCACGCTCAAGAAAGATTAATCGAAACTGAAGTGCAAAGGAGGGCTAAGAGTAGAAACAGCAGAAGGGATGACCTACATTAGCAGAAACTAAAAGCCTGGTTGGCTCAGCCTGCAAAAACAGGCTGGTAAAGAGCAGGGCTCCCTGAATCCACCGAGAGGTCAACATCAGGAAGAAATTAAATTGAATTAAGTAATTAAACAACACTCATGCAAGAAACACCGGATAGAAACGGATCATAAGCAGTACTTAGCTGGAAAACGGGTTTCTACAGATCAGAGATGGTCTGGAATAACCTCCACGGCAAGTTCAGCCAGAAGCCTAACTGCCTCTTAAACGGCGCGTGATAAAGCTCGCAGAGGGGACTAAGAGGTTTGGCTACCTTTAATATCAGGGCCAGGCTCAAATCTGAAACGTTTTTCTAGTCCCACGTTCCCTGCGATGTTATCACCTGTCAGAAAAGCACCTGCTGAGCCAAGTCCTGCTCTAACACAACGGGAGAGCTAACCTACATTTAATTCTCCGCTGCAACTTTCTTAATGGATTAAAAATTATTCACGGGCGACGCATCCCTCCAGCTCTGTGGGCTCTCCTCCCTTATTATCGGAGAAAAGCCATCAAATGGAATATTTGCCATCAGTCACGTTCACCTACCAAAACCATTTATCTTTAGCACTGTCCCCTCTCTGTGGGGACGAAGAGCTCCCTAATCACATTTCCTTCTCAGATTTTTATTGCATAAAGCATTCACACCAGAGCCAGATTCGGAGGGAGATCTCAGACATAACCGATCTCCAAACAAAACATGAAAGTGTGTGGTACCGTGCCTGCTCAAACCAATTCCTCCCCAGAGACCTACTTAGGCAATTCGACGCTATAATTACATTCGCCAGGTACAGCGCATCTGTTCAGAGGAGATCGCTGACGCCTGACTGTCAGGAGCCGTAGCGGAGCTGAGCCGTGCATCCTCCCAATAAGTTTCAGCTGTTCTAGAAACCTAACTTACAGTAATTTTCAAGAAGGCACCATAAAACAATTAATCATAAGCTGATGTTCCCTATGGCCTTCCCAGGAAGGGTGTTTGTCGGGGATAAATGCGGACAGAAAGGTGGTTAAGGGTTTTTTTTTTTTCCTTTTTGACAACAGCATTCCCATTATAGGAATTAATTCCCTTTACCAAGACGACAATCATTTACATGAAGTAAGTTTTAATCGTGACTCTTCTTCAGACGCCGCAGAGAGATTACAAAACATGAGAGTTATCTGATAGCGAGAAGGCTCTGAAGCTGTCAAGCTTCATCTCGTTCTTTCGAGCTAAGGAAAGGTTAAGCTGTTTCTTGCCGTCACCAAAGAGCTGCGGCATCTCAAAGAAAAGCACCCAAACAAAGAACGATGGCAAGTGTTGAGTCCAAATAACGTTATTCAGGCTTCTAAAGATAACCAGTTTACAGAACATCAACGTATCAGAAAGCCCACCTGGTCACAAGCTCCTGAAATACCTCTTTAGAGATAAGGGGACAACTTTCCCTTCTAAAAATATCAGTGATTCCCTCTTACAAAGATCCAAGTTCACCAATGCCTGCTTAAAACACGCCAGCATCGTGCATCACTTAACCTCCAATCTGTGGAAAGCTCTGCGCTGGCCTTTTGATGAACACCACTCCAAGAGATGGGTCTACAGCAGTTCTTTAAAAGAAAAAGACAGAGAGGAGAGAGAAAGACAGAGAATTTGCAGCTTGGCTGAAATATTTCAATCTATTTATCTTTGCAACAGCCTCAACTCCCTCAGCACAGATCTCCACACTAGGCGTGCATCCCGCTTCGTCACCTCCGGTCACGCTTCCTCAGCCACCCTAACCCGAAGGAGACAATTCCCCAAGAAAATTCCCATCTGTGCCAGTTAATTTAGCCTCCCCTTCCAAAAAGCGGTGAGCAGATACCACCTGCTGGTCACTGCCTCGCTGCTTCAAATTATTTAGCAAAGAAATTTCCCCTCCCAGGGCTTTCAAACAAGAACGTCCTTAAATTTATTGTTGGTTAGGACCAAGGCAATAGCCAAAACACCCTCCCTATCTTCCCTCCCTCGCTGCTGAAGCCATAAAAGATAAGACAGCCCCAGCGCTGCGGTACACATCTGCGCGCTCGCAGCGCATCAGCTCGCCTTTGCAACCTCGCTGCCAGAAAAGACAAAGCTGCCCGCTAAAGAGCACGGTCTCGCTTTCATCAATTAATCAGTGGGACGGATTTAAACCTCACCCCAAGCCCCCAAACTCCTTATCCTAAGAGGTAAAAGCCAGTAGTAACAGCTGGACTTGCTTCCGTAAGATCAAAACCTCAATGGTGAAGAAACGCGACATCGACTCAATTCTACTGCCAGAATCGCAAGGAACAATCTAGGCTGCAAAGATTACCACCACCTATTGCGGAAGGCACGCGGCGGCCTCGCTCCTAGACCAGATCACAAGCCAGAACGCTTTGGGAAAAGCCCGAGCCGATCGGGTCACCCGTACAGCCTCGTCCAAGGTTGACTGCCTCCTACAAGCAACTTGATTTCAAGCAGAGGTTAATTAGAACTTACTCTAAGTTGCTATTAGGGCAAGGAGTCAAGTGACATTAAATAAAAAGAAATGTTTAAAGAACATGTGTTTTAGCTTTAAATAATTTTATTTTTAATATAAAAATACACGTTTACAAAGAAAATACAAACAAACCTCTGAAATAACATTACAAAAAAAACACAAAGGGGAAGACACACGGGCTGGGACCTATCTTTACGTCATTTAATCGTACAGCAAAATTGTTTCTCTGTGGCTGGGCCACACGGAAGTCCACGTTCAAACCACTTGGCTTAAAAAAAACCCTTTGCTTTAGCAAGTTCACAACACACTGAACCACTCATCTCGGGGTCCAATTCTAGCCTTAAAATGACTTTTCCCCTTCAACAGCATCATATTCTCTCTCTCTCTCTCCTGCATTTACTTGCCATTTATAAGCTCCAGTGCCTCATCTTTGGTCCGCGTGATCTTTTCCTGCCTCCACGACGAGGGTCTTCTGGACTGGTTGTGTTTCACCAAGAGATGCGAACATCGCACTTTGCTAGGCTCCCCTTGGCCGTTCTTCCCGCTGCCGCTGGGCCGTTCCCACTGGCTGGCATTTGTGATGTGGTTGAAGTAGTAAACACGGCCTGGGGAGAGAGAGAAGGGGCTGGGGTTAAAAAAAAAAAAGCTCCCGGCAGACCCCGAGAATCAGCTTTTGACCCCAGGAATCAGTTTCTGACCCCAGGAATCAGCTGCTTGACCCCGAAGGCACAGAAGACCAGATTTCCACGACCGCTCGGCCGCATCCACGCGATCAGCTCAAACGCACGAGGTAGGAAACAAGACTTTACAACTCCGCATAATTTCCTACGCAAGCGTTTCCGTCGGGAAGCGCCTTCAGTCAAAGCAACAGCCCCGCGCGGAAGCTGGCTCCAGCTGCCTTTCCAATTCACCACGCTCGCACACATCAGCGACAGAACACCCACTGACACAGTCAGAAACCACAAACACCCGCAGGCAACACCCTGCCGCTGCCGAGAAGGCAGACGGTGCCGGGTTTCTGGCCCGGGGATAAGATTGCGTTTCACTCTAGCCCTATTTACAAGGGTGAAACAGCGTAAAGCCTCTCTGTTAAGCACATCCCCCAGCAAACGCGTGAGTTACTGTCAGCAAAAATCACATCTTTGCACTGCACAGACTTTTCTTTCTGAAAATCACCTTTTTTCTACCAGAAAATAAGACCTTCCTGCACAAGACAGCCATAGTTTCCCCAGGTGGCGGAAAACGAAGCTCCTGTGAGGTCACCTCGACACATTCAGCCTTAAAGCCAGGTAATTCTGCTGCTCAAGGCCTTCCAGTGCTCAAAGCCACGCGTGCCTTTACCTGCGATAACTCACAGCATCGATCGAGATGATTTCTGCTTTCTTCTAGCAAACCCTTCATCCCAAAGCTCTCCACTAAAGCTAGAAGCAGACTAGACTCGAGAAAAAAGCCAAGCAAACCAAGGTGAGGGACCGCAACAGCAGAGCTGTGCGGCGGGAAGCTACGACCTAGCAGCAAAGGACCCAAATTCCCGGTTGCAATCCCAACCAACAGCTTAGACCTGCTAACTCCAGACGGCCACGGAGCTCCGTCCCTCCAGGACGCTTCAACCACGGTAATTCTGGCAAAAAAGGGGTCACACAGGCCCCTCTTCTCCCCAGACTCGTCGTCCCCACCTCAAACAAGAAGCAGAGCAGCCAAGCTGATGAATGCGACCTCCTAGGACCTGCTTTTGAGCCGCCAAGCGTGGAAAACTCTCGCCACAAAGGATAAAACCCTGCTGAAAGCACCGTCCTGACCAACGACGGCCCCCCCGAGCCACCGCAGCCCCACCGAGGGCACAGCGTCCCGCCGCGCTCTAACCCGGCCCTTTCCAAAGAGGCTTCTCTCGGCTCTGCCGCCCTGCCCCGCTTCCCTCCACCGGTCACCCCAGGCGGAGCAAACCCCCTCCCCGGCCCCACACATCCGCGGACGACGGGCCCAGGAGCCGCTTCGCCCCTCCGCCAAGGCCAAGGCCACCCCCCCCAGGGGCACGCCGCCCCTCGGGCACGGCACCCCCGGAGCCAGGCACCCCGCAGCCCCCACCCCGGCTCTCAGGCCCGCCCCAAGCCCGGCTCTCCACACCCCGCCGCCCCCAGGCCCCGTTCACAACCCCTCAGACCCCGCCGAGGCCCAGGCCGGGCCCACCGGGCCGCAGCTCCGCCGAGACCCAGGCCGGGCCCCCAACGCCCCGAGAGGCCCGGTTCGTCGTCCCGGGAGCGGGCAGCCCCCAGCCCCTCCGCTCCCATCGCCGCCGCCCGTACCGGAGCTGCGGCTCATCCGCTTCTCCCAGCCCGCGGGCAGCTTCTCCTCCTCCGCCATCTTCCCTCGGCTGCACCTCCCGCACCGCCCGGCCCGGCCCCATTGGCGCGGGGAGGGGCGGGATCATCCCGCCCTCTTCCTGCTCCCATTGGTTTAAGGGAAGGCAGCCCTCCCCTTCCCGCGCTGCCATTGGTGGAAGCTCCCGCCCTTCTGGCGCTGATTGGTTGCGGGCGGGAGGCCGCATTGAGGCAGGAAGAGGCCCTGGGAGCGGACGGTGGCCGCGGGTGGACAAAAGCCGTAGGACCGCGATAACAGCGCGGCGCCCCCCAACCGCTTCGGCGGCTCCCGGTGCCCCATCCCCGCTCCCCCCGGAGCCACACAGCAAGCGGAGACTCAAGAGAAACGTTTATTATAAACCACTTAAACACTTCGGGGCAGCTACAGAAGGTTTAAAGCCTCAACATGGCTCCAGCTCGGCCATACCGGCGGCGGGAAGGGGGTGTGGGGGGGGGATCCCACGGAGAAACGAGCACCGGAGGGAAACCGGGAGAGGACGGCAGCCTCTACTGGTAGTAGAGCTCCAGGTTCATCCCATCGTGGATTTCATCTGGAGGATGGAGTTAAGGAGAAGGGTGGAGGGGAAGCTGTGCACCCCCCCCTCCCGGTTAACACCGTAAAACACCCGCCCGGAGAAGGATACAGTCGCCCAGCGTGACGTGATCCTTGAAGATGGTGTACCTGCGGGGACGGAAAACACGGTTATCAGGCGGCCGGTAACGTTCTTATCGCCCCGGGATGGGGGGGGGGGGCGGCGGCCCCGGTGGGGCCGCCCCCCCCCCCCCCCCATCCCGGGGCAACGGCTGCTTCCACCCCCCGGCCCCACTCACCACTTCTTCAGCACGATTTTATCCCAACGGGTCCCGGTCTGAGCCGCGATCAACTTCTTCAGGTCACGGATGGAGTCCTCCGTGCTGGCGGGGCCGTTAAGGAAAACCGGGGGAAAACCGGGGGGGAAAAAACAGGGGAAAACCGGGAAAATCCTCCCCCCTCCCCCAAAAACCCCGGTTCCCGGGGATACTTGCATTTCACCCGCACCTTCTTGCCCAAACGATCGTTGCAGACGACTTCGATCATGGTTGCTGATGTAACGGAGGGGGACGCGCACACGGGATGAGGCACCGGGAGGGGGGAAGGAGGCACCGGAGGGGGGTTATCGATGAGAAATGGGGTTAAAAAAGGAGGTTTTGGCCCCGGTACCCACCGAGCTCTGCGTCACTCCGCCGCTACCGCGTCCCAACCGGAAGCTACCGGGAGCTGGGGCGGAAGCGGAAGTGACGCGAGCAGCGGCCGCCTTCCAGCGGGTCCAAGATGGCGGAGGCGGCGGGAGCGGAGTTACCGGTGTTGCCCGATTCGGTGTTAACGCGGGTCCTGGCGCTGCTGCCGCTGCGGGACCGGCTGCGGGCGGCCAGGTTGGGACCCCCCCCCTCCTCCCGGTACCGGTACCGGCCGCGTCCCGCCTCGGCTCTGATCGCCTCCCGCCTCCCCGCAGGGTCTGCCGGCGGTGGCAGCGGTTGGCGCTGGACCGGACGGTCTGGAGAGACGTGGATCTGAGCCCGCACCGGGTACGGGCGGCCCCGCCGCCTTCCCGCGGCGGGGGAGGGAATCGCTGCATTGCGGGCAGGGATTGAGGCGGCGGAGGGGGTCACCCCACTGCGGGCAGGGGGCTGAGATTGGGGGGGGGGGGGTGTCACCCCGCTGTGGGCAGGGGGCTGAGATGGGGGGGGTGGGGGGTGTCACCCCACTGCGGGCAGGGGGCTGAGACTGGGGGGGGGGGGTGGGTCACCCCACTGGGGGCTGAGATTGGCGGGGGGGGGTCACCCCACTGCGGGCAGGGGGCTGAGATTGGGGGGGAAAGAAATCACCCCACTGCGGGCAGGGGGCTGAGATGGGGGGGGGAAATCACCCCCCTGCAGACGGGGGGGGAATCACCCCACTGTGGGCCAGGGACCGGGGGGAGGTCACCCCACTGCAGGCAGGGGCCGAGATGGGGGATCCCCCCACTGTGGGCAGGGGATCCCCCCACTGTGGGCAGGGGATCCCCCCTGCCCACCCCCTGGGAACAGGCCCTTTTCTTTCTCACCCCCAGATCACCTCCCGGACCCTGTGGCACCTGGTGCGGCGGCGGCTCCGCGACAGCCTGCGGACGCTGCGGGTGCGGGGCACGCTCTGCTCCGGCGGGAAGCAGCGGCTCCTCTCCCCCGCGCTGCTGGCCGCCCTGGGGAAGCGGTGCCCCCAGCTCCACCGGCTCTGCCTGGCGGAGACGGACCTCCGCCCCGTCCCCTACGAGAGCATCCCCCCTTCCCTCACGGCGCTGGAGCTGAGTCGCTGCGAAATCCCCGCCGCCTGGTTCTGCGGCTCCGCCGCGAAGGCCCTGCCCCAGCTGCAGCACCTCATCGTCCGCAACGTCCCTGCCTTTTCCGATCACCATCTGCTGAACATCTCCTCCCAGAGCCGCCTGAAGACGCTGAGCCTTTCCGGCACCTACCGCGTAACCGATACGGGGATTCAGAGAGCGGCTCCGCACCTGGAGGAGCTGGAGCGCCTGGTGCTGCGCCACTGCGGCATCGGCGACTCCGCCGTGGACTTTGTCGGGCGCCACATGAAACATCTGCGGTTCCTGGAGATCGGCGACGCTTGCTCCCTGACGAACGCGGGTCTGGCTTGCTTAGCCACCCTGCAGCGCCTGGAGTCGCTGTGCCTTGACCTCTGCGATGAGATTTCCCCCGGTGCCGTTATTGCTTTGTGCCAAGCGCTGCCCCAGCTGAGGAATCTCAAATTAGGCGGGGCTCGCTTTGGAGACGAAGTAATCGATAAAATTCAGGCCAGTTTGCCCCGCTGTAGTTTTTCACGTGCTCCTTGACAGGCAGCCCGAAGCAACGGGGCTTTTTGCCATTTTACTACGCCTCAAGTGCTCCTTTTTGGGTAAAGTCTCTTTTCCTGGGGGCTGCTCTACATATTTTTGGGAGAGACTTTTTGTTGGGGTAAAGCAGCAAGTGCGTCGTGTAAAACGATTTGTCAGGAACTTGCTTTGGTAGGATCCCCCCTTTTCCCCGGCTCAGGGGAACGGGAAAGCCGAGGAGCACCCAGCCTTCGGGAACCCCGTTTAACCTCTGCCTGCTCCTCTTCCCCCGCCGCTAAACATCAGGCAGCGGCTTAACGAGCGCAGAATTCAAGGAGCAAAGTGAGGCGCCCTCCCACCACCGAAAAAAGAAAGGTCTGGCAGCCCAAACCGCAGACTTGCAGTTAATACCTAACTCTGCTTAACCGCCCTGCACGTACGCTCCAAACTCTGCCGGGGAAGAAATACCTCAGCGACGCGCGCCAGAGCTGCGGGCTTTTTGCCAGAGCTCAGGCGATCTGCCCAGACAGCGAGCGTTTCCAGTCCAAGATGTCACCTTGCTTCTGCTTACCTTCAAATTCAGTCCTTCGGGTTACTTTTCGGGAAGGTTTTGGTCGCGGGGCTTCCCAAACGCCATTTTTGTGCGGCAAACGGGCTGGTGCGGGCTCTCGGGCATCGCCGGGGGCTGCCGTTGCCTCTGGGTTTTGCCGGGCCGTGCAGCGGGAACAGCCACCTTTCCTTGTCGCTTCTTACTGTCCGCGTTCTCCTCCTCCCCGCAGCATCGTCACACCAGGTAACTGACGCCGAGCGTCGCGACATTGCTGTTCTTGGGTCGTTGAGTCGGCCAAGGGTGTTTTTAAATCAAATATTGTATTTATTAAATAAAAATGCTTTTATGTTTTCTCACGCCGCAATGTTTTAACCGAACTGATGTCTCTGTTAAAATAAAGAAGTCGGGCAGCTTTGACAGGGAGCGGTGTCCTCGGGTGCTAACAGCCGCTCTGCTGGGAGGAGGGGACAGGCGGGGACATGGAGCCAGCACACGAGCCAGGCCGCGGCGACCCGGAGCTTGGCACGGGAGTCCCCCGGGGGACCCATCGATTTGTGTCCCGATTTACCCAACCCCTCAGTCCCAGCAGAGCTTTTCCCTCACGGCGGGAATTACAAAGAGCTCACCCAAGCGCCCAAGTCCTGGATCCTCAACGCCCCGAGAGCCTCTCTGCTGCTCACGTTCTCCCCGATCCAGACCGAGAGCCGTGAGCTGACGTTTCCCACAGGACGTTAACCGCTCTCTTTTTCCCCCCGCTCCTCGGGAGCTGGGAGAGACGAGAGCGTGCTCCTCGGGAGCTGGGAGAGACGAGAGCGTGCTCCTCGGGAGCTGGGAGAGACGAGAGCGTGCTCCTCGGGAGCTGGGAGAGACGAGAGCGTGCTCCTCGGGAGCGCAGCAGAAGGCTCCATGTCTCAGCCGAGCCTTTTCTGGGCTCAGCCCCGGGAGAGCCGTTCTCACCCCACGCGCCCCTGCCCTCCGCTCGGCTTGTGCAATAAAGCGCTGGGGTTTGGGCAGCCCTGGATGGCAGTGACCCCCGTGTGACGAAATCCTTGCTCTGCCCCTCGTTACCAGCCGGTCTTTGTGCCCTGGCCTCCTTTCTGTTCCTCTACCCAACCTCAGTGCAGCTTTGGGGCAAATAAACAGCGGTAAAACGCCCCAGCTCTGCTTTGGAAAGCATCCCAAGGCTGCTGGCTTAATAACCGCCGCTCCGTGTTTATCACGGGCCCAGATTTCCGCTGGAGTAATTAGCGTTATTAAAACTTCAAGCACTAGCTGTCCCAGCACTCTCTGGGCTCGGAGAGCGAAGGTAAAACAGCAAAAGGGAAAATTAAAAACAGTAAAAAAAAAAAAAAAATCCATCAGTCAGTCAAGACGCAGCTCGATGCGGCGAGACCCTGAACGTTCCCTCGATGTTTGCGAGCCCGACGGCCCCGCGCTCCGAACGACGTCATTTAATATCCGCCAGTCCCAACTTGCCCGTTTGCCATCGTCTCTGCAGAGCGCGTAACAACACGCAATAGCACGGAACAGCAATTACAAGTTTATATGGCGCAAAGCGGGCTTTCGGCAGGAAAATACTGGATGGCCACGGGCAAATTCTAGGAATAAAGGACTGAAAGGGTCTTCAGGCATCGTCGGTTGTCTCTGCGCAGCTCGCCCTCCTCGCACACCCACTGAAGCGGTTGGAGGGCTGTCCTAGACCCTTACTGCTTCCACTTTCCAAATTCAGGGGGTTTCTACTCTGTTTATCTCCATTTCATCTTTTGCCAACCTTTAACCCGACCGGTTCTTCCCCCAGCCCCACCTTACAGCTGTCTATGCGCACATCACGACATCAAAGCCCCCTTACAGCTGTCTATACGCACGACATCAAAGCCCAACTGGTTTTTAAAAATACAGAATAAAAGACTTCGAGCGAGCCAGCCAAACCCTCACGACATCAAAGCCCAACTGGTTTTTAAAAATACAGAATAAAAGCGTTACAGCGAGCCAGCCAAGCCCTCAGCGAGGCCAGGGCGTGAAACAGCTCTCAGCGTCCCATCAGGGCCAAGAGGAGCGAAAGTCGACAAGCACCAAAGCGAAAAGAAAACTTAGAAAGGCCCCAAACTTTCTGGGTTATCGCTCGCTGCGGGGAGCGACCCTGAAGCAGCAGCCGCTCCCGCGCCTCCATCACGCGCAGATTTACACGGCACGGCCATACAGGTGCTTTATCGGGCACCAGGATGGGTTTTATTCTCTTGGGCGAGCGCATCTGTTGGGGCGCTGCTTGCGCCTTCGGCTTTGCTTTCCAACCCAAAGACCATTTCCTATTCTCCAGAGCCGCTCGTTTCCGCACGCGGAGGAAACGCCTCCAGAAAGGTGAGAATTTCCCCTTTTTTAATCCAAAGGGACGGGGAAGAGTTACAAACAAAAAGGGCACCCAGCTTGGCTGGAGGAAAAACCTCCCGACAGCCGAATTATTGGAAGCGGACGCAATCCAAGCTGCTATTTTGAGAGGCCGAACCAATGGGACACGGCCTGAAAAACTGGTTCAATTACAACCTTTGGACTGACCAGCCCTAGGGGCATTGCACGCTCTCCGTCCAGCGACCCTGGTGAAAAAGCTTCTGCTCGCTTGGTCCTCAGCTGCACCCCCGCCCAGCCAGAGCTCAGGATGGACGAGGAACATCTTCACGACGATCTGCACGTTTTCAAAGGTAAACTTCAGCCACGCCGGCCCTTCAACCCGCCGCCTCGAGGAGATGGGCAGGAGCAAAGAGGGCGACGAGACTGCATCTTGCAGCACGGCTCTCCACCGAGACGCTTGGTTTCCGAGCAAGGGCCGTGCTCTCCTTCCTCCTCTGCTTAAGCAACTTGGGTTGATCAGCTCTAACGGGTTGATGGGTTGGGATGGGGAACCCCACCCTGATGAGCTTGGCCCTGGGGTTGAGGGAAAAGGACGTGGCCGCAGCTGAGATGAAGGTCACGAAGCTGGTGGTGCCCAACCAGCAGCACCTGAGAGGGTTCAGCCTGGGAAGCGCCCTGGCCCCGAGTAAAATGAGGCTTTTCCTGGAGCCTTCCCAAGTCGCGCTCCCCAAAGCGGGGGGCCCGGCACCCTCGCAAAGCTCCCCAGGTTGAACCTTGGCACCCGCGGGCATTTCCGTGGTTCGGCCCCCGGTGCCAGCTGGGGAGAGCGCGGAGCCCTCCAGACCGCGCCTGGCACCTGGGGAACCCTTTCCCCTTCGAAAAGGGTTACTGGCCGGCCAGGAGGGTTTAAAACCACGCCACAAAATACACGGCGTGAGCTTAAAATGCCCTGGTTTTATGCGGTACCCGAGAGCGCCTGCCCTTCAGCAAGCGCGAACGCAACGCCCTGCGCGGCAGCCATGTTTGGGGGCTGAGAGCCCCCAGCTTGGTCCGAGCAGGAATTATCGTCAAAATTTTGCCTTCCCGAGCAAATAGTTAACTATTCCGGGTTATTTATTAACCCTTCTATACATGGAACCCGAGGAGCTGTGAAAAATCCCAGTGATCCGAGGGGAATATTTTCACAGCTCTTTTTTTTTTCTTTTAAAGACAAAAACTTCTTCCAGCAGAAGCTGAGATCCTTTTTCACGGTGTATTTGCTGCTGGCCCTCTCCTTCTTGCTGATCATCACCCTCTTCGCTGTGTCCTTCTCCAGAGGTACCGCAGCTTCTCTGAACTGAGGAATTAGGGGGGTGGGAGCAGGGGATACGTGGGGCCCGCTCGCGCTCGCAGGACGTCATCGGTCCCAATTCCCCAGGACGGGGCGACCAGAGGAGCTCCCAGGCTGCCCCGTGGAGTGACCGCTGACGTCCACGCCGCCGTCTAGATATAAAATACATATAAATATAGATAAAATACGTATAAATATATATAAATACACATAAATATATATAAAATGCATGTAAATATATATAAATACACATAAATATATATAAAATGCATGTAAATATATATAAAATACATATAAAAATACACATAAATATATATAAAATGCATATAAATATATATAAAACACATATAAATATATAAAAATACACTTAAATATATATAAAATGCATGTAAATATATATAAAATACATATAAATATATAAAAATACACTTAAATATATATAAAATGCATGTAAATATATATAAAATACATATAAATATATAAAATACACTTAAATATATATAAAATGCATGTAAATATATAAAAAATACATATAAATATATAAAAATACACTTAAATATATATAAAATACACATAAATATATATAAAATACATATAAATATATAAAATACCGGCTAATCCAAGCTATAAGCCAGTATTTTAGGTTGCCCGGGACTCCCTTGCCCCGCAGGCTGCTGGAAAAGCGCAGCCCCAGCAGATCGCTCAAGGCAGAACGGGACCTCGGCCGCCTTGGCGGGGCGAGGCCCTCGCGGGCAGCCCCCGGCGCGCGGGCGCGACACGGCCGCTCCACGGCCGCTCACCCCGCGTCTCTCCTCCCTCTCCCGCAGTCTCAGCCATTTCTTCCAAGCTCAACGAGGTGCAGCCGCAGTGGAAGCAGAACTTTTCCGGCAGGGATTTTCTCTGTAAGTCCTGGCTGCGGCCCGAACCCACGTTTTTCTTCCCCGCTGAAGTCGCCCTAAGTTGTCCCCAAAGCGTTCCCGCTCCGGGTCGCTTCGCCGAGGCGGCGCAGGGCGCCCGGCCCCGCCTGCCTTCGCGGCTCTGCCAGCAGCAAACGCTTTCATAGTTTAGAAAACCCCAATTTTCCTTGCGGTAGAGGCTTTTTGGGTGCCAGTCGCCGCCTTCGTGGCAATCCACTGCACGCAAGCTTCGGGGCTGCGCCATTGCGTCCGTACCAGTTCGGCACCGGAGCGCTGCTGGGAGAACAACCCTCTTACTGGGACGAGCCCAGCGAGGACCAGCCCCGCAGTCCCGCTGACTCGCCCTTCTCTCGCCAGTGTTTCCCTGCGGACCCGGATCCAGGGAATGGGAATACTTTGACGGCAAATGTTACTACTTCTCCCTAACCAGAATGAGCTGGTACAAGGCGAAGGCTCAGTGCGAAGAGATGCGCTCGCAGTTGGCCATCATCAACAGCTACGCCAAGCAGGTAAAGAGCCCAGCTGCAGGCGGGAACAGGCCTGCCCGAACCCTGCCCGCGGCCCCCGCCTGCCGCAGAGCCCCCCGGTCCCTCCCCGGCGCCCTGCCGCCGTCCCGCGCACCCCGACCTCGCTGCGAGCTGCTGCTTGTTATCCTGTGCATCAGCCAGCAGAGTGCAGGCAGGACCTGCTCTGCCTGCCCGCTGCCTGCACCCAGGCCTTCTCCGTACGTGTGCGGGATGCTTAGACGCAGCACCGGCACCTATCCTGCTCCTCCGCCTTGTAAATAACTAGCCAAGCGCAGAATTGCACCTATCCTGCTCCTCCAACTTGTAAATAACTAACCAAGCGCAGAATTGCACCTATCCTGCTCCTCCAACTTGTAAATAACTGGCCAAGCGCAGAATTGCACCTATCCTGCTCCTCCGCCTTGTAAATAACTAACCAAGCGCAGAATTGCACCTATCCTGCTCCTCCAACTTGTAAATAACTGGCCAAGCACAGAATTGCACCTATCCTGCTCCTCCAACTTGTAAATAACTGGCCAAGCGCAGAATCGCACCTCTCCGGCCCCTCCGTGGCCCCCGTGCGGAGCTGCCGGCTCGAGGAGCCCGTTCCTGGTGCTTTTCCCTCCTGATCCCTCTCCCCGCTGCAGAATTTTGTCATGTTCAGGACAAGGAATGAGCGGTTCTGGATCGGGCTCACAGACGAGAACTCGGAAGGGGAATGGGAATGGATCGACGGGACCGACTATAAAACCACCTTCACGTGAGTGCCGGCCTGCCCCGCGTTCTTGCGCCCATCGCCCCAAAACCAGCAGGCGCAAAAACCTGCCCGCGCGCCCGTTTCAGCCAGCGGAGCGGGCGTCTTCACCCTGCCCTGGCACGGGCGCGCACACGGGGTCCGACAGCAGCAAAGGCAAGAATTAGCATCTAAACCCACCTAAAACCAGAGGGGTTTAGCGAGTCCCGGCCTTTCTGCCAGCCCCAGGGAAAGCTGCTCCGCTCGGCTGCCGGCCCCGCTGCCCTCTCTCAGTTCGCTCCCTCTCCGCCCAGGTTTTGGAAGGAGGGAGAGCCCAACAACAGCGGCAACAACGAGGATTGCGCTCACGTCTGGGTCTCCGGGAAGTGGAACGACGTCTACTGCACCTACGAGTGCTACTTCGTCTGCGAAAAGCCTCTGCCCAACTGAGCACAGCCGCGCGCGATGCTCGGGCACCACAAATGTTCCTTTTTCGTCTTAATTTATACTCTGAGTGCCCGCTCCCCGCTCGTCCTCTCCGCCGCGCCGTCCCGAGGGAGAGCGGGGATGGGTTTGGATGGTCCCAAGCGATGTACGCGGGGGGCCCGGCGGGGAGCTCAGCCTAATAAAGGACGATGATTGCGCCGGTCACCGAAGCTTCGCCGTTTCCAGGCGCGCGGGCGGAGGGGTGAAGGTGGATGTCGCGCGGGTCAGCGGGCGCTGCAGGCTGGGGACAGAATATGGGATTTGCTGCTCAACGCAGCATCCCGGGAGCGGGACGGGGGCCTCTCCTGCGGTGGCACCGCGGAGGCTCGGAGGGGCTATAGCAGAGCCACGTCCGAGAGGATTCGGGGCCTCGCTGCTCCTGAAGGGGTTGGGGCCTCGCTGCTCCTGAAGGGGTTGGGGAAGGACAGGCCACGTCGGCATCCCGAAGACGCAGCCGGGCTGCCTGTACCCGCTCCCCCCGGCGCGAGTCCCTGCCGCCGAGCGGAGGAGCCGAGCGGAGCGGCCGTGGGACAGCAGTAAACAGGGATTCAGAGGTGGAAATGAGCTTTGGTTTCCCTACCGAGGGAAAACCCCATCGTTTTCCATAACTTTCCCTTTTCGTTGTTGTTATTTCAATTTGGATTCCACACAATTGCCCGGTACTTGTTTGTTATGACACGAAATTCAACCACGGGGCAGCTCTGCGTCACGTCACCGCTCACCGCCGGGGTCCTGGGCCAGCGGTGGGGGCTCCGGCACCCGCGGGGACCACGCTCCCTCCCCCATTTCCCATCCTTCCGCCAAGAAAAAGCTCATTTGGGGCCCAACTGGGAAACCTCCAGCTCCCAAACTGGTTTCGGGCAGGAGCCGGCTCACAGCGCTCACCCCCGTGCTACGAGCCGCTGGCGGCACCCTGTTCGTGCACGGTGTCAGCGGGCACGGGTGTGCGCTGCGAGGTGTGCGTGTGATGGGTGCGGGTGTGCGTACGCGGGTGTGCGCGCTACGGGGGGGTGTGGGTGCTGCAGGGGGTGTGTGGGTGCTGCAGGGTGTGTGTGGGTGCTGCAGGGGGTGCGTGCACCCTGCCAGGTGTGAGTGTAATGCATGCAAGTGGGTGTGCGCTGCAGGGAGTGCGCGTGTGCATAGGTGGGTGTGCGTGCAAGGTGTATGCGTGCCCTGCAAGGTGCGTGCGTGCCCTGCAAGGTGCGTGCGTGCCCTGCAAGGTGTGTGCGTGCCCTGCAAGGTGCGTGTGTGCCCTGCAAGGTGTGTGCATGCACTGCAAGGTGTGTGCATGCCCTGCAAGGTGCGTGTGCGCTGCAGGGAGCGGGTGGGAGCCGCTCTCAGCCGCCCGGTACCGGGGGTGCCCGGCCGTGCCCCCCCTCCCCGGGGCCGGGCCGGGGGGGGGCAGCACCCAGCGCCCCCGCCCGCCGCGCCGCCTCCCCGGCTGCAGCCCCGGGGGCCGGGGCCGCCCCGCCGCTCCCGGTTCGCAGCGGCAGCGCCCGGCCCGGCTCCCCCCGGCTCCCCCAGACTCCCCCCGGTTCCCCCAGACTCCCCCCGGCTCCCCCCCGGTCCCCTCCGGCTCCCCCCAGTTCCCCCGGCTCCCCCCAGTTCCCCCGGCTCCCCCGGTCCCCCCCCCAGTTCCCCCGGTCCTCCCGGTTCCCCCCAGTTCCCCCAGTTCCCCCGGCTCCCCTCCGGCTCCCCCCAGTTCCCCCGGTTCCCCCCAGTTCCCCCGGCTCCCCCCCGTTCTCCCCAGTTCCCCCGGTCTCCCCCGTTCCCCCCGGTCCCCCCCCAGTTCCCCCAGTTCCCCCGGTCCCCTCCGGCTCCCCCCGGTCCCCCAGTCCCCCCCGGTCCCCCCGGTTCCCCGGACGATGCCCGCGGGAGGGTCACGGCCGCCGACCCTCTGGGTCCGTCCCCGGGGCCGAGCGGGGCCACGGCGGCCCCGACGGCGGGAGGACGCTCCTCCGCCTGCCCTGTCGGCGACACAGCTGTCGTGACAGAGCCCGGCAGCCCCGCGGTGAGCGGCGAAACGGAGGCAGAGCCTCCCCCCCACACCCCGCTCCGGACCCCGCCGAGCCCCCCCCCCCCCGTGCCTGCGACAGCCCCTGTCGTCAGGAGCGCTCCCTCTGTCACGACAGCCGCTGCCGGCAGCGCCGTCGGTATCCCCTCTTGGGCTCACCGGGCTCTACCGGCCTCAGCCCCCGGGGGGAACGGGGAGGAGGGGGGTCCGCAGCGGGGGGGTCCCCGCCTTGATGGGGCCCCCGCCGCGCTCCCGGCTCAGGCGCGCTCCCGGGGGAGGCGGGGGGCGGCGGCGGCGCTCACGGGCGCGGGCGCGGACACGGGCGGGGGCTGCGCGCTCTGCCCCGCGTACGATCGTGCCCCGCTCCGCTCCTCTCCCTTCCCCTCCCTGCCGGTACCGTTCCCGGTATCGCCGTGCCGGTAAGTAGCCACGCGTGGACGGGACGGGTGGGGATGCGGTGCCGGTAAAACCCGGGATGCCCCGGGGGGGGGGGATTCGTGTGCGCTCCGTCCGTGAGCCGAGGCACCGGCACCGGCACCGGCAGCGGCAGCGGCACCGGCAGCGGCAGCGGCAGCGGCAGCGCGGGGAGCCGTCGGGCCGCCGTGTCCCGACGGGACGGGGAGCTGGGGGGGGGGAAGCACCGCGGCCGCAGCCCCCGGTGCAGCCCCCGGGATGGGCTCCGGGGCTGCCGGGGGCAAGGTCGGGCTTAACCCCAACGGGAGCGGGGGGGAGCGGGGCGGGCGGCCGCCGCCGCCGCCGGGATTTCGTTACCGTTCGGTAATGGGAGCTCCGGGAGGCGGAAAACGGCCGGGAGGCAGCGGGCAGCCCCGACCCAGCGGGGAGGCGAGCGGTCCCGGTCCTTACGGCTCCTCTCCGCCCGCAGCCCCCGCGCTGGCCGCCGGCATGAAGACAGAAGAGGCTCCGTCCTGCCTGCAGCAGGCAACGCCGGTCCTGGGCTTCGGTGAGTACCGGGGAGACCGGGAGCGGGTGCCACGCACCGGGGAGCGGGGACCCCCCCAGCCCGGGCTGCTCGGGCAGCAGCCGTGGCCCTCGCCCCATCCTCATCCTCCCCGGGCCGCTCCGGGGGTCTCGGCGCATCCGCGAGTCGCAGCGGGACCAACCGGCCCTGCCCGTTTTGCCCCAACCGTATGATCCCCTCTGCCGCCAGCGGCATGCCCGGCTCCTCTGCGGTGCTTCTTCCCCGCTCAGGAAGGAGATTCCTTCCCCCCGCATCGTCGGGGTGAGCGGGGGCGAGGGAGCACCCCCTTCGCTCAGCCTGGCCCTGTGGTTTGCCAATTTGGAGGCAGCAAAAGCCACGGCAAGATGTTGGCGCGCTGCAAAATGCCATCTTGCAACCCCGAAGCAGCTGCGGCTCTGCGGGCTGAGGCTGTCCGCACCGGCAGGCAGCACCGGCATTTAGGCGCGGGGCCCCGAAGGGACAGAGACACCGCCAGCGTCCGCCCCGGTCCGTCCCGACCTCCTGGATAAGCCCCTGCGGAGCCTCAGTTTATCCCGGCCCTCGGCTGATTTTCGGGAGCATCCGGCGCAGGGCCAGGCTGCGGTGGCGTGGCCCTCGACCGCCCCAGCCGCGGGCGATTGCCTTCGCTGCCCCGAATTTTAAATGACGGCGAGGATATCTGCCCAGGAGACCCGGTGGGGACTTCACGCCGCCTGGATGCGGGGGGTTCATCTGGGGCGATACTGGGGTGCGGCGCCCGAGCTGCCTCCCCTCCGCTTCCCCGCTGGGCTCGCGTCCCCCTCGTTGGCCCTTTCTCAGAGGGCCCCAACACGGCGGGTTGCGATTGCTCTTCGTTAACGGATTTGCGGCTCCAAACTGTTGCGTTTTTATAAGCCCGCTGTCTTAGGGCAGCGTAAGGCAGCATCTCCTTTACTTTCAGTTTTGCCTCTGGCTCCCGGGCTGCGGGGGGGATTCAGGGCGGCCGAGCGTTTTCCCGGGATTTGTCACATCCCCTCGTTTCCCTGGGGCTCGCTCGCTCGTCTCCCGTTGTCTTACGGCATCGCCGCGTTCGTGGCCTTGTGCCGAGCAAGACTGGGGTGCGACTTATTGCCGGGCGGCGACCTCTGCTCCGGGCCCTGCCTGTGCATCCCGAGGCACGACACGGGCAGGCAGCGGGCAGGACTCTGCTGCCTGCGCCGCCCCGACCCCCTGGCAGCCTCCTGCCTGCTCGCTGAGCGAGGGCGGCACAAACATCCCAGGGCTGAAGTTTTCTGTCTCTCCCTGTTCGACCGATCCCGTGTTCCCCGAGCTCCCTGGCGATTTAACTGTCTGCTCTCAGATTAATTTGCTATTCGATTATTCCCTGGTTTTCCCCCTAAATTAAAGAAAAGTTGGGGATTTTTAGCCTCTAACGCACTGGGGGTTTGGCCGGTCCCGCGGTGCCACGCAGCCCGTGGGGTCAAAGCCAAGGAGGGTGAAAATATTTGACTCCAGAAGTTAATAACAGAGGAAAAAGTGAGCAGGGGAGGCTCAGCGTGGGCTAACAGCCACGGAGAACCTCCGCACGTGCCCACGGCCACGGGGATGGGGTTGCTTGTTGCCTTGGCCGTCCACGCTGCCCTCCTGGCATTACCGAGCTGCACCAGCGCAGCTCTTGTGCTGCTCCGGCACCACCAGCAGCAGGGCAGACGTTCGTTTTTCCTCTTCTTGGGCGAAAATCCTCATTTCCACTCCCCATCTGCTGGATCCCAACCTGCAGGAGGGCTCGCAGGGTCTGGTCCCCTCCAGCTGATGCTGCCACCCGATTTCCAGGTCGCAGCACTTCATTACCGAGCTGTGCCGAGCCTGGGAGCTGCAAGGGACTGGACCGGCCGCGACGTCCTGCGTCGCCCAGGCACGTGTCTGCAGGCTCGGCCAGCTGCGACGCTGGAGATGCAGGACCCAAACCCAAGCACTGCGATGAAGCGGGGCAGAAGCTGCCTTCGCACAAGACCCCCCCCATTTTCGGGTGCTCAGAAAGCCCGAATTGGCCCAGTTTGCCCCCCCCCACCCAGTCCCTCCTGCGTTGGTGTAACGACAGCAGCGCCCTTCAAGGCAGAGAGCGTTTGCCGTAGGTTCAAATGATTTCAGGACTTTGGGGAAGCATCTCTAGCTAAAATGGGACAGAAACAGCGCTCAGAAAGTTTCCTGCTCGCGGATACTTTCTGCATTTTGCCTCCGCCGTGGCGGTCCTGCCCGCTCCGCGTCCCTCCGTGTCCTCCTACCGCCAGTTTGAGGCCAAGGAGCCGGAAGGCAAGTTGTTGGTGGGCCGATTCAGGGTCCTGGCTGGGACCTCCATCGGCGGAGGAGGGCGGTCAGGTGTAAGGGCTGCTCCCCGGAGCCTGGGAGAGATCTGCAGGGCCGGGAAAGTCTCTGCCTGCTCCTGGAGAAGCAGAAAATCCCCTTTAGCTGGAGACGCTGCTGGGCCAGGGCTCCTCCGCGTCTCCCAGCCTTGCGCGGGGCTCTCCGCTGGGACGCGTCTCCTGCCGTTTGCCACCTCTACTTGTTGGCTTTGAGCCCTTGCCTAGGACAGTGCCCAAATTAGAGCTGGGCTTAGTGTTCCCCCTCAGCCCCACGCTCCTCCAAGCAGCAGAAGACCTTGGGTGCAGCTCCCTTGCCTTTTAAAACAGCCATAAGCTTCATCCGTGGGGTGCCATCGTGCCCCCAACCCTTCGAGGGGGCTCGGGCAGGCGTTACCCCAGGATCCACAAGCTCACGGGAGGATAAAAGCATCGAGAAGCTGGAGAGGACAGAGATAAGCGCCCGTAAAACCCAAGGAGCTGGGCAGGGGGGAGGCTGGGGACATGGAGAGGGTGCCGCTGCCTGGCTCAGCCTGCGCCCAGATCCAGCGCACCGGATAGAGCGCGTTTATTGCTCGCTCCTTTACCTCGAAGTTATCGTGCCGAAGCCTTTGAAGAGCAGCCATAGATTTACGTGTTGATAACACTGAGGAGGAAAAAAAATCCCAAATCTCTGGAGCCTTTTTAAGCAGCTCTTAGCACCAAATCTGGGGTGAAACCGGACAAAATTCAGACGCGGGTCTGTCCTCGGGCCTGGACCAAGGTTTCCAGCAAGCTCAGCACCCGCAGTCTCCTGCCGAGACGCACAGGTATTCGCTCTCTGGTTCCCAAATGTGCGTTCTCCACGTCCTCCGCGATTTATCCAGGGCCAGAGCCGCGGGTTGGGGTTCACCAGGAATTTGCCACCTGCAGAAAACCCCAGACCCTGCTGCTTTGGCAGAGCCAACTCTGGCAGTTATTTTCAAGGTTGTCACAAAAACCTCCGTGCCGAGCCTCCCTTCTCCTCTCCTACACCAACGCCACGTGGCTTTAAAAAAAACAAAGCATAAGCCAACAGCAGATGATGGCAAGGAGCGATTGAGGCTCAGCGTCCCCCCGAGAAGGCAGACGCTGTTACTGCAGGACGTGATCCCCCCCAGCAAAGGAAAACTCCTTCTCACGCCGTCTTTTCCCTGCTGCCCAGGTTCAGACTCGAAGATGCGGGAGGTGTGCGCCGGCTGCGACACCCCCATCTCCGACCGCTTCCTCCTGCGCGTCAACGAGCGCTCCTGGCACGAAGGCTGCGTGAAATGCGCCGTCTGCCTGCAGCCGCTCTCCGGGACCTGCTACTGTCGCAACCGGCAGCTCTACTGCAAACACGACTACGAGAAGTAAGTGCTCTCCGGTTTTCTCCCATTTCTCCTTCCCTCTCGGCTCTGTTTTGGTCGTGTCGGAGGCTCGGGCGCGAGGTGGGGTTCCGGAAGGGCGGGCTGCGGCAGGGCGGCGTGGCGTCGGTGTCGCGGAGGCTGGCGAGGACCAGGTGAGACGGTGAGGAGCAGAGGTGTCCTGCAAAGGGATGCTGTCCAAGCAGAGGGACAGAAGCGGTGAGCTTTGCTGTAACCTGGTGGCACGGCAGGGACGGAGAGGGTGAAGGGATGAGCTGTTGTTGTTGGGATGCTTTTTCAAGAACCGCGGGACGTCCGAGGCTGCGCAGGAGCTGACAGCACCCTGTGCCGCGGCCTCCCGGCGCACGCGGGCCAGCAGATGTAGCCTGAGGAGCTGTGCTTTGCGGCGAAGGTCCCGCTCATGGGGTGAAGAGCAGAGCAGACGAGGCCAGGAGCGGGCACGCCGTGCCCTAACCGTCCCGCCGGGAGCCCCGAGCCAGCCCGGCGGGCTCTGGCAGCGGGGCACCCGCTCGTCGGTGCGAGGGAGCCCGTGGCTGTGGTTGCACCGCGTGGCCGGGCCTCTCTTGGCTGTGGCCAGGGCTCTGCTCTGCTCGTGGTGGCAAGCCAGTGCCTTCGGGGGGTCAACAGCACCAATTATTTAGAATGGAATGGGGATGGGATGGGGTGGGATGGGGTGGGGATGGGGATGGGGATGGGATGGGATGGAATGGGATGGGATGGGGTGGAATAGAATAGAATGGAATGGAATAGGATAGGATAGGATGGAAAGGAATGGAATGGAATTTAGAATGGAATGGAATGGAATGGAATGGAATGGAAGAGAAGAGAAGAGAAGAGAAGAGAAGAGAAGAGAAGAGAAGAGAAGAGAAGAGAAGAGAAGAGAAGAGAAGAGAAAAGAGGAGAAGAGAAAAGAGAAGAGAAGAGAAGAGAAGAGAAGAGAAGAGAAGAGAAGAAAAGAAAAGAAAAAAGAAAAGAAAAGAAGAAAAGAAAAGAAAAGAAAAGAAAAGAAAAGAAAAGAAAAGAAAAGAAAAGAAAAGAAAAGAAAAGAAAAGAAAAGAAAAGAAAAGAGAAAAGAGAAGAAAAAAGAAGAGAAGAGAAGAAGTAGAAAAAGAAGAGAAGTAGAAAAAGAAGAGAAGAAGTAGAAAAAGAATAGAGCAGAACAGAATAGAGCAGAATAGAGCAGAATAGAGCAGAACAAACCAGAACAGAACAGAACAGAACAGAACAGAACAGAACAGAACAGAATAGAATAGAATAGAATAGAATAGAATAGAATAGAATAGAATAGAATAGAATAGAAAGGAATGGAACGGAATGGGATGGAATGGAATGGGATGGAATGGGATGGAATGGAACAGAACGGAATGGAATATTTCTTTCAGTTGGAAGGGACCTGCAAGGATCGTCCAGTCCGGCTCCATTTGCTTGCGAACCCCTTGCTAGGGCTCCCCGGAGAAGATGGGGCCGTGGCGCTCCCCTGCTGGGCGTGCAATTTGAACTGGGCAGGTCCGCCGCGGCGCCGGGGCGGTGGGGAATCCAGGCCGAGCCGGAGGGGCTGCGGGCATTTTGTAGGGGGAAAGCTGGGCTGCCGTGGTGTGACACGGAAGGAGACATCCCTAAAGGAAAGCGTGGCGGGAGCCTGGAGGGGCCGCGGGGCCGCTGGGGAGGCAGCCGCCCTGCGTAGCGCTGGGCTCTGCTCCGCGCTGGACGATTGGAGAAAATACAGCCGCTGCCGCCTGGGAAATCCTCGGGAAAATCAGGTTTTTAGACTTATCCCAAACTCAGCCTTGCCCGCAGAGCTGAAAGGGCAGCATCTCCCGCAGCGCTGCTGGGGGCTGCGGGGTCGCACCCTGCCCCAGCGCTGAAGCGGTGAAGGCGTTGTTGCCTTTAGTGCTCAGAAATGCGCTTTTATGAAGGAAGCCGCTCAGGCGCCGTCAGCGTTTCTCACGCTGGCGGGAGGTGAAGGCGGGATGGAAATCTCTCTCTGCCACTGCCTGGCTCCGCGGCCACGGGCAAATCCCTTCCCCTCCAAGGGAAGACTGGAGCCTTCGCCTTCCTTCAAACGCCGCCGCTTTCCTTTTCCACGGGGCGTCGGGAAGCCCAGTGTTTGTGCAGCCCCATTTTTTGCAGCCTGGAGGCATCTTGCAGCAGAGCAGCGGCTGGAAATGGGTCTGGGAGGACACGGAGAGGGGCTGCCCGCTAAGGACAGCCACGTGGCCCCATTCTGCCTTCCCCGGGCAGCCCCAGATGGCATTTTTGGGGGGTGATGTGGCACAAGCAGCCACTCTTTTCCCTTAAGGCTGATCCCTGAGCCTGACAGCTCGGAGCCGGCGCGGTGAGAGCTTGTTCTCTGGCCACCCCCTTTCCTTCAGCATCTCGGGAACAAGAGATAAGCTGGAAGAGCCCGAAGGGAGTGCAGGATCCGCTCCTCCGAGCAGGACTTTGAATGATGAGCCAGCACCGCAGCCTCCCGTCTGGATGCACCAAGCAAGCGGCATCGTTCCACGGAGCCGGGGCAGGGCCGATCCTGCCGGAGGTTATCTCTCGGCACGGAGCGCTTTGATCACGTCTGTAAAAAATGGAGCCGCTTCCACGCTGGCTGCTGGCTCCGTGTCCGCCTTGCAGCGGGGCAGGGGACGGCTCGAGGGCAGGGGATGGCTCGAAGGCAGGGGACGGCTCGAGGGCAGGGGACGGCTCGAAGGCAGGGGACGGCTCGAGGGCAGGGGACGGCTCGAGGGCAGGGGATGGCTCGAGGGCAGGGGATGGCTCGAAGGCAGGGGACAGCTCGAAGGCAGGGGATGGTTTGAAGGCAGGGGATGGCTCGAAGGCAGGGGATGGCTCGAGGGCAGGGGACGGCTCGAGGGCAGGGGATGGCTCGAAGGCAGGGGACGGCTCGAGGGCAGGGGATGGCTCGAAGGCAGGGGACGGCTCGAAGGCAGGGGACGGCTCGAAGGCAGGGAATGGCTCGAAGGCAGGGGACGGCTCGAAGGCAGGGGACGGCTCGAGGGCAGGGGATGGCTCGAAGGCAGGGGATGGCTCAAGGGCAGGGGACGGCTCGAAGGCAGGGAATGGCTCGAAGGCAGGGAATGGCTCGAAGGCAGGGGACGGCTCGAAGGCAGGGGATGGCTCAAGGGCAGGGGACGGCTCGAGGGCAGGGGACGGCTCGAGGGCAGGGGATGGCTCGAGGGCAGGGGACGGCTCGAGGGCAGGGAATGGCTCGAAGGCAGGGGACGGCTCGAAGGCAGGGGATGGCTCGAAGGCAGGGGACGGCTCGAAGGCAGGGAATGGCTCGAAGGCAGGGGACGGCTCGAAGGCAGGGGACGGCTCGAGGGCAGGGGATGGCTCGAAGGCAGGGGATGGCTCAAGGGCAGGGGACGGCTCGAAGGCAGGGAATGGCTCGAAGGCAGGGAATGGCTCGAAGGCAGGGGACGGCTCGAAGGCAGGGGATGGCTCAAGGGCAGGGGATGGCTCGAGGGCAGGGGACGGCTCGAGGGCAGGGGATGGCTCGAGGGCAGGGGACGGCTCGAAGGCAGGGGACGGCTCGAGGGCAGGGGATGGCTCGAGGGCAGGGGACGGCTCGAGGGCAGGGGATGGCTCGAGGGCAGGGGACGGCTCGAGGGCAGGGGACGGCTCGAGGGCAGGGAATGGCTCGAAGGCAGGGGATGGCTCGAAGGCAGGGGATGGCTCGAGGGCAGGGGATGGCTCGAAGGCAGGGAATGGCTCGAAGGCAAGGGATGGCTCGAAGGCAGGGGACGGCTCGAAGGCAGGGAATGGCTCGAAGGCAGGGGACGGCTCGAGGGCAGGGGACGGCTCGAAGGCAGGGGATGGCTCGAGGGCAGGGAATGGCTCGAAGGCAGGGGATGGCTCAAAGGCAGGGGATGGCTCGAGGGCAGGGGATGGTTTGAAGGCAGGGGATGGCTCGAAGGCAGGGGATGGCTCGAAGGCAGGGGATGGCTCGAAGGCAGGGGACGGCTCGAAGGCAGGGGATGGCTCGAAGGCAGGGGATGGCTCGAAGGCAGGGAATGGCTCGAAGGCAGGGGATGGCTCAAAGGCAAGGGACGGCTCGAAGGCAGGGGACGGCTCGAAGGCAGGGGATGGTTTGAAGGCAGGGGATGGCTCGAAGGCAGGGAATGGCTCGAAGGCAGGGGATGGCTCGAGGGCAGGGGATGGCTCGAAGGCAGGGGATGGCTCGAGGGCAGGGGATGGCTCGAGGGCAGGGGATGGTTTGAAGGCAGGGGATGGCTCGAAGGCAGGGAATGGCTCGAAGGCAGGGGATGGCTCGAAGGCAGGGGACGGCTCGAAGGCAGGGGATGGTTTGAAGGCAGGGGATGGCTCGAAGGCAGGGGATGGCTCGAGGGCAGGGGATGGTTTGAAGGCAGGGGATGGCTCGAAGGCAGGGAATGGCTCGAAGGCAGGGGATGGCTCGAGGGCAGGGGATGGCTCGAAGGCAGGGGATGGTTTGAAGGCAGGGGATGGTTTGAAGGCAGGGGATGGCTCGAAGGCAGGGGATGGTTTGAAGGCAGGGAATGGCTTGAAGGCAGGGGACGGCTCGAAGGCAGGGGACGGCTCGAAGGCAGGGGATGGCTCGAAGGCAGGGGATGGCTCGAAGGCAGGGGACGGCTCGAAGGCAGGGGATGGCTCGAAGGCAGGGGATGGCTCGAAGGCAGGGGATGGTTTGAAGGCAGGGGATGGCTCGAAGGCAGGGGACGGCTCGAAGGCAGGGGATGGTTTGAAGGCAGGGGATGGCTCGAAGGCAGGGGATGGCTCGAGGGCAGGGGATGGTTTGAAGGCAGGGGATGGCTCGAAGGCAGGGAATGGCTCGAAGGCAGGGGATGGCTCGAGGGCAGGGGATGGCTCGAAGGCAGGGGATGGTTTGAAGGCAGGGGATGGTTTGAAGGCAGGGGATGGCTCGAAGGCAGGGGATGGCTCGAAGGCAGGGGACGGCTCGAAGGCAGGGGATGGCTCGAAGGCAGGGAATGGCTCGAAGGCAGGGGACGGCTCGAGGGCAGGGGATGGTTTGAAGGCAGGGGATGGCTCGAAGGCAGGGAATGGCTCGAAGGCAGGGGATGGCTCGAGGGCAGGGGATGGCTCGAAGGCAGGGGATGGCTCGAAGGCAGGGGATGGCTCGAGGGCAGGGGATGGTTTGAAGGCAGGGGATGGCTCGAAGGCAGGGAATGGCTCGAAGGCAGGGGATGGCTCGAGGGCAGGGGATGGCTCGAAGGCAGGGGATGGTTTGAAGGCAGGGGATGGTTTGAAGGCAGGGGATGGCTCAAAGGCAGGGGATGGCTCGAAGGCAGGGGACGGCTCGAAGGCAGGGGATGGCTCGAAGGCAGGGAATGGCTCGAAGGCAGGGGACGGCTCGAAGGCAGGGGATGGCTCGAAGGCAGGGAATGGCTCGAAGGCAGGGGATGGCTCGAAGGCAGGGGACGGCTCGAAGGCAGGGGATGGCTCGAAGGCAGGGGACGGCTCGAAGGCAGGGGACGGCTCGAGGGCAGGGGATGGCTCGAAGGCAGGGAATGGCTCGAAGGCAAGGGATGGCTCGAAGGCAGGGGACGGCTCGAGGGCAGGGGACGGCTCGAAGGCAGGGGACGGCTCGAAGGCAGGGAATGGCTTGAAGGCAGGGGATGGCTCGAAGGCAGGGGACGGCTCGAAGGCAGGGGATGGCTCGAGGGCAGGGGACGGCTCGAAGGCAGGGGATGGCTCGAAGGCAGGGGATGGCTCGAAGGCTGCTGCCTTTCCTTTTGCCTCTGGCAAGAGAGCTAAATAACCACGGTGACCCTCCGGCAAACTTTGGATACATCGGAAACCGCCGTGAGCTTCTCCCTGCCTGGGATAGGGAGCTCCTTGGAGCTCATCAGCTCCCTGGCGTCGTTGCTTGTCACCACGGCTGCTGGCAATGCCATTAATGCCACGGCACGAGGCACCGAGAGGGACCGGGGGCAGTTGGTGGCTCATGCTGACGGTGATGCTGCCCTGGTTCTCCTCCTCTATCGAACAGGCATCTCCCATGGGCACAGCACAAACTGCTTCCCACACGCTCCCTCCCAGCCCATCTTCCCCGTGCCGAGACTTCCACGGAAATACTGGGGGGGACAGAGCTGCTGCCTGCAAATCCCATGGCTGGTGGTGACCTCCTGCGGCTGGGGCCGCTGGGAAGAGCTGGTGTCGCCCAGACATCCAAGGCTGCCGGGAAGACGTTCCATCAATTCCCTGAAGTTTGGCAGCATCCTCTAAAGACTTAACGGTCCAATCTTATCTTCCCTGCGCTTCGTAAGAGGGAGCGCAGCCTCCTCCCGGCCACTGACGCAAGCGCTTGGCAGCGATGGGGATGGTAATAAAAATACCGGGGCTTGCCCGCTTCTCCAGGGTGGCTGGGAGAGGCTGGGACAAGGAGCCGGGCAGGCACAGCCGCAGCTTGGCGTGGAAAGGAAGGACGGGCTGCGTGAGCGCGGCGGCACCCGCGCCGGCCCTGCGGAGGGTGAGGGTCCCGGGACGCTCTGAAGCAAAGGAGATGGACCTTCGTGAGGTCTTGGCTTTGGCTGCCGCGCAGGTAGGCAGGAGCCAGCGCTGGAGCGGGTTTGACTGCTGTGGTTAAGAGTAACCAGATAAGAATAACCAGATGTTTGCCAAACCCGTCCGTAAGGAGCATCGGCTCCTGCTCCGGCGTGCCTGACCCGAGGCCAACGCCGGCATTTCCACGCGGGGAGACCTCGGCCTCCGGCATTGCTTTTTTTGCTCGTGGTTTTGGGGCAGGATCGCGTGGCCACGCTGTTTTCCCTAGCACCGCGCTGCATTCGGCTGCAGGGCTGCAGGCCCCGGGCGCGGGCTGCTCCGTCCCCACTTCTGTGCTCCCGAGCATCTCTCAGCCAGCTTCAAAACCACCCCGTAGGGGCTCCAGCTCCTTGAGCGCATGTGCAAGTTGGTGCTTCAGGCACTTTTGAAGGCGCCTCCGCTCAGCACCTTTGTGCTCCCAGCATGGGAATTTCCAGGGAGGCAAACTCTCAGTCCTCCTCTTTGGAAATCTCGTCCCCCGGAGTATTCATTCTTGGCCTTGACTTCCCAAAGTTCGTGGGTTTGGCCAAGGATGAATCCCAGCCTGCAGAATCCAGCGTCGCCCTGGGCCGCGGCGTGGAGCGGGGCTCGCAGCGGGGTGACCTGGAGGGGAGACCCATCTGGCATTTATTCCTCCTCCTGCGAAACTGCGCAATAAGAGGAAAATGCTTTAATGGAGAGATAAGCCAGCAGCTGCAGCTGAACGTGGGGGAAGGAACGGACTGTTGATCTGGAGATGAAATGTTAAGCCTGAAGATGGATGTTGTTCTGCAGTCCCTATCATATAAAACCACAATCTGAAGGCTTTGGTGAACCTCTCCTCTTCCCCTCTCGCCTGGGGCCCAGCCAGCTCTCCCGTGCTTTGCTCAGGCACCTGCCCTGTAAATCCAGCTCCGGGCAGCTCGTGTAAATGCAACGGCTGGGGAGAAGGAGCGGGGGAAGGAAGGCAAAATACTCCCGAACGATGATAGAGTGGCTGCAACGGCCGGGTCCTGGGCGCCTTGTTTACTTTGAAGTTTGTTTTGTGGAATGACAGGCGATGTGGGGGCTGCCGGGGAGCTGTCAAGAGGGATCTGAACCGCGGCCTCGCGCTGGCAGCCTTCCCCCTCTCCTCCGCACTCTCCCTTTGCCCATGTGGAGATGATTTGCTCGTCCTCTGTAGAGATACGGGGTGAACTCGGCTCGAACCTGACTTGCAGCTTCTCCATTGCCGAGCGGCTGCTGGCACGTGACCGGCACAGCTGAGCACAGACCGAGTCCTCCGAACGCCCTCCCGGTCCTCGGTCGTCGCCGGGGTTTCTCCATCTGCTTGTAGAAGCGAGAGGGTCGAGGAGGGGTTGGCCAGCACATCCCAGCCATCGGCTCTGCCCGCATCCCTTCCGGGGTCCTCTCGGAGCTGCTCCCATCCTCGCCGGCGAGACGTGCAGAACCTAGCGCTGCGCTTGAAGTCGAGATACTGTTCCTAGCCGCGAGGGTTTCGCAAGGCCCTGAAAGAGTGGCCGAGGGTCAGGGAGATCCTTCCGAACCGAGAGCAGCTCGTTTGCCTTGTGAAACCCACCACACGCCCCGCGTGTCGAGCAGGGATGCTCGGAGAGCAGAGGTGGGAAACGTGGGCTCCGAGACCGGAGCGTTTGGTGCACGGCTGCCAAATCGCTGTTTTGGTAGCCCGGAGTGACATCCAGCATCGTCCTCTTGGGACTTTTAACCATTTTGGCCAATTTTCTGGGCTGTGCGGGTTAGGAAGAGCCCAGCAGACAGGCGAGCGGGGCGATACGCATGGAGGTGCCTGAGAAATGGGAAATAGGAGCCGACTTTTTTCGTCGGGTGGAGGAAGCAGCTTAAAGATGTGGGCTCAGGTGATGGCTGGGATGCGGCGGGAGGGCAGAGGGGACCGAAAAGTCTCTTGTGCATCCAGAGAAGCAGCGCGGCGCGGCCGAACAGGCAGGGAGCAAGGCAGGGACCCTCCCTGCCCAGATATCGGGGACTGACCCAGACCGAGCACCTTGGCAACTCTTCTGAGCAAGCTGGTTAATGTTTAAAGCCACGTGGGAGGGCTCCTTTCCGAGCAAAGATCTCCCGGGTAGGAGAAGCCGGGACAGGAGTTGGACAAGAGCGAGCCCAGGCGCTGCGTGCAAACCCCATCGCATTCCAGGGGCAGGAGTCAGGCCCTAAAAATGATGAAATTGGTGTTGAAACCAGGATTTGGGATTTTTTTTTTCTTGTGGTGGGATTTTTTTTGGCTTTTAAGTATAAATCTTCTCCTTCCCCTTTGCTGCATTTGGGACATTTGATTAGAGTCAGCTCAGAGATTATCAGAGCGCTTCCTAGGCGTGAGGATGTTAAAAAGCGGTGCTTAGATGTATTTATAACCCAAAAACCAGGGAGTCGAGGACAAAACGGTGCCAAAACGTGACGGATTGCAAGAGCTGATGACAGCTACTGCTCTTAAGGGGCTTTCTGGTTGCCCGTCCGGTCTTGCCTTACCAAGCGCCGCCGTTCCCGACTGCCGGGCATCCCGGTCCTCTGGCTTTGGAGGGGCAGGGATGCGCTCGGCCACGGGCGGCTTCTCCGTCCGCTGAGCGACGGGGTCCCCTCCGAGTCGTGTCTTCTCCTGGCCCTCCCTCTCCGTCGGGCTGGAGGGAGGTAATGAGAAGTGACAGCGCTCTGAAAAGTGAGCGAATAAATGAGATAATGAGCACCCTTGACAAGGCAGTGATGAATGGAGCCCGCGCGCCCGGCTAACGGCCCCTGCGGGGACCTCCACGAGTGGCACGACGGGAGAGGAGGGGACGAAGGAGGTGGGAAGGTTGCAACTCCGTCCAGCTCCTCTGGGCTGGGTGCTGGGGCCGAGTCCGGACGCCCTTCGATAGCACCCGTTAGCAGGGCGAGCCGTGCTTATTGCTGGTCCTCCGAGGAGCACCCGCAGCTCTTCTCTTGAGACGCTTTGCTCCTCCAAACCGGGGAGGTCACTGCAGCCACCCCTGCCCCGCTGGTGAGGACCAGCGGGGCCTCGGTAGCGCAGAAACCGGGCAGCTCAAACCTGGGAAGGAGCTCGGTGTCCTGTTTTTAGGGCAGCCCCGGTGGGTTTGCAGCTTTAAATCTCCGTTGGACGCGGTGGGACCGCTGCCGCGGAGCAGGACGGGTTCCCCAAAGCTTCAGCAAAGAACCCAGCCGCAAAAGCTCCTGCCTTTTCCCCGTCCCAAACGTCCCCGCCGTCCTCGTCGGGTGGGTGGCTGAGCCCCGGCTCCCACCGAGAGCGAAGCCCGGCTGATGATTAATGACGTTAATTACACAAAGCTGTTCCTACCCCAGTTCTCCCTGTTCCCTTGCATTGGTTTGTTCGCAGGGCCCAGGAAATTAAACGCTAACTCTATAATCACTGCAAAATGAAAGAAATATGCAGATGCGCCTTGAGCGCGATTAAGAAGCCAGCCACCACGTGCCGTCTGCTCCCCATCGCTGCTGGATTGTTTTTATAATGGGGGGAATACACGGGGGAGGAGGAACTTTTTTCGTGCGCAGCGCATTATTTTTCTAGTTTAATTAAATGTAATTTACTTTGATAGATACTCTTTCTCTTTTGGGCTGGTTTCTTCCACGTTTTGTGTTCCGTGGCTTTCGGTCTCCCCCGGACCCTTGTCACCAACTTTCTTAGTTACTGGGCAGCGTTTTCTTAACCACCCAGCTCCTGGAGCCCTGTGACCGTAGGCTAATATCAGCTACGCCTGCCTGTAAAGATAATTTGCTTTCTCTTCTGATGAGGAAAAGGAAAATATGAACCCCAAAAGACTTAGATATCCAAGTAAACAACTCTAACTCGAGGTATCGGCTCCCCCCGGCCGGAGGACGCAGATGTCCCTTAACAATCGAGTGGTTGTAAATGGTTTGGACCCTCGGCGCTTCCAGCGAGAGACGTTTCTTATCCCTTTCAGGCCGCAGGTGACTTTACGGGCACGAAGCAGGTATCGAGGATGCTACCAGCTGGCACCTGGGTTTGGGGAGGTGGACGCGGTCCAGCAGGCAAGCAGCCTCGGAGCGGCGCAGGGCTCGACAGCCCGCTCTCCAGGGCCGAGCTCATTACCGTGGCGCTGATAGACGCGCTACGGCTCTGCCTGCCCGTGCCCCCAGCCTCGCAGCCCTGCTTGCAGAGCTCCCCAAGCTGGCGCTGGGGCTGGCCGCGCTTCGCCGGGCTGGGGAAGGAGGAGGGAAGTTTCGCCCGGGTCAGCGGTGGCGTGAGGGCGAGGGTTTGCGCTGGACACGGTACCTGGCTGTGTTCTGACAGCGTGCCTGGCACCGTTTCCCCAGGATTAATTCGGTTTAGAGCCAGCACAGCTCCGGCTGGGCTTGTGGGGTCCTACACTGAGCGAGCGGTGCCTGGCGAGGAGCGGCGCGATCGCCGCAAGGCTGGGCTAGCAGGCAAGGAGCAGGGCTGGAGCTCTGGGTGCCGGTGCTACGCTTATCCCGGCACCTCCCTTTCCCTCTCGGTGCCCGGAGTACCGCTCGTCCCGTGCGGCAGTGACCGGGGGGTCTGGACGTTACCTGCACGCACCGAGCGCTGCAGCTCGTTTGCAGGAAAGGCGACGCGCTGCTCCGCTGACTTTCCCGGCCTCAGCTCCTAAAGCAGCACGGCAGGGAGGGCTCCGGGACACAGACTTAGGGCTGTCAAGGCGCTGGAGGCTTGGAGGCCGTACCATGCTCCTGCTTCTGGACGCAGCATCTCTCTCAGTCCGGAACCAGGGACCACCAGAGGGCAGCCGCGAAGGCAAAGGTGCCAGAAATAAACTCCTGAGAGCCAGCTTCCAGCAGCGCCAGGGGCTGCAGCGCTGGAAAGAGCAGGCGGGCAGGAGCTGTTCCCATGCAGCACGAGCATCCCGATGGCAAAGGGCAGCCCTGAACTGTTAATGCTGTAAGAAAGCATTTTTCTCCCAGACTAGGGGATTCCTGGGGCATGGCAAGGGGAGCCCGCACCCCGTTCTTCTCTCTTACCATCAGCGGGGGTTTAGAGAGGATGCGCTAGGAGGTATTCACAGGCACTCGGTCTCAGCACAGAGTTTGCGCTACCGTGGAGAGGCCACGGCTGGTGTGGCCGATTGCAAGGATTTCAGGAAAAGCCATTTACGAAACATAGAGGTGCTACCGTCCCTGTATTATCACATTTCCTTTATTTCTGAACTTGTCTAACACTGCAAGCGTAGCACTTACAATCTATCACCCGGTTTCCATCCTCTCTTTTCTTCTTTGAGGAGCCTGTGTGAAACCAGACGCTGTAGAAACACGGGTGACAGCTGGCGACGCTGCACGAGCGCTGTCGGTGTCACACAGTGCCCTGAACCGAGATCCTCCGACCCGGCCTCCCAGTCCTCTGGGAGGGGTTAAGCTGCTCTTTCTCCCCTGTTCCTCCCAAGGTAGTTTCCTACCTTCTGCTTCCCAATCCTCCCTCTCTTTCCCTCCGCTCTTTCTGCTCACCGATCGTCTCTAGAGCCCTAGCTCCACGCCTCCTGCGTTGCTAACACGCTGCTGGAGAACGTGGCCCCTTCTTTCCTAGCTGTTGCACAAATTGAATTATAAGCCAGATCCATAATCTGCTTCCAGCTTTCATTTCCCCCTCCCCCTTAATGCAATTAAGCTTAAATGTGGTTAATTACAGTTTATCCTAACTATCTTGGTGGCAGCTTCACACATCTTTGACTGCTCACAGAGTTTTTTTCCATTATTGAGGTCTTGCCGATGCAGTGGCAGTAATATCGGAGCCGGTCGGCCTTGCGCGGAGACGCGCCGCCCCTGATTCCTGGTTTCGCTGGTGCCAGGAGAAAGGTGAAGCTAGGAAGAAGCCTGGCCTGTAAAAAAAAAGATGCACAAGTTTAATTACCAATATGCTTTTAAACTGGTGACATTAATCCCCCAAAGCAATGTCATTCACTTCCAGTGCTACAGTAAATTCAGGGCCAGGGTTCCAGCAGAGAAATGAGCAGCCGCGCAGCGCTGCACCCATTTAATGAGCTTGTGCAGGACCACGCAGCCTTTGCAAGGCTACTGCCAAAATGGGAGCCGCCTCGGTAATCTGGACTCGGGCTCAGAGCAGTAATCCCAGTTAGTCCTGGAAGCGCAGTCAAGCTGCCACGCTAATTCTGGCTCCCGGTCCGCTTGCGTACAACTTGCTAGGGGCTTTGCGGGCTGGGAGAGCCTGCGCTGCAGTTCGTGACCCGGTCCCCAAGGCTTCGGCCTGCCTTTTTTCCTGTTCTTTTCTTTCTTCTCACCATTTTTAACTTCGCTTCTCTTTATTCCCATCCGCTCCATCACAAGCCAGGCTGGTCTGTACGTGGAGATCTCCCTCGCTATTAAATCGGCCAGTTTCTTGAGTTAGGGGGTTCCCATTATGTGACAGCTTAACGGCTTTCACCGTTTAAAACATCTCTTTAGATTTTTAAAATCATTTAAAACATCTCTTTAGATTTTTTAAATCATTTAAAACATCTCTTTAGATTTTTTAAATCATTTAAAACATCTCTTTAGATTTTTTAAATCATTTAAAACATCTCTTTAGATTTTTAAAATCATTTAAAACATCTCTTTAGATTTTTTAAATCATTTAAAACATCTCTTTAGATTTTTTAAATCATTTAAAACATCTCTTTAGATTTTTTAAATCTGGATTACGTTTAACTGGCATCTGCCCTAAGAGCGTCCGCGCAGAGGGATTCGGAAGCCGGCTGCGTTAGCCTGGCGTGCTCTCTCTAGATGATCACTCATCGAGGCAACTTTACACCCCATTTTTTTCCTAAGGCTGCTGTTGGCAGAAGCGCACCTTTTCTCTTCTCAATCCTTAACGCAGGCTTAAATTTTGCCGAAATACTGTCCCGGCCACCTCGTGGGCCACGGCTTTTTTGTGTGAGCACTTTGATTCTTTCTAAAATGAGTCTTGCTTTAAGGGACTTCGAAGGCGGACTCGCTCTCAGCCCTTGCGGTGGGGATGCTCCGTTACTCCTAACCCGCAAAGGGAACCGCGGCACGGAGAGGACGTGCCCAGAGCTACGCAAAAACTCGAGCAAGGCACGGACAGGGACTACAGGTTTTCATTGCCAGTTGCCTCCAGCTTGCCACCGGGTGATGCCCAGCCCCAGGGTGCAGAGCTCTGGAACCCTTCGGAGGGACCGGCGGTGGCGTTTTGCCGGGAAGGTTGGCTCCCGTCGCCCCGTTAGGGTGGGACGGGGGGATGTCATTCCCGGTGGCGGGCAGCAGCCCTGCCCCGCCACGCTGCCCCGTTACCGCTGCGTGCCACCGAATCGGCCCCTGTGCCGCCGCACGCCCCCTTCCTCGTTTAAAACAGAGGGAAGAGGGAGAGAGCGCAGAGTTTAATTTAAATCGCATCTCCCAAGCTTGTTCTTTTCTCAATCAATATTGCTTTTTACATCATATCTAATCTCTTTTTTTTCCCCCCTCCAAAGTGAAATTTAATTAAATAATTCTAATGAATGTTTAATGATGTTCTTTTGTCATTATTAAATCTGTAATAAAAGTGTCTGCAGCCCCTCTCCCTCCCTCCCCCTCGCTTCCCCATTAATACCCCCGCCGCCAGCCCTCCCTCTCCCGCGCACACACTGTCCTGCTGTCTCTCTTTCCCTGCCTTCCCCCCTCTCGCTGTGACAACGCCAGCATTCAGACCTGCAAACAGGAAATGAGAAAAGGAGAAACAGGATATTGAGTTTGGATACTATCTGGATCGGTAATATCACCCCTAGCTACTAAGCGAAGGAACCCTTCTCCTGCCAGGCATACTAATGGAGATGCGGAGGCTTCCCGGAGCCGTGCAATAAGGCAGGACAAAATCAATATGAATTGATAACTCCCAACTTTAAACCCGCGGACCTGGAGCGAGCTTTTGGTTTGCGCCTCGTTGAGTGAAAACAAGAGGAGAGAGAAAGGAGCTGACGGTTCCCTTCTCAGGGGACAGCAGAACGGTGCTGTCGTGGTGATGCAGGACCGGGAACGTTGTCGTTTCCCAAAGTGGTGGAAGCCCCGTAGCGATGCAGTTCCCGTTTTTTTGAACCAGGGACGGGAGCTCCCTAAGAGCTCGGTGTGGAGTAAGAGCCAGAGTCCCAAAGCGGGGCAGCTTGCCAAGGCACTACACCAGCTCTCCGCGCTGGCAAATCGTTCCGAAAAGAAGAGGGCAATGCGGTTCTCTGGCAGGCGGGCAGAGCTGGCTGGGGGCAGGACCCACCTCCTCTACCTGCACTAGCGACTTGCTCTGTTGCTCCCGACAGCTTGCAGAACATTCTTTAAAAAGCACCAAGCGCAGGACTCCACGAGAGCTTCTGAATTACAGGGGAAACTTTGCACGGGCTACAGCCGCACCTGCACGCTGTAGCTCTGCGCCTCCCGCAGCCTGCCGCGCCCGTCCACGCTCAGCTCGGGGTAGGACTCCCACCGTCTCCTGTTGGAAAGAGTAAAAAAACCATTTAGAGTATACTCTAAAGAGCATAAAAGCAAAGCTGCAGCCTAATTTCCAGCCCAGCGCAGGTCTGTAGAGATTCAACAGCTGAATCCCACCTTCCTGCAGCTCAGAGACAGCCTAACGCGGGATTAAAGCAGCGCAGGGACGTTTTTGCCTCTGCTTTGCGGGGGCGAGGGTGACTGCAGAAGCCCAGCTCCCCTCACCGCCCTGCCCCAGCATTTGCAGCTTAGGAGAGCTCTCGCGGGGCTGCGAGCGCAAGGCAGCTTGGATGTTTTGCAGCTCCAAGTGAGGGAACGGCTCAAGGTACGCGTCCTGCTGCCATCCCTCCGTTCTGGACGGGTTTGGAAGGAGTCTGCTCATTTTCTTCCTCGGAAGCAGCGGTTAATGCTGGCTCCCGTCGAGAGCCGCGATGCCTGGCAAGCGTGGGCCTGCCACGCTCCTTCCGTCACCGCAGAAGCCCCCTGCCCGGGGGACGGGGGGTTTGGGAAGGGCTGCACACAAGCTGCCCCTCCAGGAAAGCAAGCACCTGCGGGTACCGAGATGGGTAAAACTCATTTTTGGGACCCATTTTCCCCTCCACCGAGCTCTGTCTGCAGGGAGCGGCCGCGGGGTGTGAAGGGAGATGGTTTGGGGGGGGTACGTGCTTGCAAAAGCACCCAGCCCCCTTTTCCCGCTGTACTTTAGCCCTCCCACCTCTCCCTCACCTGACAGAGACCCCGCAACGCAGCCCCTCCCTGGCAGCAGTCAGGGAAAAGGGGGGAAAAAAGGAAAAAACCCAAACAACCCACATTTTTTTGTTAGCATTCAGCAGTGATATGACAGGCGCCCTATGAATTCTGGGAGATTTTAATAAAGAAGACAGGCCTGTGAAATTTAATAAAAGAGTTCATCAGATTATATGGTGATGGCTCCGTGCCACCGTGCTGGCAGTAATATCCTCGCAGTGGGGGGTTTAACCCCTTGAGGGACAGAGCAGCAGCACAGTATTAAATCTTTCAGTAGCATTTCACTTGTGTCACTTTAATATTTATGAATCTCTCTGGCTTTGGGAACCTCTTTGGTGTTGTTTTGCTTTCCTGTTTTGCTTGTGGTTTAGGTTTTCGGCAGCGGTAGCGGTTGGGGTTTTTTTTCAGCGTCAGTTTTCCTCGCTGGCATGAGCAGAATGAAGCCCAGGGAGCAGAGCCTGTAACACCTCTTACCTTCTGGGTGGGTGCCAAGGGCATTTACAGGGGCCAGTCAAGCAGGACCACGAGATGCAGTTTTTTCGGTTACTTTTTATAACCAAGCGCAATTACATGAGATGCTGCTCGTGGTGCTCGATGTAAAACTCCGGGGAGATCTCTCTGCTGCGTGCCCCGTCCCAAAACCCTTCTGTTCTACACGACCGTGGTGCTGCCCTCGTCCTTATAAGTAATATTTCCAGCGCTGGAGAGAGAAGGTCGGGTCATTCCCTCTGTGCGACTGTGAAGATGCAACAGCAACAGCGCGATGGTGGCTCTTCTCCGACTCCTACCCCATCCTTCTGCCTTTTAGTGAAACGTTTAAGCGAGCTGACTAACACCTGGTATTTTACCTTTGTTTTTTCCGCTCCTGGGGGGGGAGAACTTTGCAGGCAGCAGGCAGCTTGGCTTTGGTAAGGTTTGACTTCTTTTCTGGTGTACACGCTCACATTCGAGGAGGTTTGAGGCCGTTTGAGTCTTGGCTATTTCTGACAAGAGGCGCAATGACACAATTCCACACTTACAAAGTTCCTTTCTGGGGGCAAATCTGTTCACGTAGCCCACAAAGAGCTTTGGAGGGAACGGAGAGCAAAGGCAGCTGTTGCCCCCAAATTACTCCTTCTCTCTTGGACCCAAACATTGCTGGAAGAAGTCAGAAATTAAGCAGAAGGAAATTTATTCCCCTTAATCCCCTGGTGCCACTCGGTATCGCTGAACCGGGGGAAATGGCTGTTGCAGTAGGGAATGAAAGAGCATATTGTGCTGCCGCTGCCTCCTCGCTTCCCTTGTGCGTCCCCTTCCCCATCGCACCCCTAGCCCCCAGCCCGAGATCTGGAAAGAGGCTTTGCAAGTTCCACTTCAATATTTCAGACGGCTACAATGGATTTTGCAGCTCAATGTTAAGTAAACAGACCTTGCTTAAGCCTGGACTGCTTCATTTTGACTAAACCCTAACTAAATAAGCTAGTTTCATGAAGCACAGGCCTCCCAGCTTATTCCTTGCTTCATTAACACCTTTTAATCCCATCGAGACAATCGTATGCCCCCCAAATTACCCTTCCCAGGCCTGGGTCAGCATCTTCTCTGTGCCACGGCGGGTCATGAGGTTCTCAAATAACTTGGGCTCAGCTCATCCCCAGCTGGGAGCTGGGCTGCCGCTTCTCCTCCAGAGCCATCGGCAGAGCGAGCGGTGCCCTGAGCTGCGACAGGAGCCTTCTGCAAGGCTTAACGGAGAGTTGGGCGTTGGGCTGTTTTACCAGGGCTAAAGTCGGATAAATTAAGTCCATGAAATGTCTGAAAGGACGTAGAAAGATCTCAGAGCTCCTCGGCTGCGTGCGAAAGGCAGGCAGATGCACGTGGTCGCTTCGCTGCGATTCCTCTTCCCGCTGCTCCGCACTTTGAAACTGTACTGAACTTCTCGGGGGGGAAATCAATTACATGCTGGGCTCTCCCCAGCTGTTTTGTTATTAAAGGAAAAGCAAATTGTTACTGGTAAAAAAGAGACAGTGAAGCTGTAGGTAGGGTGAGGGAATCACATAATGGAATGGTTTTTCACAGTGTGTAACTCCTTGCTAGAGGATGCTGTTGGGACCGAGATTGCAGCGAGCTTCAAGAAGATGTTGGGCATTGCTGGAGCGTCCAGGCAGAAAAGAGAAATAGAGAAATAGCACTGGGACTTTCAAGGCCTTGCTGCACGTGCTCCTGTCGGCCATGCGGCCCCGGAGCTGGCCTCAAATACCTCCTGGCAGGAAGAGTGTGGGCAGGCAGGGAATTTGGCCTCCAGCCCAGCATCAAAGCTCTCGTTAAGATACCGTGTATCTTCATCCTTGCTTGGGTGACATGTGCTGTCTCCGAGTTGGCAAACGCTGCAGACGTGCTTGCCACAGCTAGCCAGGCGGCTATCCTGCCCGCAACGCCGGTCCTCCTGCCTTGAGTGTCCATCAGCGCGACGAACCGGCTGCCAAAACCCGTGCCTGTAGCCCCAAGGCTCTCTCACGATGCTGACTCGTGAGTAACCGTTCCGCTTGCTCCAGAGCCGCCTTTGCAATTCCCAAAGATGTTCCCACTCATAAGCCCATCTGCCTTCCTGCTGCTGACACTTTTTCCATCAAGGTGAGCAATCCCCTGGCAGGAAAATCAAATTCTGTCATCTGCAAAGGTAATTAAATTGAGGCAAGCTGGTACGAAGGACGTGGGATAGGTACCTGCAGGCACGCACCCGCTTCTACTTGCCGGATGGTTTCTGAGTGTTTGCAGGAATAAAAGTTGATAGCCTTACCACGCCTCCCGTAAGGAAATCCCGAACAGAAATCAAACTCAGACGGGATTTTGAGGAAACGAGTGTTGGGTAAGGACATGGGGAGATTTGGTCAAAACAGAAGTGGAGGCACGTGGACTCTGAGGCTCAGGCGGCATAAGGCTCTTTCCGAAAGAAGTAGGATTTAGTTGTCGTGAGTTACAGGCACTTGGAAGTGGTCCTGCTGCCGCAGAGGCCGCTTTCTCCGGGAACACGCAGAGATCTCGCTTGTGTCACCGCTGTTCCTAAATGCACTTTTCATTATGAACCTGGGAACACGCTTATTTTTCGGACTGTCCCTCGGCGTCGTTTCTGCAGGCAGCCGCTTCTAGACGCCGCGTAGCCGCGTCCGCAGCACAGCCTCCCAAGCCTCCTTGCAACCCACTGCCAGCGACGGAGATGTATTTTGTTCCTATGGCAACCCAAACAATATTACCTTGACTTAAACGGATTCAGGCAATATTAAAACCAGCCTCTTTAGGAATTCCTGGTGTTGGAGGGGCTGAGAATTTTAATTTTGTGTAATGCGAGCTGACACCGTGTTTATGAGCTGCTTGCTGAATGTTTTCTTCAATTAGTACAAAGCAGAGCAGATTTGTTTTCGGGGCTTAGCTGGGAGATGGGAAGGCGCGGGCCTCGCGATGCCGAAAGCGTTATTGAGTTACGCTGCAGTAACGGCGCTTCCCTCACCTGATAGCTGCAAAAAAGCCCTTTTCATGGAAATCTGGCACATGACAGCATCTTTAAGTAAGGCTTGCTAACTGCCTCGTCCCAACAGCAGCGGGAGGAACCGGCTTGGTGCCTTGCAGGTGAATGGGGCTCCTTTCCCGGCTCTGACATCTTTCCACGTTTCCTTGTTCTGCTCCATCCCTCTCGCTCTCAGCCCGCCCGCAATTAGAAGCACATCACGCTCAAAGCTTTCCTCTACCTGCCTTGGCTAAGCAATATTCTGGATGTTTTCCTCAAGCAACCAGCGATATCACTGAGGCTAGAAACATAAAAGGACGCAGGGAACGTTCCAGTATCCATATGGGTAAAAATAATTAAGAAAACACAAGTCTGAAACAAGACAGGGAGTTTTCCATCAGTGTTTTCCTAAACTATCCTGTTCCTTACTTGGAGTCAGGTGGGGATATTGTAAAGCTCCCGTTTGTCAGGTCTATGTTCTTAATGTGTCTGTCCCTGGATCTGGGGCTCCGAGGCAGAACCAGCTTGGCCTGGGTGTGCTACAGGAGCAAACCTGACTCCGAAAGATACGGTAAGACCAGATGGGAGCTCGGGGCTAGCTTGTCTCAAACTCAAATGGCATCTGTGTCCCTGGATTCAGCTATACGACAGCATAGAGCGAAGCCGGGCAGATTTTTCTTTGGGGACGGTAATTCTCCCAGCTGAGATGCAAAGAAAAGTCAGTACGCACTTTTAAACCGGTTGTTTGAAGGATAAGGGACAGAAACCTGGAAAGGAGAAGAGTTTGATTACCCACAACTGGCATAACTAATTAAAAGCAGTTCTCAAGAAGATAAAGACATGACAAAGTCTAGTTGCTGGGCACGGCATAAAGGAAGATCCACGCTGGAAATGAGGAGCTAGTTAGCCTCTGGAACCTCTTCCAAAGGGATGCGGACAGATCCTCCTTCCCTCGGAGCCTCCAGACCGCGACTGCTGGCCTTCGCTGTGCATCTCCCACCAGCGAACAGGCTCGAGGCGGGAATCCCTGCGCGAGATTCTCTGGGTTGCAATGAACACGGCGTCAGACTTCATCGCCGTTACCTTCCATCTGGGCCTAAAGTCCAGGGAGATCAATAACTTAATGTATAGCGATGTGTCACGTGTTCCTGACTGATCCCAGAGCCGTTAGGACTGGCTCTATTGTTGGGTCTTTTTTATTCTTTTTGGTATTTCCCTTCTGCTGTAACAGAAGGACGTTGGTGTTCGGAAGGGGACAGATTTGGACTCAGCCCAGATTTGGACTGGGATTGTGCCTGGAACACGCTCCCAGTGTGCTCCTTCGTTAAGACAGCGAGAGGTTGTGGTTAAAAGGCTGCTCTTTACTCCCAGCTTTTTCAACTCAAATTCGATTATTATTTTTCAAGTGTGACTTACAGAAAGACAAAGAGGGAAAGGGGAGAGAAAGAGAGACGGGGAGGGAGAGACGGGGAGACGCTCACACAAAGGAGAGAGAAATCCCACACCATTCCAGTTGGAATGTCCCAGACACTTCAGCCGAAAGCCACCGCACAGCACAAATCCATGGTGGTATTTGGAAGGGATGAGCCCACCCCTGTAAGCCTCTTCATCCTGCTCCACAGAGTTTGCCAGGAGGATTAACCCAGTCTTGTTCTCAATCCCAGTTTATGAGTTCCCTGCTGGTGGGGAAGATCCTGTGTGTTTAAACAACAGCCTAATTAATCCCTATTTTATTACTTTCTCTTGTCAAGTGGCTAAATAGAAGCTGTCAGCCGGCAGCCACCACCGCTCACATTTGTTTAGATCCCAAATTACTTCATCAGAACCATCTGCTCCGTACGCGGGGCGCTCAGCAGTTGTTTATTTCTCTCTCTGGACACGGTGTGGGGCACAAACAGCCACCCCCCGTGGGACTCCCTGCGTAAGGCTGCTCCAGGGGAGCTCTGGGGACGGTCCTGGAGGGCTCCATAAACTCCTCTCGCTAGGAGCAACCTAACAAAGCCAGGCAGTGAACAGGCCTAGAGAAGAAGAGGGGACGTAAAGCTCTGTCCTGTTGGGCCAGGCAAGTTCGTGTTCCTCCCTGGGGCTACGGAAGGGCCGAAAGCCCCAAAACACGGTTGGGATGTACGCTTCTTGCCGGGACGTGCTAGCACAGCTCCAAACATCCACCCCCTTCTTCCCTTGGCTTCCTGAGCCCCAACCCAGGGCTGATCTTCCCTGCCCGAGTGTCTAACCACCAGGATCTTCTTTGCAGGCTGTTCCAGACCAAGTGCAGCAGCTGCTTGAAGGCGATCGCCCCCTCCGAGCTCATCATGCGGGTGCTGGAGAACGTCTACCACGTTCACTGCTTCTACTGCTGCGAGTGCGAGCGGCGCCTGCAGCGGGGAGACGAGTTTGTGCTCAAGGAGGGGCAGCTGCTGTGCCGCAGCGACTACGAGAAGGAGAAGGAGATGCTGAGCGCCATCAGCCCGGCACCCACTGAGTCCGGTGAGGGGCCGGAGCGGTGCTGCGGGTGGGGAACCGGGGTGAACTCTGTAGAGGACAGGCACCGCCTGGTCCCTAATTAACTACAGGGAAGGCTTCAGAGGGAGGAGATGTAGGTAGGTGGAGGCTGTAGCATCTTTTCCCCTTGGTGAAAGGCAGCCAAGGGGGTACCAGGCTGCTGAGATCTGCTTGGCTGATCTGGAGAGGTTTGGGTGTGCTGCTCTGAGACGTTACGGAACGGATGATACGGGGCCGGGGTGGCCCATCGGCTCCGTCTCTGAATTGACAGGCTTCCCCTGAGCCACAGCTCAGTCCACGAGCTTTGCTGGCTTCGTTCTGCGCCCCTGCTCTAAATCGCACCTTGGAAGGAGCAAAAAAACTGACAAGTTCCTCTGAATCCTTGCCCTGGGAGATGGCTCAGAAAGGCCACTCTCTGCTGAATGACCGCTCCTGATCTTCCATTGCAGTGAAAAGCGAGGACGAAGACGGCAGCCACTCGCACGGCAAAGGCAGCGAGGAGAGCAAAGACCACAAGCGCTCCAAGCGCCCGCGCACCATCCTTACCACACAGCAGCGTCGGGCATTCAAGGCCTCGTTCGAGGTTTCCTCAAAACCTTGCAGAAAGGTATAAGGAGGCCACTCAGCACAACTGCTGGCTTGGATCCTTTAAAGTGCAACTTAAGTTCTGATTCAGCTCTCCGGGTTTTGTGGACAGGTAAGAGAGACCCTGGCAGCCGAGACGGGCTTGACTGTGCGGGTGGTACAGGTCTGGTTCCAGAACCAAAGAGCCAAGGTGAGTGACGGTTCCCGTGCCACAGCTGGGTTCTGCATACCCGCGGGACACCACGCACGCTCGTTCAATTAAAAGGAAATGTAGAATAGCTTAGGAAAAGAGAAAATGGTTAGAAGAACAGAAGAGCGGCTACGCGGGACCATCCACAGGTCCACCCAGTCCTACAGCACATATCTAGTAGTAGCAAAAGCTTAAGAGAAATACAAAATTGATGAATTGTAGATGTTTGCAGGGCTTAACGTTTTTCACATTGGTGGTTTTTTTGATGACTCTTTTTCTACTTGCTTTTTCCCCCTCACTATAGAAAGACTAGAAGGATTTCCCACTTCTTTCTTCTAGAATCATAGAATTGTTAAGGTTGGAAAAGACCCTTAAGATCATCAGGTCCAACCGTTAACCTACCACCGCCAAGTCCGCCACTAAACCATGTCCTCAAGCACCGCATCTACCCGGCTTTTAAATCCCCCCAGGGATGGGGACTCAGCCCCTGCCCTGGGCAGCCTGTGCCAGGCCCTGACAGCCCTTTGGGGAAGGAGTTTTTCCCAGTCCCCAACCTAACCCTGCCCTGGTGCAGCTTGAGGCCGTTCCCTCTCGTCCCATCGCTTGTTCCTGGGGAGAAGAGACCGACCCCCCCCGGCTCCAGCCTCCTTTCAGGCAGTTGTAGAGAGCAATAAGGTCTCCCCTCAGCCTCCTCTTCTCCAAACTAAACACCCCCAGCTCCCTCAGCCGCTCCTCGTAAGACTTGTTCTCTAGACCCTTCACCAACCTCGTTGCCCTTCTCTGGACACGCAGAAGAAGTTGAAGCATTTCTAATTTTGCAGAATTTAAAGGGTGAAAACAGAAAGTATGTGGCTTTGAAAACCTCACTTTGTAGTCCTTTGGTTTTTAAACTGCAAATGGCACCTCCCACAAAGATAATACAACCTCTTCTGTCAGCCCCGTTTCTCATTGAACGTTGGCTGCGGAGGAGTCACCCAGAGGAGCCTGAGCAGGGTTGGATCACGGCCGCGCTGGGCCTCTGCGAAAGGCGGGCGGCGGCGGTCCGCTGCTGTGTTAAACGCAACCCACTCCCCTCCTCTCTCAGTCAGAACCTCAAATCCGGGGTCTCCGTCTCCTTGCAGATGAAGAAGATCGCTCGCAGGCAACAACAACAGCAGCAGCAACAGCAGGAGCAAGACCAGCTGGGCAACCCTCGCTTAGGGTCCGGGCGAGGGACCGGTCGCAACAGCAGGCAGAGCAACGACGATAGCGAAGGTGAGGAGCCGCCGCGCACAGTGACAGCTCTGGGGGCTGCAGGCTGGGATGGCGGGGATTGACTCGGATGCGTCCGAGAGAGAACGCGCGCAGGATGAGGTTAGCAAAAGGCACGCAGGTTGTAACTGAATCGGTGCGCAGATGGGGGTAACTGCAAGCTGGAATAACTAGGTGATGTTCAGCGAGACTCGCGGGTTCTCGCGACGCAGCACGTAGCTCCTCTTTTTGAGAAGATGATGGGTTTTTTCTGTTGCACGTACGCGCAGAGCCTGATACCGTGCAGTGCTGGCCCAGAGTCAGACCCCCAAATATTGCTGCAGCGATGTGAATCACGTTATCGCGACAGCGCTCTGACCCACCGCGTGCTGCGCACCCTTTGCTTCAACCCATCCCACCGGTTGTGTCCTTAGACGGCGCAAGCGTTCACGGCCTGGATGGGCTGATGGTCCCCTACCCCAGGATCCCCCAGCAGCAGCTGCTGCCCCTGGATCAGAACGGCTACAGCGCAGACCTGTACAGACAAGGGCTGACGCCGCCCCAGCTGCCAGGAGACCATCTGCACCCCTACGGTAGGAGAGCGGGGCGGAGATTGTCCCGCCTCTGCATCAAAGCTGCACGTAGCGGTCCAAGTCATGAAAAGCCAACTCTGCTGTGACGAAGCCAGCAGCAGTGAACGCTCCAGAGGACTTGGGCTTTGTGCAGAAGCTTGGTGAGGCCAGAGCCTCAGACTGAGCTCTGCTAGGGGCCGGGGAGCGAGGCTGCGGTCCTACCTCCATCCAACGTGAAACGTTTGGGTGAGGGAGGAAGGAGTTATGCCCAAAGCTGGTCCTGTGTGTGGGGCTCACCTCATACCTGCTGAGGATGACCGTGGCTCCAGGTGAAACGTGGCCCTGCTGCAGCTCCCCACGAGACACGCTCGTGCCATGCTCACACCCATTTTCTTTTCCTTCCTCTTCTAGACTCCGAAGGAGTTTTTCACGATATGGACAGTGACAGCATCAGCCACCTGGGAGACTGCCTGCTGTCAACGGCTGAAGCCAACCTCCTCCAAGCCCGCGTGGGCAACCCCATTGACCGACTCTACTCCATGCAGAGCTCCTACTTCACATCCTGACCATAGAAAAGCTCCCAACTCTTCACGAGTATCTCGGATGGATGCTGCTTCAAATTCAGAATGAGGGTGAGGGAGAAGAAACAAGACCTTCAGAGACATTCCTTGAGCACTGCACAACGGAGGAGGCAACTAGGTCCGCCACACGCATAAGCACTAATTCATGGAGACCCTTCACAGCCTGAAGGACTTTGGATCGCCTCTCTCCTTTTTTCTAGCCACGAGTAGATCGATGGTATGATGTTGTTTAGCTGTAACTTTAGCAGTTTGTCCAGTGTTTTAAGCTTTTGAGCATTATGTCCTGCAAAGAAAGACTGGCCAAGGTAACCAGAGCTGCCCCTAGAAGTAGGAGGTGCCCTTCCCACAAGAACTCCGTTTATTTAAGTCTTGGTTGCAGCTGAGCTGCTCGCTGTGCTGTTTTGCCTCATTTCCCAACCCAGATGCAGGCTTCATGGGACGAGGTTAATTTTCAACAGTAAAATCCACGGTCCTGAGGCATCTCTAAAGGATGCCACTGCTGCTTCGGCGGTTTTCCTCCTGGCTGTCGGTCAGTCGGACCCAGACAGTTTTTTAACGTTTGACATTTCGGAAACGCGCAGTAGTTTGGCCCCTGATTGAAACGGCTACGCTCGGGTATCTGCTTCAAGAAACAGCAGAATATTTATCCTCTGTCATGTTCAAGGATGCCAAGAGAAGTGTAACACCCACAGTGAGTTCTCTATCGCCTTTATGTCTGTCTGTCTGTCTTTCTCTAAAGGGGCAGTTTTACACCCTGTATGGACAGAACAAAGACTTATTCTCACAAAATCACAGCTGCCAGCCACGCTAATTTCCGTTTCTTTCTTTTTTAAAACAGCAAAGTGAAATGCTTTTACTCTAAAAATATTCCTGCCAGGAAGCCCTTCCTCCGTAGGTCTGTCCACAGAGGGATCTCCCACCCTGACCGCGCTCCCATTTCACTGAAGGCATCCTAGCACCTCGCCTCCCTCCGACAAGCGATGAGAGAAAGAAACTGGATTGCATTATCCTACAACGCAGCCCCGCCAAGTCACTTAGCTCCGAGAGGTTACGTTTGGTTTTCGCTTCGAGGGCAACCCAGGACTCAGCCAAGAGAAAAGCACGGCTCCGCTGCGGAGAGAAAGGAATAATCCATTTTCTCTAGCCATCATCGTGCCGCGAGGCAGGCGAGTTACAAGAAGCAGGTGGGCACTGATGTGTCTACCCACAAAAAGGGCAAGAACGAGAGAGCAGAGAATGGAAATCTGAATTATTACCAAAGGGAAATTCTTTATTCTCCCGCCTAAGACTCAAGTCTGGGATTTCGTTCTTTATATACGTGAAGGATAGCCGGTATTCCTGGAAAGGTCAGGTTTTCCCGTGGGCCTGCTTACAGCATGCCAGCTGAAGGAGTAGGGTCCTCCAGAACCAACCCTCCCTTCTCTGTTTGAACTGAACAACCGGCAGGCAACTTTAAAAGGAAATAATGACTTCTTTTTAAATCTTGGATCTCAGAGTTGGGAGTCCAGCGGTGCAACCCGAGAACCCGGCTGACTGGTGTTTCTGTATGCGGTGTTTTACTTCTAAGCCTCCGCAGGCTTGTTGGCCTGATTTCAGAGAATCATAGAATCATAGAATTGTTAAGGTTGGAAAAGACCCTTAAGATCATCAGGTCCAACCGTTAACCTACCACCGCCAAGTCCACCACTAACCCATGTCCTCAAGCACCACATCTACCCGTCTTTTAAATCCCTCCAGGGATGGGGACTCAACCACTTCCCTGGGCAGCCTGTGCCACCATTTCAAAGGTGCCTAGCCTCTCAAATGAGAAAAAAAAGAAAGAAATGGATAATTCTTGTTGTCTGCAGTCATGGAGGAAGATTCCCGGGAACCACACCATGCTGGATCTGGGGATGAAAGGAGATGCAGTCCTGGCGCGTTTTGCTTTTTATCAGGATTTTTCACCTTCTCGACTACGTATAGAGAACGGACGTAAAGAATGGCGTGTAACAGAACCACAGCCCTTATAAAGATCACTCCACCGTTGCCTCCCCTTTAATAAAGCTGTGCGAACGTGACGCGTGCTGATGTGCAGTCACTTCCCGTTGTGTTTGCAGTGCCAGGTTCTGTAGCTGGACTTGCCTTTGCTCTCAGTGCCAGGCAGCGTTTCTCCCCAGAAGGCAGTCGTGTACATAGTTTACAGACACTTTGACATTGCTTTTCAGGAGGGAAGGGGGAGCCTGTCACAGAAACAGCTATTTATGACATATGTGTGCCCAGATAGACAAGTTCTAGACCAAGCTGCTGCAGTTGGGTGACTTCCACCTTTGCTGCGTGGCCATCCACCCCTAAGAAACGAAACCGAAAAACTCCTAAAGCTGTATGTTACTTTTAGAGGCTCTTGCACTAGAGACGGTCTCAGTTTAGATGAAGTTTTAAGAGAATGTTACAGTGAACTATGTGCAAATTGATGTTTCTCCCAAATACCAGAGCCAGCTTCACCCACTGCAACCCCACCCTCTCTTCCTTGTGATCTAGTGCTGTGATGTGCCGATGTTTTTTTGCATGTACATTTGAAAATAAAAAAAAAAAAAAAAGCAAACTCTAAGTGGAAATCTGAAGCTTGCCTCAGCACAGCCAGACAAACCGCACGCACGAGCCGTCAGCTGGCTCCCTGCGGTCCCACGAAAGCTGGCCTGGGCTCCTCAGGAGGACGGCCCATCCGTTACCTTTCCCGGGAATTAGGTATCCTGGAGCAAAGGAGCAAGGAGTGTTGGCGGCCGTTCATACCTTAACGGAGTCGGCAAACTCAAGAGCAGGAGTCAGTTAGTTGCAAGAGGAACTAGAATCCCAACGTGAATAAATAAATATGGCGAAGAGCTATGCTAGACCTGACGCAAAGGAGTCTGATGGTGACAAGAGTTCAAGTACAAGAGCCAGGGATGAAATTCATCCCCTATAGCTAAGGAAAGAAACGACCCCCTCTTAGGTCGCAGGCACTCTCCAAGGTTGAGGCCAGATTCTGCCTCGAATGAGCAGAAAGGTGGAAAGAAGCACCACGGCTGACACGGTCAGAGCCCGGAAAGCTATCGGGCTTGCCACGCAAGTCCTGCTGCTTCTCTTAGCAAAGGATAGAGCTGCTGTTAGCATCAACAGCCAGGTATCGGAGTTCAGTGACTGCAGCTCAATCTATTCCCAGCCGTATCTCGCAGCTGGAAGTCGTCTTGTAGTGACAAGAGACTTGGGGAGACAGCGAGGGCATGGGAAGAGGCAGAAGTAGCTTTGTGTACGTATGCGGAGGGGATCTGACCCTTTAGCAGCCTAGGGGTATCAACGTGCACCCCAAAGCACCTAGGGACATCAGTGAATTAAGCCTCACGGCTATCGTAGGACTTGGGGAATGTGTACTGGTGAGGAAATAATAGCAGCAAGAGGCTAAGCCTGCTCTGCAGCAGAGCAAAGAACAGAATCGCACGCACCTTGGGCAACACCCAGACTTTCTGGCTTTCCCCTTTTGCTCTGCATGGTCAAGAGCCAGAACAATTGCTCTCGTCAAGCAGGGAGGTGCAGGTCCCTGGCTGCGACATGCCAACGTACTTGCTGCGAAGGAGGGTTTGGGAGTGCCCGCTGCTCTCTGAGATGCCCAGACGCGTTTCTCTCCTGCCTTTGCAGACAGGAGAATAAAGGTGAATAAAAGCCAGTCGAGGTGACAGACTGACCACGAGATGAAAAACGCTCCCCTCTGCCCACACGATTTCCCTCGCGCTCACGAGTGACTCAAAAAATCACCTGGACGACAGCCAAGTAAAGCAAATGCGTGTGCGTGAATGGAATGTGGCTCCGCACAGCGCTCTGCCCTCGACGGTTGCCCATTTCAGACCCGGGCCTGCCAGCAGCACTAAATCTCTCCCTGTGACTGCAAACACCAAAGGAACACGCTGATTTATGGTTCCTTTAAGTAAGAGAAGCAGAGTGTAAAACGAGAATATTTTCTGGATGAAAAATTAAAGAGATGTTTTTGTTAGTTCCTCATTCTAGGATCGTGTGTAATTTACCTTATTGGTTTTAAAGTTCCACTTGAAAGGAAAAGTGACATCAACAGGAGTTAAAGCAACAGGCTGAAAAAAGTCCTGACACACTTAACTTCACATTCTGGGAGACCTAAACCAAGAAGAAATGGAGGAAAAACAAAGCAGAGAATTAACTAACCTAATGATCCTTGGCTCTCTCTTAGTTAAGGCCCTCAGAACTCCTTGCATGCATTAATTAATTATCCCTCATTACTCCCCAGCCAAGGAGGTGTTATTTATTTCAGAGACGAGTAAACAGAGACACAGAACATGCTACCACTAGCTTCCAAGGCCACACAGAAAGACAGTGGGTAAGTTAAAACAGAAAAAAACCTGACATCCAGTTTGCTTAACTACCAGCCAAACTGCACATTTGACTGAAAACAAGAGTCGAGAACAATTAAAAGTGGAGAAAACGCAGAACCAGGAGATGGCAACCAAGCAGAGAATGACAAAAGCCCACGCCGGCAGACAAGAAACAGGACTATAGTGACACAAAAAGACTTGTGTGAATGAAGGCTCCTTTACAATAATTAGCCCCCCAGCGAGAACGCCTACACAAGTCTGGCGCAGCTTTCTTAACGGTTCTCAACCATCTTCGAACTCGCTCCTTTGGGCTCCCCTTGGTACTGCAGGGCTTTGGTCTTTATTTCTGGTCTGGTTTGTGTTTGGGAGGATGCGAGAGGACCAATCTATACGAATCCTGCTCTAAATCTTTTTTTTTTTCCCCCCAGTCTCCCACTCTGGGAAATACAGGCTTATTCACTTATTGATTTCAGCCACTTGGCATTAATTTAGCTGAATCTCTTTGCAGCCTTTGGAGATAAAGCTGAACCTACCAGTTTGATTGACTGCCCGAGGACTTTTTTTCCCTTGTTTAGCTTTATGCCGGTAACGGTCCTAACGGCCTCCTGCCCTTGCTTCCATGATCCTGTCCTAATCGAACTCAGAGGTACGAGACAGTATCGTAATCCTGTGGTACAAGAAACGAAGAGAACGCTTCCTGGGTTCCTCGTTCTTGTCTCAGCCTCAGGTTTTCAGAGGTCTCCCTTGCCACTTTACACCTCGTGAAAGACACTGGAGCAACCGATGCTCCTTTTAGCTTTTAGTGCTAGATTTGTTTCCAGTGACAGGACCAAAAAACCAACAGCTGGAGTAAAAAAAGTAACAAAAAGCAAAAGTAACAGCTTTTCCCAACACTCAGGGACGCTTGCTCACCCTGTGTATATGGCTTCGCCTTATTTCCAGCTTCTACCACGCATCCAAGCAAGTCAGATCCACAGATCCCCTTACATGTGCCAGAAATAACTCCAATTGCCACTCCAATTTTATTCCAGCAACCAGCAAGAGCAGGTAGCCCATGCAGTCAGAAAGCAAAGAGCGAGCTGCAAAACTCCTGCTCCGTGCTTCTCACTTCAAGAGGTCTTAGGCCCCTCTGCCCAAGTGAGAATTACACTGATTAATCAGGCAGTACTGCACATATAGCTACAGAGTCCTTCAAGGCTAAGAGGAAAGCCCGAGAACACTCCCCGGCTTCTTCTAGCCATTACCTGGCACATCCAGCTGAAGGAAAGAAAATTGTTGGTATTCCTTTCCCTGTTCACAAAGGAATTTGCCAAATCTGCCAGGGCTACAAGTTGATTTAATCTAGAAACTTTTCCAAGGGAACCGGTAAGCTGAGGGAGGCAACAATTTCAGGTAGTGACCATCGCCACAATTCCTCCCTCCACGGGAAGGCTCCGTCACTCTCTGCTACGCAAAGTTATTTTACGCTTACATTACACATGTAATGAAAGACGTACAAGACGTTGTTTATTCAGAATAAAACGTGCACCTGCCTAATGTTGTCTCAGAAAGCATTTCTCTCCTCAATTGCACACAGAAAGGGGATGAAGCAGCATCTTCCTCTCCCTCCTAAGTTAACTGAACCCTGTGAGAGTCTGGCTCATCGATGACAACAGCAAGCGCCCGGCAGCTCAGCGGTTAACGTGTGAGAGCAAGTAATAATGGAGTGGCTCAGGCTCCTGAGGAGGAGGAGGCATAACTGGGCTTAAGAGGGGGCCCAGTGCACCTTAAACATAATGAAAAATGGCTTTTCTGCTGACAGGCTGACATTTCAATACAATGTCAACAACATGTAAAGCACCTTCGCTCCTGTATAATGGCGTCCTTAATAAAGCTATTCACACCACAGACATTTATGACTAATGGGGGGCTGGCTGGTATAAATAAAACTCAAAAGACTCACTAAAAATAGATTTCTCCCCCTTTTCTGGTAGCACTTGCCCCCTCTCTAAATTCATTTTGAAGCTACCGTCACCCTTTTCTCCCAACTTTTCTGCCAGAAGATAAAACGGCTCTTTACGTTCCAAATGCACGGCATTTCATAGAAACAAACAAAGAGTTTTCTGCAAGCCTGCATATATGTTTTTAGACACAACCCCAGCATCTTCATGTGTTCCCATCACTGCTGAAATGCAGCCACCGCTGAGAGACGGACAACGGCCACGCCAGCAGCCAGCTTTGATTCGGGCCCTGCTAGAAGCTGGAACGGATCAACTTAAATCTGCCTTCCCTCTCCCCAAAGGAGTTAAACTCTGCCCAACTGGAAAATGCGAGCGATGTTTGCCAACCACCACAGGCTCAAAGGCGAACGCTTGGACTTACGCCTGGCTGAAGCACGGACGGGGATTAATGTGTCCCAGGAAGGGGGTATGAACCCCTGGGAACCAGGTCAAAGCCAAGTTTCCCGGTCCGTGCCTCACCCTCTCTCAGAGGTACAAAAAATCCTCGCACAGCAAAGCCACGCTGTACTTTCAGACAAAGACTCTGCTGGCGCTGTACACAATAGGTTCTGCGTGTCGTCGGCTCCCTGCACGCTTCTGGAAAATTTGGGGGTTTGGTTCCCTGTAACTTTTCTGCAAGACCAAGTTCCTGCTCTGGACAGCAGCAAAGCTGTTCCTCTGAAGCTGCATTTGTATAACGAGGTCATAAAAGCTCATTTCTCCTTCCTCGTACCTGGTCTCGAGCACCCCAAAGGACTTTCCAAGGTTTAAACTTCTGCTGGGAGAGATTCTCAGTCCCGCTAACACAGCACATTAAACAGACCTACTGCCATTTTCAGACACAGCGCACTGGAGCTGGTCCCAGCTCGCAGCGCCCCAAAGCTCTCCCTCCGCAGAACTGCTCACAGATCTCACGAGCCCCGGGTCTTAATCCACTCCTCGTTAGACCATCTATTGTTTCTTGCATTGTTTTAATTTTTTTCCACTAGTTACAGCCCAGAAACAACCTCTCCTTAGAGCTGGGCTCCTTGTTCCCCCGTGTACGAACAACAGAGGTGCCCCCCCCCAGCCCTGCACTGCAAAAATCTCTGTCGCGCTGTCGATAGAGCAGTCAGCGCTCTCAAGTCCGCAGTTTTTCTGCCGTCTCTGCCGGTCAGAAGACTCCCTCTGCTGTTCTAAACCAGCAGAAGGCCCGGGGCTACAACCCCTCACGGCACCCCCAAATTAGGAGCCGCACAGGATGTTTTCAAGCGGGGTCAAGCTGGGACATTTACAGTCAAAGAAATGTCCCTGTAGTCAGTCCAGCTCAGGGAGCAGCTTCCATCATCAGTGGGAAAAGCCAGAACTAGCTTTGGATCTCGAAAAGTGGTTTGTTTTCTTTTTATTGGGACAAAGGAAAATATTGTGCTTAATTACCAAAGGAACTGTCGAAGAATACAGACCGCAGAAAAAGAGGTAAGGGCTCATTTTAGCTTTCGGTTCTTTTTCAAGCACATCTGCAGGTTGGCGCTGATCCTTTGGTGTCGCTTCAACACAGTTCTGTAATTTATTTACTTATAAAGTTTTCAGAGGCAACTCAGCAGACAAAACCCAGCGTTATCAGCACGCAAGTGCCGACGGATCAGGAACGCTCCGACATCCCGGTCGGAGTCCAGCTGTCTGCTGGAGACAAGCACAGTGTGACCAGAACCAAGAAAACCACATCGCGGGGCTGCGCTTCGTTTTTCAGAGGGGAAAAACCAACCCAACCAAGCATTGGAACGATACTCCAGAGTACAGAAAGACTTTTCATTCACTCCTGAAGATGAATTTTAATTCCAAGGCTCCCCTATGAAAAAACAGCACAAATAAAAGGGTCAGGTAGGCTCCGTGCGTACGCAGCACCCTAGTTATGAGGTACAGAAGACTACCGCGTCAGGTCACGGGACTACGGCACATTCAGGTGGTTTCTAGACGCTTAGTAACGTTATTTACTTTAACATTGCTCCATAGGCGGTTACAAGATCTTTAGCAGAGCGCTGCAAGCTGACCTACCCCAACAAAACCATTCTCTATATATTACTGTACAAAATCGATGACCGGGTTGATTAATTGATTTGGACAAAAACCATGACTTTACCTCAGCGAGATTGCTTTCCTCCCAGAGCCTTTTGCCACGGGGCATCGGCTTAGGCCGACGCTGAGAACGACCAACCCATTTGGAGAAACACACTGTTGCATTCGCGTCCGTAACGGTCGCGCACACCACTTACAGCCCCTGACAGTCCACGCCAATGAATTACCACACTTTTAGCCTAGATATACCTCCTGGTTGTGCTTTATATTTTTCCGAGGAGGCTCAGTTTGAATTTACAGAGACAGGAAGGGAAGGCGGGTGGGAGAAAAACACGGGTTTGTGTGTATTCTGGGCTGTACGATTCCACTCCGGCTGTTTAAACGAGCGGCTCCCAAGGAGACGTGGAGAGCGGCTGTCAGCAGGAGGGCTCTGGACCGCAGGTCTAGAGGGGAAGCGACGCCGTCCCGCAGCCCGACACTCACCTCACGTGGAGAGCTTCACCTGGTCGGCGCAGAGCAGGAAAGCGTTGACATGGTCGCTGCAGTTCATGACGGAGGCTTGGTTTTCCTTCAGACATTGCTCGAAGGCGGTGAACGGCTCTGCGCAGTCCTGGCGAATCTGCTGCACGATCGGGCTGGGGGACAACACCAGGCCTTCAGCTCCCGGGAGCCGCGGGATTCGACCCTGCCGGGCCCAGCCGCCCTCGGCAGCCGCGGGGCTCGACCCTGCCGGGCCCAGCCGCCCTCGGGGACGACCCGCCGGGCCCAGCCGCCCTCGGGGACGACCCGCCGGGCCCAACCCGATCCTGGCCCCGCTCCCAACCCCTCCCGCACTCACTGGGCGGCAGCACAGCGGGACATGCTGAGGCGAAGACGGTGACAATCGCGCTGCCATGAAGCCGGGCTGGCGGCCACGCACCGCCCGTATTCCTCCATCTCGCTCCGGCAGTAGCGGGCCGTGATCTCCAGGGCCGCTTCCCTACGGGGAAAACAGCAAAATTAACACGGGGCGGGGGCAACACGGCCCAACCCGGCCCGGTTCCCCCGCCGACCCCTACTCACATGCCGCCGCCGCTACCGGAGCACCGGACTACTTTTGTGCGCATGCGCGGCGAGCACTAAACCGCTACGCGCATGCGTCGCGCCGTGGGGGGGCGGAGGCTGCGCATGCGTAGCCGCCGGCCCCCACGGCGCGACGCATGCGCAAAACGCGGTTACGCAGCGACTGCGCATGCGCATCCCCTCCCGCGCCGGAAGCGGAAGTGGGTCCTTTGCGGGTTGTCGGAAAATGGCGGCGGCCGGCCCGGTTCCGGGTCCCGTGGACGAGCTGGTCTCGTCGGTGACGCTTTACCGCCGGCGGCCGAGGCTTCTTCACGGCACCGTGTTGCCCTTCGTAGCGGGGCTCTACCCGGCTTGGTTGTGGCTGTGGGGACCGCGCGTGTGGGCGGCATGGGGGGAGGCGACGGCGGCGGCGGCGGAGGAAGAGGACGGCCCGAGACCGGGCCCAGGCCCCGCGCCCCCCGAGGCCGCTTTGCTGGCGCTCGCCGCCATCGGTGTCGTCCATCTGCTGACGGCGCTGTCGGGGCTGTGGTCGGTGCACGCTCATTGCGCCCTTACCTGCGTCCGGGTGAGTCCTGGGGCTACCGGTGCTGGCCACGCTGGAGGGAGCCCCCCGGGGCTGCCCCCGAGCAGGGCGGGGAGGCTCCTGCCGCTCCCCGCGGGCTCTCCTGTCCTGTGTAGGCGCGGGGGCGCTCGGTCTCACGGGGAGGGGATGCTTTTGGACGTGGCAGAGCCGCATCAGCCACATAAGGAAGCTTTGCAGGCGCGGTGAGGCAGAGGGCGGTGGGCGTGAGGAGACGCTTTGCACGGAAAGGCTTCTCCCTTTCGCTGGGCTGGGGGCAGCAGGGCTGCACGCTGGCGAGGGGGAAGGAGAGGCCCCAGCCCCGAAGCGGCGTTGGGGGGTCCAGCGATGTGTCTGCACATGGGCAGCCTGGGGCGAGTCGAGCGTTCATCACAGAATCATAGAATGCTTTGGGATGGAAGGGACTTTTAAAGGCCATCCAGTCCTTCCCCCCTGCAATGGGCAGGGACAGCTTCAACCAGATCAGGGTGCTCAGAGCCCCATCCAGCCTGGCCTTGGATGTTTCCAGGGATGGGGCAGCTCCCACCTCTCTGGGCAACCTGTTCCAGTGTTTCACCACCCTCATCGTAAAAAATTTCTTCCTTATATCTAGTCTGAATCTCTCCTCTTTTAGTTTAAAACCATCACCCCTTGTCCTGTCACTATTGGCCCTGCTAAAAAGTCTGTCCCTGTCTTTCTTATAAGCTCCCTTTAAGCACTGAAAGGCTGCGATCAGGTCTCCCCGCAACCTCCTCTTCCCCAGGCTGAGCACCCCCAGCTCTCTCAGCCTGTCCTCCCAGCAGAGCTGTTCCACCCTCGGACCATTGCTGGGGCCTCCTCTGGCCCCGCTCCAACAGCTCCCTGCCCTTCCCGTGCTGAGGACCCCCGAGCTGGACGCAGGGCTCCAGGGGGGTCTCCCCCGAGCGGAGCAGAGGGGCAGAATCCCCTCCCTCGCCCCGTGGCCACGCTGCAGGGGATGCAGCCCAGGAGACGGGTGGCTTTCTGGGCTGTGAGAGCACATTGCCGGCTCGTGGCCAGCTTTTCATCCCCCAGCACCCCCAAGTCCTTCTCCTCAGGGCTGCTCCCAATGAACTCTTCAGGGCAGGGGCCGACTGCCTTTGCCGGCGTCAATCGTTCCATCTTTTGATGATGGACCAGCTGCTTGCCATTTTTGCAGTCGCTGTTGTAACCGTGTCTTATTGGCAGCTCTATATGTCTTAACTGCACACAAAGTACTGAGTATACTTCCCCTGGCATTAGGGTATGATTTTGGGGATGGATTGTGATAATCGGAACGTCTTTGATTCTAACAATGGCTCCGCAAAAGCGCCAGGCTGCAAAGAGCTCTTTTCTCCGCGTGTCTTAATGCGATCCAGCAAGGATCCTCCCGACTCGTTGAAATTCCGGGTCTGTGATCCGCTCGACGAAGCCTGTCTTGTTTGTGTTGCAGGAACCTTGTCCTAAGAAAGCCACATTGGCTAAAGTTGTGCCAACCCCAAATAACGGATCAGCCGAACTAGTGCCGCTCCACAGAGACCAGGTAAGGATACGGCTGTCGGGAGCAGAACTGACACTTGTCACGCGCCAGGGAACTGCCACGTCGTGCCGTCAGCCTGCAGTTTATTAGCTTTTAACTGAAGTAATTAGGGAAAAATCAGCCGCAGTCAGTCAAAAGTGGGGATGCTAAAGATTGCACGGTGTTTCCTGGTGCGTGTACCACGAGCAGAATCATAAAATAACTAAAGATGCGAGGGATTGGGGTTTCTTTCCTTCTTCAGGCCAGATTACGTGTGGAGTGAAGCCTTTGGGGTGTCTTCAACTGGTTGGTTTTTTTTCCCCCTCTCTGCAGGGCGAGGACGGGCAGGAGGCTCTTTCCTTTGAATTTCAGAAAATCAAATACTCGTATGAGATAGACGGCAAGAAACAGTTTCTTCCTGTAGCTTTCCCTGTGGAACATCCCCTTTGTTACTACCAGAATGCCCGAGGCTATCAGGAGGACAAAGATATCCGAGCAGCTGAGAAGAAATACGGTACAAACAAGTAAGTTTTCCAGGCGCAGATCTCTCTTTGCCGAAATATCCCGGTGTGTCGGGAACAACGGTGTTGAACGACACCGTCGTTTTTTAAACAACGTTTTTTAAATTTCAATCCTGTTTTTTACATCCTGGATTTCAGTCCTGTCAGGATTTTAGTCCTGTTTTTTAAATTTCCATTCCTCCTGGCACTTGCTTCAAATTCCTTTAAGGACAGAGAACAGTATTGGAGCAAGTGGTTTTCTCCAGGGTGGGCTACAGATGGAAATTAATTGCATATAACAAATTAACTGAATCAAAGTAATTGAAAATAGGGAGATTGTGGACGTTCTGGAGCACAGCCTGGTCTGACACCAGCGGCTGCAGGTGGCTTTTGGGTTGGGTTTTTGCTGAGAATCTGGAACGTTTAGGTTAACAAGGATTCGTTTCTTTCCCAGGGCTGAGATGGTGGTGCCGGAGTTCTTGGAACTCTTTAAAGAAAGAGCTACAGCTCCATTCTTCGTCTTTCAGGTAAAACCAACAAACAAAAAGAGCTGTAAATACTTCTCCCTGCTGAAAAATGAGGGGATTCCTTACAGTCCTGGCTTGAGAGCCATAAATCAGCTGGCAGCTTTCTAAAATCAGGAGTAGATGCTGTTCTTGCACTGTAATCTTGATTTGACTTCTGGGAGCGATCCTGTTTCTCCCTAATGAGTTACTGTGATTTTTCTGTTTTTCTGGCCTCCTACAATTAAATGTGTACCAAGTTAGCTTAAAAAAAATTCCTAGAAATTGAAGGCTTTTGTTTTCTGAGGAAGATTAGAATAACTTCCGTGCCACGTTCTCCCCACAGGTGTTCTGTGTGGGTTTGTGGTGCCTGGATGAATACTGGTATTACAGTGTTTTCACCCTCTCCATGTTGGTTGCATTCGAAGCTTCTCTGGTCCAGCAGCAAATGAGGAACATGTCGGAGATTCGAAAAATGGGCAACAAGCCGTACATGATCCAGGTAATCAGAACCGGAGAGGATCGCCCATGAAATTTTTGACGTAGCTGTCTTTTAGCTGATTTGCTGTTCCTTTTTCCCATCCTTTTCCTCTGATCCTTTTCTGACGCATGCAGGGCTTCTGAAAGCGCTCCTTTTTTTCCTGCAGGTGTACAGAAACCGCAAGTGGCGCCCCATTTCCAGTGATGAGATTATTCCAGGGGATATCGTTTCCATTGGTAATGACTTGCATGATGGTTGTAATCAAAAGCTTGTTTAAAATCAGATTCTTTCGGTGCGTTAAGTTGCGCAGTAAATTGAATTGGGCGTAAAAATCTGACGGTCGTGGTCAGGTGCATTTTGATTCGTAGGTGTCACAATTCAAGGGTCCAAGAGATGAATCCTTGGGCTGGATCTCTTGGACCTGCTAGCTGTCTCAAAGAAAGGTAAAAAACTAGATAAATCGGCCTCAGATTCTTCAGTTTAGGATTGTGAAGACGAAGAGTTCCCTTCCTCCTGACAATATCTTCCTAGAATGGAACGGGGAAGGGCAGATCTCTTAACCCTGCTCTCCCTTTCAGGGTTGCATTACCCAGGATGTGATCCCAGTCTTTGAAGCCTGAACGGCAGTGAGAACTAAGTGACTCGCTTTTAAATTTTCCTAGTCTCAACAGGGACCTAATAACCTTCAAACCCTTTCGGCTCTCAGCAACGCTGAGTGGGTTCGTGCTGCGGAGGACTTGGCAGCCCACGGGAGGTTTGAAGCTGTAGGAATCTCCTGTATCTCAGCGAAACTGAGGGAGAGCTGTGCCCTGCCAGACAAACAGCCAAACAATAGTCACTTCTGCTTTGAGCTGCTTCTCAGTTTTAATGTATTAATTGCAGGCCGATCTCCTCATGAAAATCTAGTGCCGTGCGATGTGCTGCTGTTGCGTGGGAGGTGTATCGTGGATGAAGCCATGCTGACGGGAGAGTCCGTGCCGCAGATGAAGGTCTGTGTGAAACGTCCTCTGTGCTCTCCCTTCGCTGCAACCTGGAAAAGTAAAAATATCCAAGCCACCGCAGCATTTGCGAGCGCAAATAAGTCTCTGTGTGTGAACGCTGGCCCGGGCAACTTGCTGTGTTTGTTACCGGCTCCCTATCAGTGATTGATGGTCTCTGGTAAATGAGAAACAGAAATGTCTGTTTTGTCTGGCAGTGTCTCCAGCCTTGGGGTCTGAACTGCATCGCGTGGGCATGGCATCGCCCTCCTACGCATTCCCCAGTCTGGATTCCTTTGGCTGGGTAGAGGTGGGAGGAGGAACACGCGTAAAGCGGTTCAAAACCCTGAATCTTCCTTCTTTGTGTGCCAGCGGGTGACTTAAAAATGATAAAGTAATGCTTGCAGAGTCTCCCTTGCTGAATTCAGCGTGCCAAGGGTGAGCTAGTCTCCCGAAACCAGAATTTCCACAGATGCCAGGCTCTAAACCCAGACCGATCGGGAGCTGAATGGCGCGTTAAGGCCTCGATTCAGTTCAGGCCACCTTCAGCTGAAGGTGGTTCAGGCCACCTTCATCCTGCGGGATAAGAACAGAAAGGAACGCTTGAAGTTCACTGGTTGCTAGCTGTGAGTCTGAGACCTGAACGTTGTCCTGCAGGAGCCTGTGGAGGATCTCAGCCCAGAGCACGTCTTGGACATGCAGACAGATTCCCGCCTCCACATCATATTTGGGGGAACAAAAGTGGTGCAGCACATCCCGCCCCAGAAAGCCAGCACAGGACTGAAACGTACGTACCTGCGTGAATTCTCCCTGAGAAGGCGTGTCATATACCCACAGATTCATTTTAAATGGCTTTGATGGAACTTTTGGAGGGTGTCGTTGAGTCGGTCTCCTTGGCCCTGTCACTAACGGTTGCAATATTCTGTTAAAGTTGACTACGTCCCCCTGTAAGCGAGAGGAGGGTGTAGCTTCGAGTGTATTCTGTCTGCAATAAGCCTATAAAAGATTTACACCAAGCTTACTGTCTTCATTCCTGTTCCAGCTGTCGATAATGGGTGCGTGGCATATGCTCTGAGGACCGGCTTCAACACATCTCAGGTAAGATGCGACCGCGCCTTCTCGCCTCTCTTGTCGATGGCGTCGGTTGCGTCGTTCAGCGCTTCGCTGTAAGGAAATCCTTATGAAGTACGGCAGCGGGAAAATAGAAATCAGGGCATTAAGATTGCTTGTTTGTTTGGAAGAGGAATAAATAAGGTTGGTCTCTGCGTGCCTGATGTTTGATGCAGAAGCCTGGGAGTCGGGATTCAGGGTTCCTGCTGTGACTGACCACGCTATGTACATACTTCAGCTCCTGGTTATCCCTGTTTCTGTAATCATTGTTGGGAAAAGGGAATGGAGTGCGTTTGTAGAGACTGGAGAGGTGAACGTGAGCTTTTTCAATTGAAAATCGAAGACTGCTTCAAAGAAATCATCAACTTCAGTGACTTAGCAGGGAGTTTGGGGTTTTTAACAGATTGATTATGGGTGGCTCTAGGCTGCTGCCTATTAAGAGGATCACAGAAGCGGGAATAATTTTCAGGCTCTGGCACCAAACCACCAGAGTGTAACTTTAAAACTGGGTTTCATACATATTTTTAACAAGCTACTGCATGCAGCAGAGGTAGCTTCTTGCACTGAAGGCTGTTCTTCTCAGGGGAAATTGCTACGTACAATCCTCTTTGGGGTGAAGAGAGTGACAGCCAATAACTTAGAGACCTTCATTTTCATCCTGTTCCTGCTGGTCTTTGCCATTGCTGCTGCAGCATACGTCTGGATTGAAGGTGAGATTTCTTCTTGCCTCTTCCAGGTCTCTACACAGGACTTGTACCAAAGCTTGTGGGAAGGACAGTTGACGTAATTTCTGAGAGTTACAATAGCTGGGTTGGGCTGCGCCCGTGTTTCAGTGTAGGGGCCCACACTGCATTCTGGATGCTTTTCTTGCCCTCCCACAGCTCTTCCTAGGTAGGTGAGCTTCTTTGTGGTACTCGTCTGAGTTCTGTGGGGCACGCAGTCTGAGGATGAGGAGATAAACAGGTCTCCTGTCTCATTCCCTAGGCACCAAGGATCCTAGCAGGAACCGTTACAAGCTCTTCCTGGAGTGTACTTTAATTCTGACTTCGGTCGTTCCCCCTGAGCTTCCCATTGAGCTCTCTCTGGCTGTCAACACCTCCCTCATCGCCTTGGCCAAGCTCTGTAAGTACCGAGCCTAAACTCAGGAACAAAAATGGGACTGCTTTCTCGTGTCTGGAACTGTGGGGACGCTGGTGAGGAAACGAGCGTGAAACTACTGTGGTGTCCTCAGTTTCTGCACGGTGCCAGTGCGGGGTTTGGAGCTGGTGTATGTGAGGGGGTTTAAACCCCAAAGAACTTGGGAGGGGCCTGCTTTGGAGTGGGTCCTAAACCAAGTGTAGGAGGGAATATATTCGTGTGAAAGCCTGCTTGCTCAACAGTCCTGCAGTTCTGCATTGAGCAGGTTCCTGTATATGGAACAGGGAGGTCAATGACTTCTGTGTTGGACTACGTCACTGCTACAACTTGGTGTCCGTTCTGGTTTCAAATGCCACTAAAATTCAGAGTGGGGAGTTCAGGGTTCATTAACTCCGGCTGAGAACCGTGTTGATAGCTCCTGTCGTGTGATAAACCCACCGAGCATCCTGTCCTGGCTTTCTCGTAGCTGATCTCTCACAGAATTCCCTCTCCTCTCTTCTAGATGTGTACTGCACAGAGCCCTTCCGCATCCCCTTTGCAGGCAAAGTTCAAGTTTGCTGTTTTGACAAAACTGGCACGTTAACCAGCGATCACCTTGTAGTGAGAGGAGTAGCTGGGCTCAGGTAGGTCCCGGGTGATTTTCGGTGTGTGACTTGCTGTGCTCTGGGCTTTGGGCACTGTGGGAGCTCCTCAGGCACGAGTGAAATCACATCCCGGTGGGGAAGAGGAGATAATCAGGGATGCAGAGCGTGAAAGAAGTGGATTGAGCTGGAAGGAGAGAGGGTCGTCGGTCTCCGGCAACGACTACGGGCTCAGGACTTGGGAATTTAATTGTCTTGGGGGACTTCTTGCGTGGGGGTTTTACGTAACTGAGATCTTCACTGCTCCTCCATGCGGTAGCATCCTGCCTCCTCGTTCCGCTGCCGTGAGGAGCTGTGCTTGAAGGCTGGATGCCGCAGCAGAGAGAGACGTCCGAGTCCTTTGATTCTACAGTTACTTAAATGTGTTAGTTCAGGCCTCTACTTCGAGTCTTCTGCTTGAATCAAGTTTGCTTTGGAGGACTGGCCAAAATTATGGGCTTTGGCACTGTTTGCAGTTGAGACAGCGCCAGATTTCCCGTGGCTTTGATCTCACCATGAGAAGCTCCGCTGTTTACTGTATTCGAGTAGGAATTTTTGGCTGGGAAAAATTCCAGAATTTGTCTGAGCTAATGTGAACGGGGTCTGTTAACATGGGCAGTCTTTTTTATGCTGCAGGGATGGGAAGGAAGTGACACCAGTGTCTGACATTCCTGTAGAAACCCACCGAGCGATTGCTACTTGCCACTCGCTCGTACAGTTGGATGATGGGACGCTGGTGGGGGATCCGTTAGAGAAGGCGATGTTGATGGCTGTGGACTGGACCCTGACCAAAGGTAAAACCTGTTTCCAGCTCCTCCCTCGTTGATACCTCAGCCCTGTTTGCATATGTTGTGGGGTTTTTTGCGGGGGTGACGATGATAACGCTGGTTTTGTCAGTTCTGAGCGCGAAATTATCTGGTCTATAGAGATTTCCTATGCCTCCTGCCAGCTTTCTGCAAGGAGTGAATTCCAGCTGGTATAAACCAGCCCAGGAACTGGTTTGGGGCAGTGGAAATCCTTGCACCGCATGTCTGAGGGACAACAAACAGCAGAAGTCTGTCCTCGGGCTTGCAGATGCTGCTTTCTGCAACCGGCACGCTCAGGTTGGCGTCTTTTAGTCCTGACTGTGCCGGCTCGGTAAAATCAGGGCGTGACTAGCGCAGATGGCAGCAGTGAAAACGTGACAGCCTGGGTTTTAGCATGGCCTGCGGGCGGTCTCTCCGGAGGCTTCCTGCTCCGCGTTCTTGGCTTTTGCGTGCACAGGTAACTAAAGTGGAAATCTTCCAGAAATATTGGATACGTAGCCCGCTGAAACCCACGCTGTTGTGGGTTTTGCTTCTGGATTTTTACCTGTGATAAGAATATATGCTATATTATGCTATAAGTGCATATGCTGTATGCTATAAACGCACCTTGAACCTGCTGTGTTCATCCTAATGCGCATAGGTGTTCTGATCAGTCACATCCCTTAATTCTTGGCGCTAGAATTTCCAGCTCTGTATGCTTGTGTCTAAGGAGAGGAAATATTCATATATTCTCGGTGACCTGTGGGTTCCTTTGGGACCCAAAGGGAGGGATGTTGCTTTTGATACCGAGAAACCTTTCAGGATTTCCTGATCTGTTTGTTTCCAGATGAGAAAGTTTTCCCCAGAAGTATTAAAACTCAGGGACTGAAAATTCACCAGCGCTTTCATTTTGCCAGTGCCCTGAAAAGAATGTCTGTCTTGGCGTCGTACGAGAAGATCGGCTCGACTGATCTCTGTTACATTGCAGCTGTGAAAGGGGCCCCAGAGACGCTGCACAAAATGGTGAGCGCATCTCTCTAGGAGAGGAGGGGCCTTCTCTCGCAACGTGTGCTCGTCCCCCTACACCTCTGCTTGTCCCCGCCGAGTCTGGAACCTGAATGACGTAGGGATTTCATCCTGCAAAAGAGCACGGTGACCCCGTGCCTGAAAACAAACTCCGCTGGGGAGTTCCAGTCTAATCCCAGTGAGATCCGAGTATCTCACCGCAGGCGTTCCTGGCCCTGTTGCTCTTGCTGACAGCAGAGGGCTCAGTCTGGGGGATCTCCACTTGTGCCCTTGATGGTGAGGGAGCCTCCCAAAGGCGCCTCTTTCCCCTGTCTGCGTATTTAATGTGAAATGCTGAAATGTGCTGCTGAATTGTGTTTGAATCTGTATTAATACGATGCTTTTCCCACACCTTCTCTAGTTGTCTCAGTGCCCAAGCAACTATCACGCTGTCCACACGGAAATTTCACGTGAGGGGGCAAGAGTGCTGGCCCTTGGCTACAAAGAACTGGGGCACCTCACTCACCAGCAGGTAAATCTGTCTGGTTACGCCTTGAAATCGAGCACCCGCTAAGGGAAACGGAGGTGGCGTGAGCAGGGAAGAGGGGTGGGACTCTTCATGGATGTGGTTGCCCAAAGCTGCTGGTGTTTTTACGATCTGGATCTTCTGGGAAGATCGCAGCCTCTGCCTTGTGCTCCCAGCTTTGAATTCCTGTGCACCATCGATCAATACTTCTGTTTCCCTGTGCGTAAAGCGGGGTCAACTCTTCCCTTGTAGCAATCGAAGAGGCTTAGCGCTGAACTTCTTAGCTGTGAACCAGGTTTTACGTGGGGATGGCCACGTGTAGTTGTTTTCAGGGCTGTCTCTGTGGAGCTTTGTGCCAAAGACGCCTTTTTTCTAGAGCAGCTGGGCCCTGTCGGGGTTGCTCTGCGCATCTCAGAGCACCACTTGTGTTTCTCGCGATGCTTTGATTGCAAGGAAGCCCCCACTGGAAAACAAGATTGCTGCTCCAGAGCAGCAGGTAACGCTCTGCTTGCTTTGCTTTGGCAGGTGAGAGAGACGAAGCGTGAAGCTTTGGAGTGTGATCTTAGATTTGTTGGATTCATTGTGGTTTCCTGTCCTCTCAAAGCTGACTCCAAATCTGTCATCAGGGAGATCCAGAATGCGTCACACCACGTAAGCATCACCAGCACCCTAGCCCTGGTGTTCGGGATGTGGAATTTCAGTACCAGAAGCCTTTGTGGAGCGAGGGCAAAGGCTTCCCCACGGCGAAGGCAGGGAGACCTTGTGGGTGTGATGTTATTTTTGCGGTGGGATTTGCCCTGGCCCGGAGAGAAAGCCTTTCCGCAGGGAGCTGCGCAGAGCTGCGGCTCACAGGGAACGTCACAGCATCCAAGCTAGGCAGGAGTCTTTGCAGCGTACAGAAGACTCGCTGTGAAGTGCTGCTTATCTACCCAGACCTGATTTTTGACCCCTCTGGCTTTCCCCTCAGGTAGTGATGATAACAGGAGACAATCCTCTCACTGCCTGCCACGTGGCCCGGGAGCTACACTTCCTCCAGAGGGAGCACACCCTCGTTCTGCAGCCTCCTGCGAGCAAAGGTAACCCGTCCCACGCAGAATGGCTCTGCCTTTCGGAGGACAACGGCCAAAGCTGGGGCGTCGTATCAAAGTCAGCCACGTGCTATTAGCGCTGCTGCTTGATGCTGATAAAGGAAACGACTCAGTTGCTGTCCGGAATCCCAGATAACCCTCTGTGCTTTGCCCCTCTCTCTGGCTTGGAGTGCTACGTGAGCTACGTGCATCCCTCTGCCGGCTCCTAAACCGAGCTGCCTGAGCACCAAAATAACGGCAGCTTGGAGGCCTCCTTGCTGTGCGGGTTCGGGGGCCGTCCAGGGGCGCTGAGCGCCGGGGCGCTGGCTGCAGGGAGGAGGGTCCGCAGAAAGGCTGGACCGAGGTGGGAGGCGGGCACGTCACCGTCCTGAGAAGCGGCGGGCCTTGTGTCCGTAACGCCGAGGGGCTGCAAACACCAGCGTTGGCGTCTGTTGGGTGGCTGGGAGCGTTTCTCACAGCCAGGCACCTCGCAGGCGTGTTGACATCAAGCTCGTGCTTCTCTTTGCAGGCTCCAGCTGGCAGTGGCAGTCCATCGACGGCGCTGTCGTGCTCCCAGTCTTGCCAACCTCCTTGCAAGAGCTGACGCAGCGATACGACCTGTGCGTAACTGGAGAAGGCCTCTCTCACCTACAGTCCGTGAACAGGCAGCAGCTGCTGAAACTCATACCGCACATCCAGGTGTTTGCCAGAGTGGTGCCAAAGCAGAAGGTGAGAGACTTCAGCTGCTGGTAAAACCCAGTTTTAGCAGGGTTCCCAGCAGGGCTCACGCGGGAGCCACGTTGACGCCAGCACGTGATTAACGTAAAAGCTATTTTTAACAAAGCAGCGTCACCCCTCCCATACCCAAGCCAGCAGGAAGCAAGCCCCAGAGCTCAGGACGTGCCACGTTGTTATCCTAAAGAGTCCCGAGCCCGTCGGCCCGTTCTAGCTCTGCATTCCCAAAACAGAGCCTGACGGTGACGCTTTTGGAGGCTGGGTCCTGCAAGACCAAGACACGTAACCCTGCCCAGGCTGCAGCGTATCCGAACGCGCAGGCTGCCCGTTCTCACTACGCGTTTCTTTCTGCAGGAGTTTGTGATCACCGCTTTGAAGAGCCTGGGCTACGTCACGCTGATGTGCGGGGACGGGACCAACGACGTTGGAGCTCTGAAACATGCGGATGTGGGTGAGTCCGCACGCAGGACTCTCGCGCGTGCCCCTGTCTGAGGTTGGCTGGCGTTCCTAAACACAAATCCGGTGTTCGTTTCTCTGGTGTTTTGAGGGCTGGGATCGATCTGACCAGCGCCGTTTGGTGGCGTGAACCAGCGCCGTTTGGTGGCGTGAACCGACGCCGTTTGGTGGCGTGAACCAGCGCCGTTTGGTGGCGTGAACCAGCGCCGTTTGGTGGCGTAAACCAACGCCGTTTGGTGGCGTGAACCAACGCCGTTTGGTGGCGTGAACCAGCGCCGTTTGGTGGCGTAAACCAACGCCGTTTGGTGGCGTGAACCAGCGCCGTTTGGTGGCGTGAACCAGCGCCGTTTGGTGGCGTGAACTGATGCCGTTTGGTGGCGTGAACTGATGCCGTTTGGTGGCGTAAACCGATGCCGTTTGGTGGCGTAAACCGATGCCGTTTGGTGGCGTGAACCGACGCCGTTTGGTGGCGTGAACCAGCGCCGTTTGGTGGCGTGAACCAACGCCGTTTGGTGGCGTGAACCAGCGCCGTTTGGTGGCGTGAACCAGCGCCGTTTGGTGGCGTAAACCAGCGCCGTTTGGTGGCGTGAACCAGCGCCGTTTGGTGGCGTGAACCGACGCCGTTTGGTGGCGTGAACCGACGCCGTTTGGTGGCGTGAACCAGCGCCGTTTGGTGGCGTGAACCAGCGCCGTTTGGTGGCGTAAACCAGCGCCGTTTGGTGGCATAAACCAGCGTAAAGAAGGATCTTTGTGCTGGCGGAATACTCGCGCCGTGCGCACCAGCAGGCAGCGGGACTTAGGTGCAAACCCATTTTCCTGGAAGAAAGACTCTTCCTAATTTCTTTTTTCCCTAAGCGTTGCCTCGGCAAGGGTACCACGTCTGAAGTCCCTGCGTAACCAGCCTCCCCGCCTGACTCCAGGCGTAAAGAGCAGCTGGGATTCCCACGTGGTGAAAATTCTCTGCCGGCAAAGGGATTACAGCCCTTTTTCCCCGCAGCTGATGTTGTTACACCCTTACAGGAGTGGCGCTGCTGGCAAACGCTCCCGAGAGACTGCCCGAGCGGAAGAAGAGAACTCGAGACGGACCCGGCGACGGGAGGCCTGCTTTGCCGGCCATGGGGAGCGGAACTGTGAAGCCGACCTCCCGTGGTGCCAAGCACAGAGTCATGTCCCAAAGGGAGGAGCAGCTGGCCATCCAGAGGGTTGGTAGCGAGGTGTTTAAAAGCCCGTTAACTTATCCTTGCTCTTTGTTCCTCCTCTGCTTTACGGCTAATTCAGGAGAACTGGAAGTGGCAGGATGTACTGAGAAAAGCCCAGCTTTTCCGCTTCTCCTGCAAGAGCAGAAGGGATTTGGGCGGGGAAGGCGCTGCTAGGTGCCTTAGCATCAAACTAGTGCTGCGAGCGGGGCGGCTTCTCAGCCTCGCCTTGGAGCAGGGCTGCGGGAGAGGATAGCGCCAGGCCGTCTTTGAGCCAGGTTGTGATAACGAGGCGTGCGTTCCTATCGGTCTCTGCTTCGCCTGCAGGAGCGGATCAGTCAGGTCCTGAAGGATTTGGAAGAGGAGCGCGTACCGGTCGTGAAGCTGGGCGACGCCAGCATTGCAGCCCCTTTCACCTCCAAGCTCTCTTCCATTCAGTGCAGTAAGTGCGTGGCGGGAGCTGAACACCTCCGGGTGCCCGGGTTCCCCGAGGGGAAGAAGTCTAGATTTGAAAGAAGCCAAGGCGGAGGGCGTGGGGTGGTGAGAAATGCCCCCAAAGCCGCGGCTTTGCCAGCTTTTTGTGTGGAGCAGCCCTGGGAGGGTCTCTTAGGTGGGGACGCAAGCAGTGAGGAGTTGGCTTCCCTCTGTCCTGCTTCAGAAACGGAGAGGACGGAGGGACAAAGCCCCAGAACCTGTTGTGTTTGCAAACGCTGCTTCCTCTTGCTCCTTAGTCTGCCACGTGATCAAGCAAGGTCGTTGCACGCTAGTGACAACGCTCCAAATGTTCAAGATCCTTGCCCTGAACGCCCTGATCCTTGCTTACAGCCAGAGCGTCCTCTACTTGGAAGGGGTGAAGTTCAGTGATTTTCAGGCAACTCTGCAGGGTCTGCTGCTGGCTGGCTGCTTCCTTTTCATCTCCCGGTCGAAGGTGAGGGGAGGGAGGTGCGTTGGGACAGCGGCTGGTCGACGTCGGCCATCTCAGGCTTACTGAAGGAGTGCTCCTCTCCAAAAAAGCTGCTTATTTTAATAGGTTACCAGTCCGCCGTGCCGGAGGGGTGGGGTGTTGTGTTCCCAAGGATCTGGGAGGCCCCTGGGGCCGGCGCTTGCTATGGGGAGCACCTTGGGATGGCAGGCAGCTGCTTTGCCCAGGCTGCAGAGGGGCAGGTGGGAGAGGCGGGAAGGGTAACGCCGATAAAACGGTTCGATTGAGGCTGTTGCTTGCACCAGCTAAGCCGCGGGGCTCGCGCCTGCGCGAGAGATGTGGAATCCGAGTGGAATTCTCACCGACATTTCCTGAGAGACACAAATATTAGTTGGATTCTGCTGGAAAACCGCCTAGAGATGGTCCGAACCATTCGAGTCAACCCTGCTTGCTTTTCTCTGCCAGCCTTTGAAGACGCTTTCCAAGGAGCGCCCGCTGCCCAACATCTTTAACCTCTACACGGTCCTGACGGTGCTGCTGCAGTTCCTCGTGCATTTCCTCAGCCTCGTCTACCTGTACCGCAGCGCCCAGGCGCGCAGCGACTCCAAGTAAGCGGCTCTTCCTCCAACTGCTGCTGAGCGGGAGGGCGGAGAGGCCTCCCTCACCGCGGTGCTCTGCCGGCGAAGGCGTTACGGAGCGCGCCAAGCAGTAATTTAATGCGTTAGGGCCAGAAAAAGCATTTCTGAGTCGTACCTGGAGTGCGTCGCAGCCCAGCATCCCGGCACGGATGGGAGGGAAGCGGTGGGAATGCGGTCCGTGATACGTTGCAGTTCCAACGGTCCAAGGAGGGGAAAAGGAAATAGAAATAACACCAAGGAGGTGGATTACTGGAAAGTTATAAAGAAAAACACACCAAAAACTAGGTTTTTTTCCACTCAATTTTTATTTTGTGAAAAAGAACGCAGCGATTACCTGTGCTCGCAGCATCTGCGGCTCCGCTCTCACCCGTGCGAGCAGGGGTGCTGCTGCTGGAGCCACCCAAGTTTGGGAGCAAACTGGTGTGGCCCAGCAAAACTTGCACGGAGCTGAAATAGGCTGGGGCTGAAATAGGCTGTGGTTTATTTAAACTGGTGATTCTGAGCCCGGTCCGCTGATCTCCAGCTTTGTTCCCTTTTAGGCAGGAGGAGTTTGTGGATCTGTACAAGGAGTTTGAGCCCAGCCTTGTGAACAGCACCGTCTACATCATGTCGATGGCGATGCAGATGGCCACGTTCGCTATCAACTACAAGGCAAGCCGCGTTTTAAGTCGCATTTCCAGCCGCACCGGAGAAGCGATTTTGTAATTAAGGTGCAATAATACAAACCAAACGGCATTTTGCCAGCGCTCTGCAGGAAAACCTCCCTTTTTTTGCGTTTTGGAACCAGCCCGGCGTCCCCAACCGCGTCACAAATTGCTCCGCGTCCCCTAATCTGAAGGAGCTGGGAACTCTGAGCTCAACCTCTGCTCACGGTTTCTCCCCGCTGTGTTCCAGGGCCACCCGTTCATGGAGAGTCTGCGGGAGAACAAGCCCTTGCTGTGGAGCATCGTCCTTTCGGGACTCGCCATCGTGGGCCTTCTGACGGGCTCTTCGCCAGAATTCAACGAACAGTTTGGTCTGGTTGAAATCCCGACCGAGGTGAGCGTTTCTCCGCGCCTGCTGAATTGCGGGGGCGGTTTCCGGCGGGAGCGCGGCTCCGAGCCCGTCTTCGGAGCTCTGGAGGAACCGCAGGGTTTTAGCGGAACAGCTCGGCTCACGGGAGCGCTGCCCCTACCTGAGCAGTTCTGAGTGAGAGGGCAGGGTCGCAGTCCTGCTGCAGCATCGGGGGTTTTTACAGCGTGCTGTGGAATTTTTAAGGGTTTAGCCATTTTTCCACGATTTAGCCATTTTTCTACAATTTAGCCCTTCTCCACGATTTAGCCCTTCTCCACGATTTAGCCCTTCTCCACGATTTAGCCCTTCTCCACGATTTAGCCCTTCTCCACGATTTAGCCCTTCTCCACGATTTAGCCCTTCTCCCATGATTTAGCCATTTTTCCCCGGTTTAGCTGTTCCCCCACAATTTAGCTGTTCCCCCATGATTTAGCCCTTCTCCCCGATTTAGCCCTTCTCCCACGATGTAGCCATTTTTCCCTGATTTAGCCCTTCCCCCCCGATTTAGCCATTTTTCCCCGGTTTAGCCATTTTTCCCCGGTTTAGCCACTCTCCCCAATTTAGCCATTTTTCCCCAATTTAGCCATTTTTCCCCAATTTAGCCATTTTTCCCCAATTTAGCCATTTTTCCCCAATTTAGCCATTTTTAAGGGTTTAGCCACTCTCCCTGGTTTAGCCATTTTTCCCCAATTTAGCCCCTCTCCCCGGTTTGGCCCCTCTCCCCGGTTTAGCCATTTTTCCCCAATTTAGCCATTTTTCCCCCAATTTAGCCATTTTTCCCCAATTTAGCCATTTTTCCCCAATTTAGCCATTTTTCCCCAATTTAGCCATTTTTCCCCAATTTAGCCATTTTTAAGGGTTTAGCCCCTCTCCCCGGTTTGGCCCCTCTCCCCGGTTTGGCCCCTCTCCCCGGTTTGGCCATTTTACAGCACGCTGTGAAAGGCCGAAGCTCAGGCTCTAGGCCAGCGGTCGCTGCGCGCTCCTCGCGGGGCAGAGGCTCTGCTCTGCGGGGGCAGAGTTAACCGAAGGGAGGGAGCGGAGGGCTAACGGGGCGCCTTTCTTTTCCCAGTTCAAGATGGTGATCACGCAGGTGTTGCTGGCTGACTTCTTCCTCGCCCTGTTAGCGGACCGGATGCTTCAGTTCCTGCTGGGGAGCGCAAAACTCAAAGTGCCTTCCTGAAAGGGATCCCGAGGTCCTCGCCCCCAGCAGCGCCGCGCGGAGGACGGCACCCAGGGCCGCGGTTCGCCGTCGCGGGAATCGCCCTTCCTTCTTTTGAGACGGCTCCGACCCCGTTCGGAAAGGGGCGCGGGGAAGCTTTCTTCCAAATCACGGGGAAGCAGAGCTGACTTTTTAATGTTTCCAGGACGCAGCACCAACCGTCGGGAGTTTTGTACTGCCCTAACGTTTAAGGAAGCGTTTACAGAATTTGGTAACTAAACTCGGAATCGGTGTATTTTGAAACGTGTTCGGAGCTTCCTTTGCGCTGCGTTTAATAGGCAGCGAGGCCGAGCGCAGGAGTAAGAGCAGCAACGGAGCGGAGGCGAGGCCGAGGGGCGGGAGCTAGGAAACGCTAGAACCCCCCTCGCGGGCGGCAACGCTCGGAATAAAGAGCCGTAGCGTTGACAAAGCGTAGAACCACCGCTGCGCAGGACCCCTCGGCGTTACGCTGCCGGACGCGCCAGCGCTCCATTTCAAAACCGTTACAGAACTATTGGGGCCGGTGAGAAGAGAAACACGTTTATTTTTCTCCCTAAGCAATTCCTGTAATCGCTATCGATTGCGGTTCTTCAGGTGCCCTGAAATCGAGGCGGGGAGAGGAGCGCAGCCCGGCCGGGTGCCTGCCTGCGGCTCACGTCCCCGAGGCAGCGCCGGCGCTAGCAGACGCTGGGCGGGAGCCTGGCAGCGGCCGTCCTTTCCACTACGAAAGCGTAATCGTACTGAAAACGAGAAAGAACGGGTCAGGACGAGACAGGGCTACTTGAGAAATTCCGAATCCGACCGCTCTCCGCCCCAAGAGAGGCGCACGACGCAAGCAGCCCGCTTACCTCTTTCTCGATATCGGCAAGCGACTTGACGTTCAGGTCTGCGAGGAGAGCCTAAAAAAAGCCCCGCAGGCGTGGCGCCTTTCTGCTTACCGTTAGTTACGAGGTGGGGCTAAGCCCCGCGGCGCGAAGGAAGACTCACGTGGCTGCCGGCAGCGAGCTGGCTTTCGAATCGGGGGTGCAGCGCGAAGGGCACGCCGTCCATAGCTGGGAAGAGAAGGGAGAGGCGCTGTAGGGACGTCCCGGGAGCGGCTCGGAAAACGCCCGGTTGTTTAATTGCCGCGTAAAGCGGGCGAGCGGAAGGGGACGCCTTAGCGGGCGGAAGAGTTGGAGCAAGGTGTCGGTGACGGCTTGATTCAGGCGAGGAAAAGCTTTCGGGGCGGAGGCTTTAAACGCCTTCCTCTCAAAATTCAGCTCAGGTCCAGTCTTTAGAGGGAACGTTTGTGCATTGCCCTCGGCAATGAACCCGCTGCCCGCCTGTATCTTGATTTTAAACCATTTAATACAGATCTGCTTGCTTTAAGCAGCTTCGTTTGATTCCAGCCGAAGAGTTTTACCTGAGAGGCCGTAGGTGTTGGAGGTGTCGTAGAGAGAGTGGCGCTGGGACGCACGCTTGGTGCTGCGGCGAGCCAGGGGTGACCTGCAGCGGGTCAGGATTAATTAGCGTCCCTCAGGCAGCAGCTAACGAGCCCCAGAGCAGGAGGTGGCACCAGCAGTCGCGGGATTTATTCCCAGTCCCAGACTGGTTCAGGTAAGAAAAAGGGGGAAAAAAAAGTGCATACTGGTCCGGGTCAGGGGGCTGGAGCGAGAGCTGCTTCAGGCCTGCGCTGATGGTCCGCGGCGCGGGGACGGGCTGGGGGCTGCGCTTGGGAAGCGGCCCCTTCTTGCACCAGATGGCGAAGCTCCCCATTTCCCTAGGAGGAGAACCCCGAAGGCGGTGGGTTTGGCAGCGGGGCGGCGGCGGGGGCGGCGGCGGCGGGCAGGGCCCCCCTACCCTATTTTCGTGTGCTGCGGGAGGGCTTTGCCCTTGGAGCTCAGCCGGATGGCGAACACGGCCGTCTCGGCGGTGGCCGGCGGCACCAGCTTCACGTACAGCCGCTTTTTCCGGGAGGCGCCGGTCCCTGCGGGGCAGGGGGGGGGGGTGATGGGGACCGGGCTCCCTTCCCGGGCCGGGGTCCCCCGCTCCCGGGGGGGTGGGGGGGCACTTACGAGGCTCCGGGAACTCGGGGACGCGGGTGTAGCCGGCGGGTTGAGGGCTCCGGTCGCTCAGCACCTGCACGTCGGTCACCACGGGCGCCGGAGCCGCCTGGAGGGGACGGGACCTCGGCACCGGACCGGGGCATGGACCCCCCCACCCCACCCCGGGACCGGTTCCCCGCCGCCCCCCCGCGCACCTGGGCTCCTCCGGTGCTCACGCACAGGTACCCGCCGCCCTTGTGCCCGAAGCCCTTGCCCAGGTTGGCCGCCGCGCCCTCCACGGTAACGGTGATCTGCGGGCACAGGGAGCGGTCAGGCCGCGGGGGGAACCGGGCGCCGCGGCCCGCCCGCCCCGCGGTACAACCGGGCGCCGGTGCCCCCCGCCGCCGCCCACCACGGTCCAGCCGGCGGGGGCCGCCTCGGGGGCGGCGGCCCAGGCCACGCCGGTGAGCGGGGCTTCCTCCGCCGCCATGGCCGCCGCTTCCGCCCCGGGAGTGGCGGAGCTCCGCCCCCCTCCCCCGCCGCTGAGCAACCATTGGACGGCGCGAACTGCGCCTGCGGCCGATTGGCTGGCGCGTTTTGAGCGACGGGCGCGACGGCCAATGAGACGCCACAGACCCTCAGGGCGACTTCAAACGCGGAAGCGCGGGGGCACCGGGCCGGTACCGGGGGGCACCGAGCCGGTACCGGGCGCCCACCGCCTTTATTGCAGCCCCCCCACCCGCTCAGCCGTCCGGCGGCGGAGCCTTCTTCGGCGGGGCGGCGATCAGCTTGCGCACGGGGGAGTTCTCCAGCTGCCGGAAGGTTCTCGCGGCTGGAACAGGGGGAAAAACACCCGTTAACGGGGTTAAAAACCCCGGTTTAAAGCCCTTTTAAAGCGCTTTAAAAGCCCGCTCACTGAGCTGCTCCGACAGGCGCCGGAGGTACTGCCGGCTGTCCTCGCTGAAGGCCTGCAGCAGCTTCACCCCTTGCTGTAGCTCGTCGAGCTGCGAAACGAAAGCACCGCCAAAAAAAGCTGGAAAATGGTGAAATCGGCGCCGGGGGAGAACGTTTTTCCCCTCCAAGAGCCGAGAGCGCCTCACCACCAGCTCCACGCAGCTCAGGACCTCCCCCTGCTCAGCCAGGATCTGCTGGTAGTTGGGTTTGGTGCTGAGGACGGCGGCCTGAGAGCTCCGGAGGTAACAGCGCGGCTCTGCCCGGCCTCCGTTCCGCTTGCATTCCTCCAGCCGCCTGCAAAAAAAAGTCATTTATCCCTCAGGAAGCAGGATTTGAGGTTTCGTTTTCCTTTCAACTACCAAACAGCTGTAAGATGGGGGGGACAATCCCCACCTGGCCATTTCTTCAGCGCTCTCCTGGTAGCGCAGCAGGAGCTGATCCCAGGCCTGACATTCGGCGGCGAACCTGCGGGGCGAGAGGCGAGAACGGGTCTCCGCATCCCTCTGCGAAGCGCAGGCTCGGAGAAAAACCAGCTGAAGAATTAAACAGCCCCAAAACACGCGTCCGAACCCGTATCGGCGCCGAGAGGTTTAGATCGGGCACGCGGTCGCGCTTACCTGGCGATGTACTCCTTCACTTGGGCCACCGACTCGTCCAAAGCCGAGTCCAGTAGAATCCTAAAGCGGAGAGAGAACGTCAGCACGACGCAGGGAGATCTGTACGTTCCGCACGTATAGCGGAGGGCTCCGGTGCCTGTGCAGCCGCGCTGAACGCGCAGAATTGCAGAGGATGAGAGGGAAAAGCCACCTCAGCAGGGACAAAGCCCCCTGAGTGGTCACTGTCCGGTGATGGCGGCAGCCCCAAAATCCTTGTGGCCACAGGCAACGGGGGCTGCTCTGCGAACAGATGAGCGGGCGGGCCGAGAAGCAAAGCCAGAAAAAGGGAATCGAAGCCCCGTCCAACTTGACCTTGAACGCTTCCAGGGAGGGGCAGCCACAGCCTCTGGGCCACCTCTGTCTCACCCCCCTCACGGTACAGAATTCCCTCCCAGTATCCGACCTAAATCTACCCTCTTCAAAGGCAAAGCCATCACCCCTCGTCCCAGCGCCGCACGCCGCAATACAGTCCCTCCCCCTCGTTCCTGCAGGCCCCCCGCAGTACTGGAAGGCCGCTGTAAGATCATATACAACCCCAGCTGTATAGGATCCCCTGGATATACGATCCGTATTATCCAGCGGCCGGGGAGCCGGGGTGGCTCCGCCTGGAGAGGAGGAGGCTGAGGGCAGCCCTCGGCGCTCTCCACAGCTGCCTGAAGGGAGGCCGAGGCCAGGGGGGGTCGGGCTCTTTGCCCAAGCGCCGGGACGAGAGGGAACGGCCTCCGGTCGCGCCCGGGGAGGGTTAGGTTGGATCTCGGGAAGGATTCCCGCGCCCAAAGGGCTGCGGGGCGCTGGGCCAGGCTGCCCAGGGCAGGGGCTGCGTCCCCAGCCCGGGAGGGGTTTCAGAGCCGCGCAGCCGCGGCGCTCGGGGCCGGGGTTTGGTGGCAGTTGGTAGCTTGAGCTTAACGCCGGGACTCGATGAGCTGAAAGCTCTCTTCCAACCTCAACGATTCCACGATTCTACGTGCATATACCTGTGATGTTTCTATGTATTTATTCATTTGTTGAACAGGCAAAATCTTATTTGGTCTGTCTTTGACTTATGAACCACTCCCCTCTCCAAATCCTGCGTGCGTACAGAGGAATAATATCATGGTTTCTTTCCCATTTAAAAGTTTGACCCCCCTAAAATCTGCTGGCGCATCTGCACGTTAGCCTCTCCTCACTCATTCTGTTATAGTCGCCTGGGTGAGGGAAGCCGCCTAATTAAGTGTTTAAACGAGCACGTTGACACGACTGGGTTAGGAAGGTTTCCGCTGGCGGGGTGAGGGCCTCGTACGTGGCAACAGATGCATTTTGTGTTCGGGCTCCCCCCTTCCGCCCCCAAAAGCGACAGCAACTCGCTGCCGATGGGCTCGGCGAGTCCTTACCCTTTAGGGTCTTCGACGCAGCTCTTCAGCGTTCCGTCTCGTTTCAACTTCTGCATGTAGCGCTTCAGGTCTTCTGAAACCGAGTGCACTGGAGATGAAGACAAAATAAAACAACGCTCGTACCCGCTGCCTAGAAAATCAGTAATACTGAGAAAGAAAGCTGCGTCCTAACCTACAGATACTGCTCTGATTCTTTATCAGAAGGCGGTTATTAAATAATTATCTAATTATCCAGTTATTAGATACTGTTTCTGAAGGGATAACTCATCTCTGCGGCCACGGTTTACTTCAGTGTGGCCATCTGCCTTCCCTCCCAGAAACCGTGGTCGCACACAGCATCTTAAAAACATCATTCCCGCATTTTTGGCTGCGCCCACCCCTTCCGGAAGGCAGCTGGCGTCATTTTGGGAGGGTGCTAGGGGAGGGTCAGTATTTTTAAGTTCAGGATTACCCTTGCTGAGGCAAATAGCACACCTTACCGTTGGCGCTGAACGCCTCAGGGCTAAAGCCGTCAGTTTGCTTCAAGACTTGTTCGAGCTTCTGGGCTGAAAACTAAGAGAAGATAGAAAAGGACGTCTTCGCACCCCTTCCCGAGTTGTACCTCGGAGCTTGTGGGCAGATTCGTTACCGAAGGAGGCAGGAGTCCCTCCTCCCCTCGCACGCATTTCACAACTCAGTTACACAAGTCAGAGCGTACATTTAGTGGCAGAAAAAAGGCAAGGGAAAAAATTAATTCACTTTTTAAAAGAGAGGAGCTTACCTGGAAGCTGGACAGCAGCAGCATAGAAAGCCGGTCTATCTCTGGCAGATCCAAGCTAATTGATTTGCTTAATTCTGAAAAACCAGAACAAAATTGTTTAAGGACAATTCCATTCACACCAAGCTGCAAACGGCTGGGACGTGCCTGAAAGACACTAAAAGCTGTTGTTGTACAGGAGTGCGGTTTGCAGGATACGGAAGGAGCAGGGAAAAGAGAGAAACAGAGTTCCCAACAAGGAAAAGTCACACTTGGGGCTCAACCATGGAAATAAAAAGGCAGAGACTGCAAACCGCTGGTCTACAGAAGCCGTTAATGCAGCATCTCCCTTCATCCTCAAGTACCCAGGCCTCAGATCACTGCCTACTAGTTAGGAATAACGCAATTAGATTGTAATTACCCTAAAGGTCGTGCCGTGAAATTAAATTTCAACTTGCTGCAGGCTGCCCTACGAGATTTGAGAGCGAGCTTGATAAAGGGAAGCAGCGGAGCACGTACCGGTGACATCTTGGTGAACAGGAGGCAGAGATTTTCGGCGTTTTGTCCCCTTCAGGCTCGAACGGCACCAAGAGCGACGCTTGGCTTGAGGAGTGGTGATGAGCGGTCTCGGGGTCAAGCTAAAAGAAGTTGAAGCATGGTCTTTCCTGGGACTGCTTCTCCAGGGAGACAGCCTCGTGGGACTAGGTCCGAGGGGCCTTTTCCTGAGGCTGGGACTGTCGTGGGATCGTTTCCTCGTAGCCGCTCCGGTGGTCTCACAGGGACTAACGTTCTTGCTGACAGCAGTTACGTCAGGTGGCTTTAGGAAGTGCTCGGGATCTGCTTTCTTCTCTCCGGGGTCAGGATCTGAGAAAAGCAGATGCGATCAATAGGTTAGCGAGGTCAAGTGAGAGGGAAGGGTCATAGAATCACAGAATTGTTAAGGTTGGAAAAGATCCTTAAGATCATCAGGTCCAACCGTTAACCCAGCACTGCCAAAGCCACCACTAAACCATGTCCTCAAGCACCGCATCTCCCCGTCTTTTAAACACCTCCAGGGATGGGGACTCAGCCCCTGCCCTGGGCAGCCTGTGCCAGGGCCTGACCACTCTTTCAGTGAAGAAGTTTTTCCCAATCCCCAACCTAACCCTGCCCTGGCGCAGCTTGAGGCCGTTCCCTCTCGTCCCATCGCTTGTTCCTGGGGAGAAGAGACCGCCCCCCACCTCACTGCAGCCTCCTTTCAGGTAGTCTTTCCCAGGGATTCAAAAGCACCGAACCTGTTGTTTGCGGTTTGCTTTCCAGCTCGCTGCAAGAGCAGCGCTGAGGTGCGATGGCTGGATCAGGGCTTCGCAGCCTCCCAAGGCTGCCGGTGCCTCCGGTTCCCCCTTGCACCGGGCCGGTGATGGGACGCTCGGCGCCTCCCGGCCCTCCCCGCTCCCAGCCCCGCCGCCCCTCGCCCGCCCTTACCTGACACCGCACCTTCCCCCGCAGCGCGGGCTCCGCCGGGGGAACGCTGAGGGGGGGAAAACCGGTTACGGGGCCGGCAGCGAGGCCTCCCCGCGGCCCAGCCGGGCCCTCCGCCATCGCTCACCTCCTCCGACCCCGGTGAGGCGGCCGCCGGCCCGCAACTCCCCGCCGCTGGCTCCTCCATGGCGGCGGCCGTTGGGCGCGGGGCACGGCGGGAAGGCGGCGGCCGTTGGGCGCGGGGCACGGCGGGAAGGCGCCGCCCGCTGGCGCATGCGCAAGGCGCCCCCGCCCCGGTTTCCCGCCCTTCCGGCGCTCCCTCATCCCCTCAGCGAGCCCCGGTGAGGAAAACAGAGGAAAAAGCATGGGAAAAAAAAAAAAAAAAGGCTTTGGAAGTTTATTATCTTTGATAAAATCTCAACTGAAAGGGGTGGACTCTGTGTTAACAGCTGCAGAAATGCACAAAAAACTATTATCCATGGGGAAGTCAGGTGGGTTTGTTGGTTTTTTTTTTTTTCTTTTTTTCTTTTTTTTTTTTTTCACTAGACATTAAATTGGAATGACACAGGATGGAAGGTCCTACCCGAGAGCAAAGTCCAGTGAGAGTTTTGGTAAAGCGACGTTCTGATTAATTAGCTCAGAATGAATTCTAGTTAAGAAAAGCTTATTTTCCTATACAAAATTACAATACAGAGAACGCATACAATTACAATACAGGGGGTTTAACTGTTAGTAGCTATCAACTAGAACAGAAACTTCATAGTAAAAAACTTTATGGAAATTAAAATAAGTCAATTTTTTTTTTTAAGCTGTAAAACTTGAGACAAACGCCAAGTTCTAGAAGAGACACTTTCAGATTCTTACCATAAAATCCATATTTTTAAAAAAATGAATTTGGTTAGGAAAATGAAGCAAGTTCTTTTAAAACAATTTCACATCCCAATGGGCATAAGTAAAAAGAACTCGACTGCGTGAGGCTGAGAGGTAGAGAGGTATCATTGTAATCACAATCTTCTATTGGTTCCAGGGGTTTTTCTGAGGTAATTAGCTGTGTGTCAAGTTGTATAAACAATAGTATTGGCAAAAGAGCAACACTGACAAATTACACTAATGACCTCTTTCCTCTCATCAATAGGTCCTAAAAACTTAATTAGACGCATCTGAATTAACACTTCCAGGGTCTCCAGCAGGTGAAGTGATTGATGAAGGGGTGGTAGCATCCTGCCAGCTGCCATTAGCCTGAAGGGAGAATAAATATATCGTTTCATTAAACCTTTAAGAAACTCCTTGCAGACAACAAAGTATGCCTTTACAGGCTCACACCTTACCAGCGACAGTGCTTTCGAAAGGCAATAACTATTTATCGGCTCTGGCAAAGCACAGCCCACGAATATCCCGTAAAACCTCTTCCCCCCTCCCCAGATTTTACGGTGTCGCTCTTATTCCTAGTGCCATCTCCTTCTGGCCAGAATTAACTGCAGTGCACACATTTTCTGGTGACCAAAGCCAAAATTTTAAATCAAGTCTCTGGGAGGGAAAGGCTGGTGGATTAAACTACATCTTTTCCAGCTTTTTCCTATCCCCACATCAGAGATGTCAGGGGAATAAAAAGTCAACATTTATTCACAGATCGTTAACCCATCTCGGGCAGAATCTGTGTTTCTAGTAACGAATACCTCAGTACATCTTACATCTATGCGCTGCGTCGTATACAAAGGATTCCCCACAATTGTGTCATATCTTCCCGTCTGGTGTATGACATGATGCAAGGAATCCATCTAGAACGAGATCCCACACGGTGAGAACAATAAGGCTAAAAAGTCAAGTTCAAGAAATGCGGTAGTACGTGGTACATATCTATTAAGAAATTCTTTAAACAAAGGGCAGGTTTTCTTGCAGGAAGACAAGTTTTCTTTGCTATTACCTGAGCGCTACCTCGCTCGTTCACGATCAAGCAGAATTAGAGCCTAGTATCATGCCTATCACCTATAGCTTTTACGGCAGAGGAACAGATTTTATGCACTTCAGATGGATTTAGAAATTCAGCAGAAAGCGTAAAGTGAGTTTAACAATACTGTTAAGCACAAATCCTAAGCAAAGTTCTACTGATATGGAACAAGACTGACTCTAAAATGAGAAAATACTGAGTCATTAATGCAAATTTAAAGGGATAGAAGAGTAGCACTAGGTTCGAAGTGGGGTCAATTAGAGCAGGACGCTCAGGACCGCGCCCAGTTGGGTTTTGAGTATCTCCAAGGACGGAGACTCCACGACCTCCCTGGGAAAGCTGTTCATACCGTTTAAAGGACAGAGAAATGGGATTTTAACATTTATCTCCCTGCTGAAAGTATGGGTTTTTCCCCCCCTTACTGACCTGCGACTGCACATTGGCTCCCACTGGGGAGCTCTGGTAGGAAGTCAATGACTGCAAGTTTATAAACGAATCTCCGGAATTTGTCATCTTAAAAGAGCCAGAGGAAGCTGGAAAAAAACAAACCGAACCACATGTTTTAATGAGAAACAAAACCCACTAAAATGGTTCTTCAATGAGTAATACGTTATTTAAGTTTAAAAGAAAAAGAAATCCTACGACCGTTTCAAACGCCGGTGTTCCGCGGTACTAATTGTCGCAAGAAATAATGAGAGCCTTCCAAGCAGACGGGCTCTTCACCGGCACTCGCTCACCTGAATTTGGTGTAGATGGAGAATTTGCCTGGTTGCCTTGAGCCACGACATTAGTTGCATCCACTGCTGTCTTTGCGGCATAAATATTAGCTTCTTCTTGGAACTTCCCCATGTTTTTTTTGTATCGAATTCTTTTGTTACCAAACCAGTTGGAAACCTGGAGACGCATATCGCTGTTAGCATTTAATCAAATTATTACATTTTCCACTATATTCCGAAGTTATCAGCAAAGGAGATGTTTTAAACCAGGCTTCAAGCAGAAAATACCTACTACTAAACCCTTCAGAGTAACCTAAATCTTATTTAAAGTACCAGGAACTGAAGCCTGTTGCTAACTATGGGGGGGGAAAAAAAAATTGTTTAAGGAAGAAAAAAGTCACTTAATTCCAGAGCAAACACTTCATACCTGTGAAACTGTGATGCCACCTTTCTTTGCTAGCTCTTCTTTGGCCTCTTCACTGGGGTAAGGATTACTCAGATGCGAATAAAAATATTCATTCAGCACTTCTGTTGCCTGTTTGCTGAAGTTACGTCGTTTACGCCTGTAAAAACATTAAGTATTCCTATTGAGATGGTGTTATAGAGTAGGCCGGCTAGAGTACAGCGTTGGCTTCTCTCTTCCTCTAAAACACGTTTGGGTTGAAGGAGAACGTAAGAATTGAGTGGAATTAAATAGATATTAAATAGATATTAAATTAAATAGATATCAAAACGTACCCTAGCAAGCGAAACGGGTGGCAAAGTCTTAATATTTAAATTAGATCGACACTGGGAATGACAGACTTGAGATTTCTGACGCACTCACGGGCATCGAGCAACAGAAGCCGTTCAGGCTTCGACGTCGGTTACGGCTAGACTGCGTTTTCTCGTACCTTGCGTCAAGAAAGCGGGAGCGCAGGATCATCACTGCCTCGCACGTGCTCTGCTTCAGTTGCATCTGGATGGTGCTGAATTTGCCGTGGATTATGTTCACCATGCGCTCGATTTCTTTTGGCGAAATGGGTCTCGTTCTACTCTGTTCCCTAAGCAGGTTCATAACGTGGGTGGTGAACTCGCTGCAGGCCTGAAAATACACACATTTGTATCGACAAACAATAAAATACCCTAGAATTCGTTTTCCCAACAAGAATATATAGCCCAAAAACTTCAGAGGAGTTTCCGTGGTTCAGCTTTACTCTATTTACTCTTAAAAAACGGCAACAAAGATAAACGAGACATTTATTATCTTTACTTTGATGTCCAGTCCCCCTATCTTCACCTTACTCCTGCAACACTGAGATACGTTTTCAACTGGATTTGATATCCTCGCGTTCACCTGAATTCATTATACTTCCTGTTCCGTTCTTAAAACCGACACCAAAGGAAAAAACGGTTATTTTTAATTGAGATGATAAAAACTCTTCCATGCAGAAAGATCACCTGTTCATATTTCTCTAGCTCAGAGTGGTATATCTGTCGGATCTGTGACAGCTTGGCCCTGTAGTCAGAGTGTTCAATGCTATTGTCATTTGGACAGCCACCTGATGTTGCTGCTACAGCCATCGGTCCTCCTCTTCCTCTTTTCTCGGGCCCGGAGACACCCTCCGCCAGCAACATGTTATCTAGTCTCATTAGTTGAGCATCGGGGGGATCTTCTTCCTGAATACCGCGAATACTTAACACTAGATAAATATAAAGAGGGAATCAAAAGATTATTTCCGAAACAGGAAAGAGCACCCACTTCAATTCTGGCAAAGCGCTTAAACACCCTTCAGAGGTTTTAGCAGGTCGCGAGCTCAAGGGGGAAAAAAAAAAAATAGGGAGCGTTTAACGAAGCCACGAGGCAACACATCAAAACAAACAGGACATTGTTCAGATCGAGAAACACCAAAACCTAAGGCGAGTTTTCAGATGCACGCAGATAAGACGACTACGCGGGGTCATCTGGTTTATGCTACGTTTAGAAATTATTTTAGCAGTCTATAAAAATCAGACCGAGGTTCTCGCAGAGCGGGTGCCCCCGTCTCAGCCCGGCGCCTTCCACGGTCCTCAACAGCGTCCAGCGCTAGCTTGTGCGGACAGACTGCGGTGGATGGACAAAAGGCCCGAGCCGCTGGGAGAACGGCTGCGCCTCCGTGTCCAGGGACACCACGCTAGCGTAAGATCCCGTCGGAATCTGTGCCCAAGGCGCGAGTTTGACCTCGGCCGCTTTATATGCCAAGGATACGACTGTGCTGTACAGCAGCAGGCTACAAATTGAAGTCTTAACAGTGCTGAATTTTAAACTCTATTAAAATCTATTTTAAAATCTATCAAAATCTGAAACAACACGAAAAAACGCACCAGAAGCCGGTTTCCTCACGCTTATATTCCACAAGCCCAGACTGCAGCAGCCTGTACGCTCACATTATTCAAGTTTGAGTCCAAGGAAATGTATTTTTAAAACTGCATTTCCCAAATTTTTTGACAATTTATTATGAGCTTCCTTTTTAAAAGGCGTAAGAACTCACAAGATATTGAGTCAACACAAAAAATGCCAACAGCTTTTTGGCTTTTAATTTGATTTTAATTGCTAGACAGTTTTAGTTTGATGAAGAGTTGGTCTTAACCTTGTGAAGCTACAAAATTCAAATGACCTTTTCCAAATTGTAGCTGGCAGGTTAACGGGATATTACGTTCCCTACCAAAGATAAACACAAAAGATCTCTTGTTACGCAAAGATTCTAGCGTGAGGGCGGGAGAACAATATACAGAGACATTAAACATACGCATTTATAATAATTTTCAGCGTTTTGTAGGCAAAAGAATAGCTCATCTAAAAAACAATAATAATTTTGAACACGCAAGCAGCCTGAACTTACAATCCCATTGCTGAACTGAATGTTTTGCAGGCTACACAGAAATTACTGCACGATTCTGACGAAAAGAGAGTTTTGGAGTGCCACAGCAATCCGGGTCTTCTCCAGAGCACCCCCAGTCTGTTTGCAAGCGGAAAAAGGTAAGGCAAAAGTAGCTGTAACACAGGACATGGGTAACTGCTGAGCGCAAGCTAAGGCAACGACGAGGAAAGTGTTGGCTGTTTAGAAAGCTCGTGGCTTTTCTAACTCGTTATGGAATTAAAATGAATACCTTCTTAAAAAACCAGCAGGCCATCTCCTGCATACACCCTTTACCGAGTGAACGTTACAAGAAATGAAACAAACGCAGAAAAAATGTGGGTTTTTTAAATCTGTTGGTGGGTTTTTGTTTTTAAAAGTCGCCAGTTCTCCCTTTTTCCAAAAGACCCAGCAGAGAGTTCGCCAGCAGCCGTTGGCTCCTCCGTCTTTTCGATAAAACTCACATTAAACTCCTCGGACTGGCGAGTGTAAATTCAGCAGAACAGGTATTCTGGTGTCACCTTCTTATTTGGACGTGCTTCTGCCAAACGTCTTGTTACGCACATTACGATGCACCTCAGAGTACCTCACGTTGAAGTCGAGCTCCCAGCTGCAGCTTAATTTTATGTCACTTGTCTAATTATGGTAATTAGACATTAGTTATCATCAATTACACATAAGCTCATCTCAAGTTGACTGCTGAAAAGCATGTATAAAGCACCGTCCCAGTCTCGAGGGAAGACTCCGGTTGGCTGGCTCTAGTAAGTCCCAAGAAACTAGAAAGGAGTTAACCATCACCAACGTATCATAAACGGCATTTCCAACCTAGTAGTTCAAACTTGTATTTAATAAACCCTCTCAAAGGTGAGCAGACCTAAGAATCGATGAGCGCAAGCAGCTCATCGAGGCTGATTTTAACCCGCTCCATCAGGCTGATTTTAAACTTTTGGCATAATTGCATCTTAATTTGCGTGACAGTTAAACCACGAGTTTCAAAATCATCGCCACGGATATTATTTTTAAATTTAAGCCGTCATCTCCTGGAACCTTTTGCTCCAACTGTATTTTTGCTCCTAGTACCTTCACCTAATGGTAATATTTGCACAGATCGTAAGTTACATCAGATTCGCTCAAAACGACCTGCTCTGTGAATTCATAACTCCCTTTGCTGCGAGTAGCAGCCAGTTCCGATTTCCAAGTTCATCTACCAGCTTTCCAGAGCTGATAATTTCAAAAGATGGCGCAACGGGAGAGCAAAACCATTGCAGCTGCAGGAACGCTGCGCTCACACCGGCTTCTGCAAGTCTCTCTTGACAGCCTGGTAAAAACAATTCCAGAAGCGCGTGCCGTACCACTACGAGTTTTGTCAGGGTAGCTGCATCGACCCCGCGAGCTTTCGGCGTGCTCTGTGGGTCAGGCGTCGCCCGTTTCCGCGTGCGGTCCTGAAAACGACGCCAGCAGGGGTTTGCAGGCTGCGTGGCTTCTGGAAGAACTAGATTTCGTTAAAGAAAAAGGATTCCAAAGGGGAAAAAAAAAGTTACCAGGATAAAAAAAAGCATCTCGGCCAACACTGCCTTGTTACGTACGCCTGTCCTTACCCACTGGCTCACAGCGCTGCAAGGCCGCTGCTCTGGAAAGCTGCTCAGCAGCCTTCTGGCCATCAGATTTTTGAAGTTCCCACAACAGTTGAAGAACATCTGACAACTCTATGAATACTCAAGACGCTAAGAGGCTGGAGTTATGGCACAGTCGGTGTTTTCAGCGCGATTTAGAAAGTCCTTGCGTAACGGTAAAATCCCTCACGCTTAAATCCTTCACAATCCGTCACTTTTATGGATGTTTAAGCAATACCCGACGCTGGCTCAAAGAGCCTGCAGAGCCACTGCTGTCAGACGTACCGATACAACATTGCGCATTCGCTGGCGCATCACCTACCAGATAGTCATCAAATATGCAAAATAATTATACTTAGCAAAATGAAATTCCCATCATTTCTAATTAATCTCTAATTAAAACACATCACAACCTAAGGTGCTGAAGCCTCACTCGGTATGCAAATGCAATCATTACAATATATTTACATCTCATTAATTAAAGATTTGCAGTTCTGTAATGAACTGTACGAGATCACTGCTACCAAAATAAGCGATACACGCTTGCTTTCCTTTCCAGATTTTCCTGCACAGAGTAAGTTAACGCACGATAACACATGACAGAGCAAGAACAGCAGGATAAATGCGTCTGTTGGGTATAGAATATACAAAGTCAGACCCCAAACCTGCCGTATTAGGGCCAGAAGCGAACAGCCGTACTGTACAAAGTCTAAAATACCCATGCAGAGTGCAGGGAAGGAGGCAGTTGGGGTCATCTGGGAAAAACTGAGAGGGGTGCAGGCCCAGGACCCATCGCCTGCGTTACGCTTGCAAATACTTATCCTATAACTCATGCTAAATACCGCCTCCTGATGTTTTATTCAGACAGAAGGGTTTCCTCAATTTGGCCACAAATCACACCGCTAGCTGGGAAGGCAGGAGCGTATTTTTTTAATAGCAGGTCACCTAAAGCAATCGTGAACCCCTTCTGAACTCCTCCTTAATGCTACCAAAACACCACACGCCCCCACGCGCTATCGAGCGGATTTTTCGCCCGCACGAGACACCCCATTTCTCAGCTAGCAGTCAGTCCTCCGTGGGGATCCCAGCCTCCCGAGCAGCCCGCTCCAGAGCACGACATCGCTGCTGCTTCAGCTGCTCTCAAAGCATTGTGACAGGAGAGCGCTTTCTCCGAACCCAAGACAGTCTTGCACATTCGGGGGGGGAGAGAGAGAGAGAATGGAATCGGGAGACAAAAGCCAGCGGGGCTCCGAGCGCCGAGGAACAAGACTCGGCTACGTAAGAATGTCAACAAACTCAGCAACAAAGAGAAAGCGTGTTCCTCGGCCACGCCGCAAGTTTTATAACCGACTGAGAAGGTACCCGTGGAATTAACCCAGCCCAGCGCCAGCACGGTAGAGGAAGGACAGAGGGCTGCAGCTAGCAACGACAAGAAACAATAAAAACGGGTACTCCATGTTACGACGCTGCAACAAACACATTCCCCGCCACAGGCCAGAAACACAGGATCCGAGTCCCGCTGCGCAGCGTTCCACGGAAGTGGGCAGAAATACGCTTTCCCTGCTTCCCTGAAGCCCGTCGCAGCCTCGTGTCTTCCTAGCATGGTACAAGCAGCCGAGAAGAAAACCTCTGAAATTTAATATTCAGCACCAAAAGCGTGCCTCTTTAACGCTACAGATGTTTAATTCTGGTTTTAAGAGAGAATTAGGCCATGTTTGAATTCATGCAGCTTGAATCAGATCTGAAGCGTAACCCAACCAGCAAAACCCCTACGTGCTGCATGGATCAAAAATGCTCCAAATGCTTCTGTGAGTTCCCAAAAAACCTTAAAAATGCTCCAAATGCTTCTGTGCGTTCCCAAAAAACCTTAAAAATGCTCCAAATGCTTCTGTGAGTTCCCAAAAAACCTTAAAAATGCTCCAAATGCTTCTGTGCGTTCCCAAAAAACCTTAAAAATGCTCCAAATGCTTCTGTGAGTTCCCAAAAAACCTTAAAAATGCTCCAAATGCTTCTGTGAGTTCCCAAAAACCCTAAGTAGGCTTTACTGGATTAGATGCCTCTTCAAATAGCTACGTATGCTCCAGGCAGGTATTTGAGACTTGAAAATAAAATACCTGTTTTTCCTGTAAGGGGTTTAAAATTTAAAAAAATGAAATTATTGGGGGGGGGGGGGAACAGGGCTTGAACAAAATATTAAATGTGGCCAAATCTATTTAAATTACAAAGAGTCATTTATAATTTCTTTTTCATTAATAAACACGATCGGGGAGAATTTTTCGGCACCTTTCAGCTGGCTGCCCGTTGCGAAGGCGTACGGCTTATCCTGCGCTATTGTGAATGATAGTAGCGCTCCAACAAAGAAGGAGAGAAAGATGGGGGGAGGAACGTGTTTGAAACCGATTTCCGAGCTAGAAAAGAAGCTTGCGCGCCTGGGTCACAAAGAAAGCCCAAAACCTTGTGCTACAGTAGGTCCAGGCTTTTGTTCGCTTGAAGCCATAACATCTGCTCCCCATAATTTAAATAAGGAAGAGACAGACCATCAGACATTCAAAAACCTATGAGAGCAAACCAAATCCGGCATAACCAGGATCTCAGAGTCTGTTCTGCGAGTGTATTTAGCTCAGAGAAGTCACAGTTTCAATCAATAAAACACAGAAGGCGGCTTTCGGTATGGAAAATAAAAACAGGCGAAAGACCCTCTTTAAGGACAGCAATCCTGAAGGACAGACAGACAGAAAAGCACACACACACTTATTACCACAACGTTTTTCTTCAGAAGCAAACTGCTACCGGGAGAACGCAACCTATGCAACCAAACTCTCCAGAAATGAGCGTGCAACGCCTGCCTCAAAGCCACCTTCGACGCCAAGCGCAGGGCAGAGGACGGAGCCGCATAGGCCCTCGCCTGGCAACGCAGCGAGGAGCACCGCGCGTTTGAGACGCTTTTAGAAAAAATAACACAAACGTAGGTTTAGGATGTTAAATGTTCATACAACTAAAAAAAACCCAAACACACCATTTTAGTTATGTATAATGAAAGTAGCTATTCTCTTAAAAAACATCAACATTCGCTACAGTTTATAGAAATCAGATATTCAAACATTGCTTAAGCGTTCGCCTATGAGCATATACTGGGCGATTCAAGCCCGAAATCCGTTTGCCCCCAGCGCTTCTGCTCCTCGAAGCAAGCTGTGTGATCACAACGCCATTTCCTCCCACTTCTGTCTTTTCCAATATCCCCAAGCGTTCCGCCGTACCGTCTCTTTCTCTCCATAACACAGTTATTTGTCACCTTTGAACTCTTACTACCGCCACGATTTTGGTACCAATTCCTTACAGGAAAAAAAGAGCAGGACGACAGAGCAGGATTATTCAGGATTCTCCGGGTGGCTAGCCAGACATCAAAAACCCCAACCTATAGATTCTTCACATACACACAACCAAAAGACTTGCTCAAATAAGCAGCGCTGTTTTCTCCAAACCTGCCCGCAGACAGCATTATAAAAGCACATCAAAACAATTTCCAGCTTAGAGAAGACGATTAAGCCAAAAAAACCAGCCTGAAGTTGTAGAATGTGTCCGGGAAAACGCAGGCCACGTGAAATGAGAGCAGAGCTGATGACTGAACGTGGGGGTTTTTTGGGAAAGCCGAGGCCAAAAAAGACACCAACGCACCTGTTTTCTCCTTGATCTCACAGAGCACGCTGAAAAGAGCAGGCTTCATTCGGTGGCAGTTCAAGGCGTGTTTTCTGAAACGGAAGAAGAAAGAATGAGTGAACGCCAACAGCAAAGGCCGAGAAAGACGCCAAGACTCACAGAGAACTGGATCGCGCTTCAGTACTCGCAGGTTAGCGCATAAGGTTCAGAGAGAAACGTGCGAGTTCTGGTGGCGTATTTCATTTAAGCGCCACGCTCGGTCAGCGCTAGGAGCAAACTGTCATAGAAATACGCAGGCCTGAAAATTCACAATTCTGCGTCGCTTATAGGAACCGTAAGCACCTTCGGTTCTACCAAAAGCATGTTTAATATGTGGGGATAAGAAGTTCCTTCTTGAGTTAGTACGCGTCTGTAAAATCTAATAATGGAATCCACCCAAAAGGTAGAAAAAATTGGTGTTTTTAGAGCATAGAGGTCCTGGACAGTAGGAACAACGCAGAACCCAAGTGCCAGGCACTGACTCGCCCGGCTCACGCAACGAGCGGCCGCCCGATCCAACGAAAAGCAGGCTGTCTTTAACAGCAGTTGAGTCCAACTTTCACCACGCGTGCCGATTGTGCCTTTTGGGAGCTCTTCCAGTGTTTGCGGCCTTTTTTCCTCCCCTTCCCACCAGGAAGAGACAACGTTAATTACACCACGAGCACAGAATCCATCCTGATGTCTAATCAAAACAGAGAATTACACCTTTTGCTCCATCAAAAGCACACCTGAAGTGTGGTGAGCAAGCTACAAACGAGGGAGCTGAGGTTTCCCGCGCAGGGCGGGCGGTGTTTTTACCCAGCCGTCGCCGATTTCCAAGGGCAGCCGCCAGTTCGGTGCCTAACTTCCACTGCGAGTCAGTGGAAAGAAGTACCTGGCTGCAACGTACGCCTCAAAGAAAGTCTCTTTTGCTTCTTGTGACCCCTTTCGTGTCTCAGAAATAATATTTAAATCGCTTTTATAGCTAGCTTTCAATATGGTTTTTGTATAAACAGAAATCGGGCTTCCTTCTTGCGCGCCGGTCGCTTCTCCAGCTATTGGGAACGGCGCAAACGCAGGTGCTCGGCTTCCTTAGAACCCCGAACGCTGACAGCTACTGCTGAACCGCCGGCGAATATCAGAACGCCAGCTTTTAACAAAAATCGCAGAAGCTGAAGTCGATTGGCCACTTTCCTTCACCACACGGCCAAAAGAAGTAGAAAACCCATTCAGCTACGGAGACGTTTGATAATATCAAGCCCAAGACAAACAGCCTGAGAACAAAGGCAGCTGAGAAGACAGCCAGTGGAGTCTATTGTCCTTGCCCGGTGAGGGAAAAAACGGGGGGAGAGAGAAAATGAATTCCAAGCCTCCAGACTGCGCTCTCCGCCCGGGTCTAAAAAGCGGCGTTTAGGTACAAGGCAGCAGAGATGCCAGACCCGGAGATAATTGCGGAATTAACGTGGCCTCTCACTCTTGTGGGGAAGGCTAAGGTGATAACGGAACGCGTTTAACGCATCCTCGGCAGATTAATTCCTTTCGATGAAACTTTCACCCAAGTTTTCAACTTGGATTTTAAAAATTCTCGTTGCGTGCACGGAAAGAACCCTCTGGCATTCACCGGGCACTAAAATAACACATACAAAACACATCAGCGTGCATTTTTCATACAAAAGCATAAAAGGAATCCCCAGCAACCGAAGCAGTTAATGCCGCGCTACTGAGGTGTGAGCCGTCCCGGATCCCCCTCCACGTCCCCGTATCGCTCGCGCCATGAGTTTACCCAGCCTTGAGTTTTACTTTCTCAGCAGCGCGTCCTCTTAAGCAGGACTGAGTAAACCCAACCAACTTCTCATCCAGAAGACAAAAGCTTCTTTTGTGCGAAGATAGGTGAAAATACACCAAAGGTGCTTTAAAATTTGGGGCCCTTCAAAGCCTGCTGTGCTTCGCGTGGGCTCCCACGGCATTTCGAAGGCAACGAGCAGAGTTACTTAGTTCAAACAATGGTCAGGCCATTTTCCTAAGCCCGTTCTTCAACTCTTACTTGCAACTAAAGCTCCTGACAAATTTATTCTGCTCAAAAATTATCTTAAATACGAGGTTGTGAGAGAAAACTGCAGCTTTGATGCAGCGTACAGGCAAATCCGCGCCTATAGAATCTATACAGGAGCTGCGGGCGGTTATTTCGGAGATACAGCGCCAGGTAGGAAAGAAAAACCTAAGTTTTGGGAAGAAGCAACAGTCTTCCACGTAACCACAGCAAGCACCGCTCAGCTTTCCTTGCCCTACACGCTGCAGTTGAAAGCTACCCAAAGGAATCGACTTTAAACCCAAATTGGGACGTTCTCAGAATGCACGGTTTTTCCTTATATTCCTATAAATCCACTCAGCCATAGGAATCTGGTACCCGTCCTCGGTAACGCCGCCGCCTCGGCACAACAGGCGCACGATAGCAACAGGAGTACCCAAAACCGGCTAAACTTTAGGCGGATTCAAAAAAAAAGAGCAGGGTTTTATCGGCACCGCGGCGATCGCCGCCATAGGGAAATCGAGGGGAAAACCGGAGGAGCGGCACCGCATTAACCCGAAATAAAAGGCCAGAAAACCATTTTGCTGATTTTTATAAAGCCGCTCCGTAAGTCTCCACCCTCTCCCCCACGGCCTCGTGGCGGGGGCTGCCCACCTCGCGCACGCCGAGGAAGCAAAGCGTGTAATTACGTCTAATTACACCGCGCCAATCAGGGCCGGCCGCAGCGCCGGGGCGAGGAGAACACCCCAGAAGATGCCGAATTCTCTTGATTTCCAGGCTGGTTTTGCTGATTTACATCCCGAGGAAGCCAACGAGACGGGGAAAGAACGAGCGGAATTCTTTTTCCTTTAAATATTAAAGTTCTTGACGGTGGTGAAAACCCTTTGGAGCCCCTGGCACGGGCTCGACAGCCCTTCCCTCCCGCCCCAACTTTGGCCCTCAACGGCAGCCGCCGCTTCGGTTTTCCCCGCCGCGGGAACGATCCCGTTTCCACCGGGATGACGACTGCAATTACATCACCCGGGCGATTTCTTAATGCGGCGAGAAGGAAGGAAAATCGCAAAAATTAATTACGAGGAGCCCGGCCTCATCCCGGCGTCGGGCGTTGAAGAGGCGAAGGCGCGGAAACGCCGGGAAGCGGGGAGCGAACGTGGGACTTTCCGCCTCCCATTTCCCACCGAACCCCCCCCCGTTCCCCGCACCGGAGCCGCGGCGGGGGGGGTCGCACCGGGGGGTCGCTGCCCTCCGCCTCCCCTCGCCCCAGCCCCGGTAACGACCGGAGCGGCGGGGCCGAGGGTGCCGTGTCCCCCCCCCCCCCCAGGCCGCGCAGAGCTGAGTCACGGCGGCCGGTACCGAGCAGCTCCGCCGCCCCGAGCCCCCCCTCCCCGCCCGGCGGCCGGGCCCGCCGGTACCTGGCCTGGGCCTCGTCCAGGCTCTGGTCGGTGATAGCCATGATCTGCTGCAGGACGTCGCCCGTGTCGTGGTGCGCGGTCGGCGGCGGTCCCGGCCCCGCTGGGGGCGCGGCTACCGGATCCCCGGCGGCGGGCGGAGGGGGCGGCGGGATTCCAGCGGGCAGGGTCACCCCGCCGCCGTGCGCCGCCGCCGCCAGCAGCCGCGACGGGTCCTCCATGGCGGGGGGCGGCGGGGCCGGTCCGCCAGCGGCTCCCTCCCACACAACAGGGCCCAGCAGCCCCCCCCCGCCGCCGCCGCCGCCACCGGGCCCGCCCCGCCCCGCGACGTGCCCCGCCCCCGCCGGGCCACGCCCCCCGCCGCGCACCGGAGGGGCGTGGCCGCCGGGAGCTCCGCGCCGGGTCCCAGCGCCGCCCGCCCCGGCCTCCCCCCGGTTGCTGCCCCCCCGCTCCGTCTTTACCCGTTTTCACCCGTTCCCGAGGTTCCCGAGGAGGCGACGGCGTCAAATCCACGCCGTAACGTCAGCGCGGCAATCGGCCATTTCACAAAACTCTACCGTGACGGTGTTTGGGTATATCCCCGCCTAACTGACCTCTAATTTGCCTAGGCGGACAATAAACAATCCTAGCATGCAAATGTGCGTTTAAGCGCAGCGCGAGGATTCCCTTCGTCGCCCGGCCGCCATCGTTTTCACACGTACCTGACGTCAGGGCAAGCATCGAACAAACGCGGTGCATCGTCCCGATTCTCCGCTTTTTGCACACAGATCAACGCTAATGGCGTTTCATTAGTAAGAAACACAACCGAAGGAAGAATCAGACTCTATGTTTCGTCTTTGTTACTAATACTGCTCACATTTTTGAGTACCCTGAGGAAACTCTAAACCGATTTATTCCACACGGTCACCGCTAAGCTACTGATCCCCTGAAACACCAGCACCACGAGCCCCAGACAGCGCCATGGTTGCCTTCTTCCATCAGCAGGCGGCACAGGCTGCAACCCAGGCTCGGGTCGTACCCGCTCATTGCTTTGCCACCTTGGAAAGACGCTTTCACGCGACCATGCACGGCTCCGAGCACGCCGAGCCTCCAACAGCAAAGCTGCTGCGCATCTCACGTATTCGCCGCTGAATAAGGTTTGCGGGTACGACAGGGTGCAGAAAAAGTTACTTTTTACCGAGGGTCACCCAGAGAGCTTTAGATGAAGTTTGGGTGTCTTCCTAAGCTGTTTAAAGTTACAGCATTACAGCTACACCTAAGGCTGCCCAAAAATAGAAGTTAAAAAAAGGAGAAAAACTCAAATTCAGATTTAAATGCTTCTGTGCAAGCACAGAGCTGACTGCATCAGTCATCATTCTTCACCTCTTTCAGCGTTTTACAGTCCAGCAGTACAACGTGCTTCCAGGATTTACGTCCTTTTGCAGCTGCATTTCAAGTAGAAGCATCTTCCGTGCTCCCGATTGCTACCAGCCCAACGCTTGAATCTTCACCTCATAGGCAAGGGCAATTTAAGGTGCAGAGCAGCAACAGCTTTCGGTCCTGGCTCCTTTGGTGTGGGAAGAATCCCTGGATTACCACAATTTCCGAGCTGGGCTCTGGCTGTAACGAGCAAGCCAGGCAGAGAGACTGTAATGAACTTTGGGAGGCCACAGAAGCGGGGAGCACCAGCATTTGTGGGGCTGTGAATGGGGTTCCCTGGATACTTTAGGATCCACAGTATCCTCAATGGACCTGGTCTTGGTCTATTTACCTTTTTGTTTAATCATTGGGCAGTGGTTGGACCAGAAGCAGCATTAATGCCCAGAAACTTCTGACTGGTTTATTTTTATGTATACATATGTATTTGTGTGTGTATATATATAGAGAGAGAGTCCCATTTATGGTTATTATGAAGCTCCAGTGCTAAAGCAAGCCTGGCTTTACATCTTGCTGGATTTGGTTCCATAGGGACGATGCCTGCACGGCCAAGCAGCCCTTTCGCTCACACTAATACTTTCCGCCGTTAGGGGATTGGCAGCAAACTGCAGCTGATTTGTAAAACTTTCCAAATATGAGCAATTCCAATTGAGCTCTGACATTTATGTATAAGGAAAACCAAGATTCAGTCTGGTTCCTGGCCTCAGGTTTAGATGCTTTGCCTTTGTTATTTCAGGTAAGAAGTTTTAGCTAAAACTGCTGTGGAATAAATACAGAAAGTGTCCTAAGCGAGGGACGGCTTAGTGGAAAGGCACCAGAGCAGAAACAGGGTGGGGATGAAGACAGGAGAGACAGAGCAAGGCGGGGAAGAGAATGACAGCGACAGAGCAAACAGATAAACGCTGCGAGTCCCCGGGCTGTGACTTGGCTCGGAACAATCAGCCCTCCTCCTTCGTTAGCCCTGCTCACCAGGCAGTTGATAATGACAGTGGTATTTGTCCTGCAGCTGTAGATGGATTCTAGCACATCACTTTTTAGGGGAAAAAGTCCTGCAGCATCCAGCAACCTTCCATTTATTCCAACATAACACCACAGATTTAGGACCTTGATTTAGGCCTGGCTTTATGAGCCAGAAGTTCCCACTCAACTCAGACAGCGACACCACCCCCCCACACACTTTTTTTTTTTAAAAATCAGGCTTTATTTTAAGCAGGTTCTTGCACAAAATGCTGGGGCCAAATCCAATTCTGAGTAACACCCATTAAGACCCCAAAGGCAGCAAAACCTGGCTCCCTGCATTCACACTTGTCAGGTTTTCACAATGAGGGAACTCATTTTCCCATGTCAGAGGGCTGAATGTTTATGACCCTGTGGCTCTGGGAATGCTGACTGATGAGATAGAGAGCAGGCACCACCAAAAAACCACTGTATTTCTCAGCCTTTTGCTAAAATGATTAATAAACCATCTTTTCTCATTCGCAGGCTGACTACAGGGGGAAAGGGAGCTGGATTAAAAGATGACAAGAAATTAAATTGTCTTGCAAAAGTTCTTGCTGATGCAGCCAAGGGAACGGGGAGAGCTGTCTCCAGCGCTCTGATAAATCGCCCTGTGCATTTCGATTGGAAATGGACTGGGGTATAATTAGCAAGTGAATTCTCTCCTGTCAGCACAAGAAGGGGGGCTGGGGGGAAAGAGTTCATTTTAAAACTAAAGCCAGGACTTCAGATGCCAACTGACAAGTTATAAACTGAGCCTGAAGCCCACAGAGCGTGAATTCACAGGGCGATACGCCCCCACTGTAGTCTGTGCCTTATCTCTGGGCATTTCCATAGCAAGAGCTGCGGCTCGAATCAGCGCTTGTGTTGTGATGGGATTAAATTAGCTGCTAGACCCGTGATGGCTGCTTTGGCGAGGGGAAACGATGATCTGCCCAGCGAGCAGCTTGCACGCTCCCCAGCTGTATTTCAGAGTTCACCCAGACCAACAGACTTCTTTGTAAATAAGATATTAAATCATACGTACATGTGTGAAGATGCCTGCCCACTCCACCTGCACGCTGTTCATTCACGCGGGAAGGAACGCTCGCCTTGCTCTCACATCCGCGACTATCGCTTGCTGTCAGTGTCCCGTAAGCTGGAGCTCATGAACTTGGTGTCACGGATCAGTCGCAGGCTTCGCTCAGCCCCAAAACTAACCAAAAGTTGTGGGAAACGGGCTCCGCTGCCACAACTAACGTCACCCAACTCCTGGATTCGCGTACCGGTGCCAGCACGGGTGGCACAGCCCCTCCACAGAGCCCCAAAAAGTGCCAACAGGCCAGCGGGCCGATGGGAGGCTACGCATCCCCCCTTCCCAGGGGAGCAAGGGACACCAAGAAGCGTCAGGCAGAGAACAGGAAAACGCATGGTGAAAGAAAAGCTTGGCTTGCATTGCCTCCCGGCGGAGGAAGGCTACAGCACGCCACACAAAGCTACCCTCATCCCCGCAGCAGCTGCCAAGGTTTTCCTGCCAGTAAGGGGACTCGTGAGCTACTTCCAAGGAGAATCAGACACTCACCATTTCAAACCACCACTTGTGGAGATCTCCATGGGCTCTGGAGAGCATCAGCCCGTCGCATGCGCAGTCATACTGCTCCGGGCATCTGCTTGTGGTTGTTCATGCACGTGTCCTGCAGCTTCAACCTCAAGTTGCTTACGTGGCCCTTGGCTACCGCTGCAAAAGCCCTGGGACTGGCAAGCGCTGTTACAGCAGACGAAGGCAGCGTCCATGCCGCAGACCGTACGCGACACTGGTGGCACAGGTCACACCATCGGTACCCCCAGGATTCCCCATCCACACTGAGCTGGGATGCTCAGGCTTCGGCCTTCGTCTTTGCCTCTTGGACTCACAGCGATCTGCCAGGGTTTCTAAACACCGATGGGTTTCACTTTGATTTGGGCTGTGAACTAAGTTGCTTCTTACAGCCAGATCAAGCAAATAACAAGGTAAAACTGATCTAGCACCAAAAGCTGCATTACGCTCACAACAGCCCATGTCAGAAAACATCAGGAAAAACCAGAAAACCGGCACAGGCTGCCCAGGGCAGGGGCTGAGTCCCCACCCCTGGAGGGATTTAAAAAAAACACATAGATGTTTTTTAAACATGGTTTAGGGACATTTTTTAGGGACATGGTTTAGTGGTGGCCTTGGCAGCGCTGGGTTAGCGGTTGGGCTCGATGATCTGAAAGGTCTTTTCCAACCTAAACAATCCTACGATCAAGACAGAAGGATGCATCTTTGATCTCTATTTGCAATAAAAAGTGTGGTTTCCCTGACAGCCAGAGAAAATAAAAGCAAGCACCACGTCAGTGAAGGTCCCCGAGGCACAGAGACAGCAAGGAGAGGAGAAAAGCAGCAGTGCCAAAAGCATTTCTGTTTCTCTGTCGCCATATAGCGCAGCAGCCCGTTAGCCATTGGTATCTCCAGATCCCACTGCTCACCATGCTGCATTACTCCTACCGAGACAAAAGTGGGTGGTTAAGTGCTAAAATAATCAGTGGGGTATCACCAAAAAAAATCATTTTGTGGAGAAATTACTATACCAGAGCAAAAACCAGTGTGCAAGCTCCTCTTTGTGGCTGGTGGCACTGAAATCTAGATGAGCCCATGATTATGAAACTTAGGAGGAAGATATTCCGCTGCCTTTGGACGTTCTTCCCACGCAGGGCTCGGGACATCAAGGGTGCGATGGGGACACTTTGCAGCATTAGAGACATCTACAGGCCCGTTCGGGTATAATGCGAGGGAAACTGAGAAATCCTAGGCACGTTTTTCCCAGTTTGTATCCCTTGCTTTCAGTGAGCAGAGAAAAACCTAGAGAGTAAGACTGGTTCTACCACGAGAAGGGGCAACACAACTCAACCGCATGCTCCTTTGCAGTTGCAGGCCAAGCAGAAGTCAGCTGAACGCTCTCTGTGAGCATTACGGGGAAAGCGGGGTGAGATTTGTCAGGAAATGGGTGTGAACAGCTAAAGGATGGTTTTATTTTCCCTGCTGGGAAATGCAGGCAAATCGGAGCCCCTCCTTACCTCTTCCTTCTGGTGCCTGCTGCATTCTCTGCGACAGTCACAGCGTAAGGACAAAACCTGGTCAGGACCACCAGTTAGAAAAGCAGCATCTTCCAGAAACTCCATCTGAAGCTGGACTCCGGGCTGTAACAGCTTTCAGGGGAGATGAGACACGGGTTCTTCTCACTTTTGCTCACAGAAATTACACTCACATACTGCATGGGAGCGTGGAGTCGTGAAACCCAACCGCTGCTGCTAAACATCGTGCTTTTTATAGGAAAGCTTTTCACAGAAATACCATGGGAAGTAATTATCACACCATCAGCGTGACCTTTCTTAAATTATCTTGGCTACACACGTGCCAACCCACTGCACAGAGATACCAGGCTTCACTTCACAACTGCATTAATAAGATGTGTGTCCCAAGCCAAGAAGAACTCGCCCCATGAAAGGTCCTAGGTGCCATCTCCTCGCTGGCACGCGGCTGGGAGAGCACAACACAAACACAGGGGTGGGCTCCAAAACTGCCTACACCCCCCCAGAGACCAGGGCCCCCAGCTATGGCACCAGTCACCCTTGCACATCGAAAATAAACTCTCAGCCCTGATATTCCAGCATTGCCCAAGACTCAGAAAAGCACAACTGGCTCCAAAAAGCTTAACTTCTGCGTTGCCTATGCTTACAGCCTAGCAGAAACTTTGATTTTCAGTGTCTGAGAGATGACAAACTGAAGTTTAAAAGCAAAGAAAAACCCACCATCGCCAGCTTCCCCTTATTCATCTCACTTTCCCCCTTATTCTGTCCTTCCCCTTTCCTGCAGGTTGGGTTTTTTTGGTTGGATTTTTTTTCTTCAATAAAATAAACCTTTGGAGTCCATCAGTCCCGACAGTATTAGTCTCCAGTGCTACCCTCCCCAAAAAACACACCAAAAATCCATATTACTTTTGGCAGCGGCTTGCTTCAGGAATTCCAACTAGTCAGCAAGGCATGACCTCTCATTCCTGGAACCATACGGCCTATCTTTGATCAAGTTGTGTGTTCTCACTTGTCCCACGTTTGATCCCTTTAAAATAGTTCCTAGGTGTCTCTTCCTTCCTCCCACCCAACACACAATAAGCCTAGAACAAATCTCACATGCTTAAAAAAACACCAAGCCAAACACACTCAAAAAACCCCACACGTACTAATTTCAGGGAGATTTCCTCTTAAAAAAAAAAGCTCGATGAAGCCAGCGATGAACCTTCAAAGGCAGTTTCATACTGTGATTTAAAAAAAAAAAGGCAGGGGGTCTTCTCAAACTGAAAAAAGTGATATTGCCACATTTAAGCTAGGCACACCTTAGGTTGTGGCTCGTGAATTAAACCCCAAGCTGTCCCATAAACCTGGCAGCACCCAGCTCTGCATTCAGCGATAAAGTTACACTTAAAGTCTGCTAAGCAGCTTTGGGAAAGGACCATGTAATCGGGTGCTGCAGCATCTTGTTTAGGACACAAAACAGTGAGTGGAAAACAGTGCGACGTGGTTCCTGCCTCCGTGTAGTTAGACAAGGCTTTGTGTTTCCAGATGAAACTAGAAAGTCAAGTCACGGGGAATACTGAACAGCCTAAACCCTCTTTTTTTGTTTTATATATGTTTTATATACACATTTATGTCTCCCCCCTCTCTCTCCCCCCATTTTCGTTGCTGGGAGAGCTGTTAAAATCCTCCTCCCCTCTCTTCTGCCTCATTGATTCACTATTTCTTTGCAAATCTCACTGAAAACAGCACTTTCCAGGCTAGTTTCTATTACTCCTAATTTCCTGCTCTCTCATCTGTTGCAGCCAGCTGGAAACAACTAGAAATCCACAGGTCCCAAGTCACTCAGGAGGAGAAATCCCATGGAAGAACTGCAGGAACCCCCCTCCGTTCCTGACGGGTGCCAGCCATCACTCGGAGACAAGCTCCACTAAAGGTCTGAGATGTTTTTTTCCTCCTCCTTACACTAATCAATTGCTATTTACCTTTGTGAAATCACGCGCCACGCTGCGTTTGTACATTCAGTTACCATCATTCACCAGAGTCCATTTTTATACAGAAAGCATTGACACCCTCCGGGTAGTCAGGATATTCTGCTTGGTCCAAACTGGTCAAACCCTTGGTATCCTTTCTATCAGTGTTCTGCGCGACAGTTCTTGAGCATTTATACTGGTTTGGCAGTTGGGCTAAATTTAAATAAGCCCAAAATACTGGAAAAAACCCTCAGGGATGATCCTCTCTATATGGTGATCGTAAAGCATCAAGAGTCCATTGCCAGTGCCTTGAAGTCTGCCTGTGCTGCAGATACTTAGAGGAAAGCGCTTGTCAGAGCGGGGTCGCATCGCTGAAACGCAGCTTGACAAGCAGCCAGCGAAGGCTGAGGTCAGGCTCGTTACCAGATCCCTCGGGGAAGAACATGCACAGCTTATTAAAGGCCCAATCAGGCATAAAAGCCAACCGCAGTTCTTTTAGGAGCCGAGCATCATCTCGCCCACTGCAGAGATTCATTCACACCCAAACGCAGCACAGTCAATTCCTCACACACCCCAGTTAAATCAGACTGGTATAATCCCATACCTAGGCAATAAGAACTCGCATAGTTCCTCCTTCCCCCTTTGCTAATAAAAGCAGAGCTTGGCATGCATTTAATTGCAAAATTAGCTGTGCATGAAGTAGGACTCGTGCGCTTCCTGCTTCGGGGGTGTTCAGGAAAGCAGAAAAGGTCTGAGTCTGTTCTCTCCCAGCTCCATCACTCCCAGTAGCAGCTTTCCAGGTGCTCACTACTACAGTCTTCCTCCAGCTACTGCTAACTCAGCGTGGGCCTGTATCCCAACAACAATATTTGCCAGGGAACATAAAAGTACCTAGAAGTCGTCTTTGGCAATAAAAATAAAGTTACGCCTTCTCTTAGCCCTACCACCTGGTACGCTTTAGCGGTGTGACATTTCCCCAAACCAGGGAAAGGACCAGGGCTGTAGTCTTACCCCCTGCTCTGGCTACAGATGGCTGGCTGAAAATCGCGTCCTCCGCTTCTCTTCGGTGTTTCTGGAGGCTACAGCCCCTCCGGACACAGGCACAGTCCTGCGAGACGCCCTCACAACCTACCTAGAAGGCGGATCAGCAGCAGGGCGACCGCACAGCGAGTCACAACGGATGCAAGCGTGAAGGCCAGCACCCCTCCCTTCCAGCATCACAACGCGCCACCGGAGGATGGCACTTTTCCCAGGGCTTCAGAGTGGGGAGAGAGGGGAAGAATGCCAAGTCTTCTTTTCTAAAACCCAGGACAAAATATTTATTCAAAAAGTCTCTGGGACACGGAGATGGGAACCGTATTCCAAGACTGCGTTAGTCAGCCCAGGGGACTGTCACCTTAGCGCTGTCACTTCCCGACCATGTTCTGCAAGAAAAAGTCCGTACGCACACGTTTGAGTAACAATGCCTCCGGTAAGCTGTCTTCTCTGCAAAGCCAGCTGATCATCCGACAGAACAGGGCTGTTCTATTAAAAAACCCATTATAAATTATAAGTTTAGACAATACTCCCAAACCTGCCTTCTGTTAGCCTTTCTGCTCTCATTTTGGACTGTCACAGGCACAGTCACACTGTTAAACAGCGAGAAGGTAAAGGAAGCCTGGAGAAGTATTTACAGCTTCTCAGCCACGAATATTCTTCCGCCAGCAGAGCCTCTGCCCTCCAGTCGCAGCCACACAATCAAGAGCGACAGTTTACATCGCACGTCAGATGCGGCAAATGGACTTACTCAGACAACTAGATCCTACGTGCACTAATATTAATTAATATTGCTAATTTCTTATGGTGCTTTGCCGAGAGAAAGGCTACATTTGAACCGACTGTTAACACATTATTCGAGCAGTTGAGTATTAAGGTACAAACCGCACATTAAAACCCAAGGCAAAACACTGATTGCCTTGGAATCTAACCTAAACCTGTCCCCAAGGGTTTTCAGCGAGTAGAAAGATGGTTTAATGGGAACATGACTCACTCCACACTTATGAATAGGCAATGAACTTGTGAACACCACATGGTATCACTTAGCAGAACACAAACACAACTGCAGTTAGTTACAGCACCACTCTCCATTTTAGGGAAGAATTAGGTGCTCCTAAGACATCCTCCGAAAGCCCAGAATACTTTGAAATTCAGTAACAGACACTTAGGAGAGCAGGAATCTGCTTCTCGGGAAGCAATTCAAACATATTCCTCTCAGAAGAGGCCTTAAGAAGAACACGATTTCTGAAGCGGGCGGAACACAACCTGAATAAGGCTCTCTGGGGAAACACTAAGCAGCTCTGTTTAGGAAGCAACGCGTAAAGCTGAAGAGCTTTGGCTCTTTGGAGTACGCTACCACTGGAACGACTCTTTCCGAAGGCAGTAATACTGAAGTACCACGCAAATACTTTGCTCGTTGAGAGATCACGCAAGATTCCTATTGCCCATAGCGTACTTCTAGATGCTGCTAAATTAAATCAACTTTGCATTAGAAATAGCAGTCTTTAATAAGAATACTACTCAAAGTATGTTTGTCCTAAATAACGCACCATCCAGCAGTTCCTTAAAAGCATCTTGTCCTTTATCGATGACAAGTATTCTATAGAAATATTTATGCTTGAGCACATAAAAAGTCTCTACTGCTTTAGAAGCAGGTCGCTCTTAGCCTCTGCTCTTTCGCTCAGGAAGCGGCTGCTCTTCAGCGCCGTGCTCGTCTCGCTGAGCAAGAGCTAAATAGAGGAATCCACAGTAAAGTGCCCGTTCTGCGAAAGTGTTCTGCGGTCTGTGGTGTTCAACTTCACCACCGTGGGGGTGTATTTGGAATTCCGGTAACAGACAAAGCAGAGGATCCTCCGGAAGGTGCTACGCATCTCATTGTCCCTGTAAGAGTAGACAATAGCGTTTATCAACGAGTTGATCTCTGCCAGCAAAAGGACGTATTTCTCCACCGCTAGAACGTTGCAGCTCTTGCAGCCCAAGCCATCCAGGAGGAGCACAACTTGTCCTGGAGTCCAGCAGATGACAAAAGCACCTGGGGAGAGAAGAACCCCTGTTAGAGAAAAAGCAGGTTCCCGGCCCTGCCCAGTCACTCACCATAAAGGCCCTCCATGCAACCACTGGTGGTTTATCTTGTGAAAAGAGTTATTGGGGGGGAGGAACCAGTTGCACTCTGCATTTTTGCTTTGGAGGAAGACCAAGGATTCAACCAGCAAATACTAAAAATGGAGGCATTGGGTTTTTCCCCCCACACACCTTGTTCACTGAGAACAACACTTCCAAGTACTTTCACTACCTCCCCCCATCCCCATCGTTGCATTTACAGAGCGAAGATAAAGTGTCCACATTTCCTATTTACCTGCCGCTCCCTCCAAAAGGGGGAACAAGCCATAAAATTAGGGAGGAGTCAGAGTAACGCATCTTGAATGAAATAATCTCCACTGTCCATGCAGTTTACGGGTGTTTTAGTTAACAGTATGGGTTTAGAAGAGTCCTGGCCAACACTGGGGCAGCCCAACGGCGGCTCTCACAGCTATACGCCGAGTGGGAAACAGCCACGCAAGGGGCTGGCCAACACCAGGACTGAGCTGGGCAGGCTCCACCGCTGATTCAGACGGGCTGATACTATGCTCATGCCACCACCTGCAAAGCTCTTTGGCAAATGGGATAATTGCTGCTCGCATGACGGAGTGGGAGGTGCTTGCGGCTCCTAAAACTCTTTTTACAGTCATGATTTTTAAGGCTGACGTAAATGGAGCACTCGCCCATCAGTGCTCCTGGAGGTCACGCATAAGGTTGTGTCTTAAAGCACCCTGCTGTGCCTTCTGGGAAAGGGTGGAAGAGAACAAGACTTGGTGGAAACTCTGCAGCTACACCCTTTACTGAAAAACATCTGTCAGGGAAGAACAACAGCCAGAGGAGCCGCACCAAAACAGAGAGGCTGAATTTAAAGCTGTCGCTGAGTGAAATGCCGCACTAATGAAAACTCAAAAGGAACACACAGGCGGGATCTCCTGGGTTGCTGGGGGCGTTCCCTGCGGATTTCAGGCCTCTGTAACCCTTTTTAGTTAAGCAAATCGTGCTCCCAGGAGGTCAGCACAGCAGCCACCACATCTGGGCCAGGCAGCTTTCCCTGCGCTTTCAGACATGACTTTGCCCCCTTTAAATTTAGCAAATATATAGGGGAGATTCCTGGCTGTCATGAAGGAAGGTCCAGTACTTGTGTCTTGAGTGAGCCTGCAGGAGAGGGACCTCCTTGTTTAGCGAGGTAACTTGTTTCAGCCAGGTTTTCAGCACCCACAAGGCAAGCCAGATTCTCTCGAGACTGGCTCCCAGCAGCACTAAGTAAAGCCAGAGGAATATTAAAGGTGAGAGGGGAAAAACAAAGAGGTACCTAAAAAGTTTGGGGCCTTTGCCTGCAAATCCAGCGATTTCCTTGCTCCTTACTGGAAGCTAAAGTATTCGGAAAGAAGCCTGAACTCCTAATAATCTAAGACAGCATTGTCACTAATGACTCTGCCCTGTGGTTTGGTCACCGAGACGCCCTGTGTCGCTCAGCTGGCCTGTGGGAAAATTTGCTGCTAGTTTCCAAATGTACCTTGGACTTATTATTGGTTTCCAGGTCAGCTCCGAGACCTGTTCTTAATGCCCAGGACCTGCGGGATTATCAGCCGCGGCTACCTTGCCTTGCAAGGAAGTGGCACACATAGACAGCTCCTACCGCGCCCTCAGCAGCGGCTACGCCCTCTGATGCATAAGGCGCAAAGTATTCCTCTGTGCAGAGTCCAAGTTTGCAGAAGGCTGGGGAGCGAGGGTGGAGAAGGAATTACACCAGGGCTTTCACAGGGAGAGAAAAACCCCTCTGCAATCCCAACTTTCTGTACGCTGAGTCCGAACGGAAAGGTATTTTCCCCCAAGTTGGGCAATTCCCTCCCTTGTTCCCTCCTGTGCAAGGGACCTGTACGGAACTGTCTGCTGCTTCTCTCCGACGCTGTCCCGCAGAGGAAGGGAAAACCCTTGGTTACAAGAGTCCCAAAGGCCTGATGAACTCCTGAGTCTCCCCCAGCTTTCCACATTAGCTTCCTCCCTTCTCCGCCCATCCTCGGACACCGGTCCCACTTCCCTGTGAAACCACAGCAGCTCTTCTGAGCCTCCTCTGACCCAAGCTTTTTCCTCACTCAGTGCAGAAGGCAAAAGGCAGGCGGGCCAAGCTGGGATCGGGGACACCAAGAGGAAAGGGACCTCCTCCCAAAACAAGGTGATGCACCACACACGAATTGTGTTTTCCTCCTTGGCCAGCATCCCCATCCTGCCGACCCTCTGCCAGTTGAGGCTGTGAAGCGCTATAAAATGAAGCCGTCCTGCTGACACCACGGGGTGACCCTCCAACACCGTTCAGGAAGGAAAGGGGGAGCAAAACAACTTCTCTGCACTGCAGACTGTGCAAAATACACGAAGTAAATAATTCTTCAGCCCTGCTGACCCTCTGCGCTGCATCCGATCAGCTCCAAGGCAGTAATGAACTCCCAGCTGCGCACAAGAGAGGGAGAGGTTGCGAGGCAGGGAAGAAGACATGACAGGAAAGGCAGGAATGGGCAGAAAACTCCAGTTTCAATGCTCACAAGTTGCAACAGGACCCGGCAAGCCAGCCTGCTCCCGAGCAGGGACCCACCAAGCAGCCTGACAGCCCCCCTGCTCCCCTCCCCTGCCGAGCCCGCTCTGCCAGCTGGAGTTTGCAAGGGAGTAGTCTTTGTTTGCAGCTACAAGGTTTCCCTGACGGAGCAAATTCTGCGCTTATCAGGAAAGATTTGCAAGCAAGGGGTTGCGACCGTAAGCCCAGAGTCGAGCTGGGTTGCGGAAGATCTGAGCGCGTTGATTTGTTTCACTTTAAAGAAAGGTTGCTAGACCATTAAAGCACGAGACAGAAGCAGATTAAAGAAATCACGGAGCGATAGGCTGTTGAAAGCACAATGCACGCACCAGCCTCTGTGTTAGCTGCCCGGCACATATCTGAATAAAGTTAAATATCCTGGAGAGGCAGCGCCTCAGTGCCAACCACTTCCAGTTACTGATCTGCTCCTATTTGCACTGCAGATGCAGACAGACGGACAGGCAGTTAGCACTCTGCTGGAGATCCCGTGCTCACGGAGAGCGGCTCAAACTAAGAGTTGAGAGCTCCCAAGGATATATTTACCCAAGCAGATTGAGACCCAGTACTGAGCTGCTCAAAAAAAAAAATCTGAGCAGAGTTCAGTGCTTTGTTCCAGTAAACAGTAAGGAATTTGGATGCAACTCCCTCGTTCTTTCCCCATCACCTTCAATATCTGCCCCAAACCTTTCTCTACCGTTTAATAAAGGATGCACCAAGTGCTGCTGCTTGATTAAGGCCTGATTATAGCTCCTAATTCCATGCTGCTCTTCTGTGGAGGAAGCATATTAGACTTGAGCACGTAAGAGCCTCCCATTTGCCCAAAGCACCTGCACTTAGTCGGATATAACCAAGCCACATCAGTAACAGTCCCTCTTGTCCCTGCTAACCAGAGGAGCAGCCGTGGCAGAGGGGAAGAGATTCGGGAGCTTGCCCTCCCCTCTGTCTGCCAGGTTCCTCCCATTACAGCTCACACGGTTCCTGCAGAATCTTGAAACTGGCGAGTTCCTCAGCAGCCACACCAAACCATCACCCCAGCAGCTTCAGAGACCAGGGAATCCCAATCCGCCCCGTTGTCCCGAGCACGTTCGCCTCTCCAGCCTCGCACAACCCAGGATGGAGGATCAAAGCATCGCTTTGACTACAGCAAGTGGACTTACTTAGGATAATGGTGACCGTCTTGACAAGGCTGATCATGGTCTCCTTGTAGCGGGGGTGGAAGCTAGTGTGCTTGGACATCCGTGTCATCTTCCTTTTGACATAGATGAAGATGTGCGTGTACACAACCACCATGATCAGGAAGATGACCAGGTTGGAGATGGCCCAGAAGGTCAGGTAGCTCCTGCTGTAGAGCGGCGCCATGCTGGAGCACTTCTCCAGGGCACAGAGGCAGTGCCAGCCGTAGGACGGGATGAGCCCCAGGAGCAGGGCCGTGACCCAAATACAGAAGATCAGGATCATCACACGCTGGTTGGACATTTTGCTGTGTAACTGCATGGTGAACACAGTCTGGTGCCTTTCTACAGCGATTGCCAGCAGGTTCACCACAGAGGCTGTCAAGCTGGTGTCCAGCAGGCTCTGGCGGATGAACCAGGTCTTCAGGGAGAGCTCTGCTGTCCTGGGCCCCGTGTGGAACATGAGGAACATGTACGCGATGCCAGCAAAGAGGTCGGCAGCTGCCAGGTTCCCCAGCAGGTAGTAGATGGGGTAGTGGAAACGCCGGTTGATGATGATAGCGGTGATGACCAGCAGGTTGGTCAGGAGCACGATGACACTCACCGTCAGGCCCAGGGCAACCACCAGGACATCCTTCGTCCTCCAGTACGTGGTCAGCTCCTTGCGGCTGTTGTTGTAGAAGAACCCCACAGTCTCATTGTAAAAACAGTGCTTCATCGCTGCTGTCCTAGAGAGGGACGAGAGTATCGTTAGCTTGTTGCGCCCACACACACAACTATTACAAGCCAGGGAGATGCTGAGCATTAGGATAGTGCCTTTGACACAGATGGAGGCGGGGAGGCACTTGAAACACACAGAACCAACCACACGAGCAACAGGAAACTGCATCTGTACTCAAAACAGAACTACACAGCTCACAGGCTCAGTCCTCATCTGTCCTTAAAGCCGTGCTGAGGATGCAGCAAGACCTTGACCATTCATGGGAGGAGAGAAGGTTTGCCAGATCTGATAAAAGATTCTCCCTGTCCAGCCCACGCAGCTTCATGGGGATGACAGACAAAACTATTTTTGTTGTCCCAGATGTCCTCCTTCAGAAATGCAAAAACAAAGCAGCAGCAAAGAATGTTTACCAGTCAACCACTAACCAACACGCTGATGAGGACGATGAGCCTCTGCAGCTGTTGCAGTCCCCAGGACTGCTGCTTCTGGTGCAGCGAGCACACATAGCTCATCTTTCCCGGGTAGGTTTATTGCTTACAGGCTAATGTAACACACAGCTGCTTCCGAGCACTGCTCCATGCACAGCGATCCTTCCAAAGCAGGTGAGTACTTCCCAAACTTTGCCAAGAGGCAAAGAGCACAGAGCTGGGCAGAAACAAACTCCTCAGCCCAGCAAAGCAAGCGGCAGCAAGAAGTCAGCACATACGACCGTGGGGCTGGATCTCTGGAAGAGCCGGATCCTCTGCAACCCCCGCAGCACTGCCAGGCTACGCAGCAGCGTGTGGGTCAGCACCCAGAGCATCAACCTCAGAATGTCAACCGGTAAGTCACCTGGGCAGCTCCCTTCTTCCCGTCCAGCTCTGGAACAAGCCTGCAATTCAAAACTCACCGAACTCAGTGGAAAAACTGGATAGGAAAAGACATTTAAGTCTCAAGGAGGACTTTTCACATTTCTTTGATGCACTGGGCACTGCTGGGAGCAAGACCAGACAAGCCATTCGTCTGGATCACAACGTTAAGTCTTCATTCTGAAAGCCCGTATGCCTCTCTGGTAATTAGCTTCCTGTCCTGTGGACAGCCGAACATGAAGCAGCAGGTTAGGCTGAAGGATGCTTTACCTCGCGGAATTAGAATTTAAACCCGGTAATTGACGCTCGTGCTACTTGGCCACGGAAAAATGAAAACATGAAAAAAATACAGCACTGTGACCAAACCCAAGGGATGAGAAGAAGCCCGATCATTACACCCCACAGCAGATGTTCGTGTTCCTTTCCTAACCAAGAGCTTGGAAATCTCCAGTCAGGGCTGGCTGCGGTCCCCGCTGGGATGGGCAAACCCAGTTTGGAGCCTCCTTCCTCGCGGCACTGAGGTGCTGAAAAATGACACAGTTTTTCCTTACCCTGCTGTGTTCTGCACACGAAGTCACTGGTTCTCCCTGTCCTCACATGAGCTCCACCGTCATCCTCGTTTGGGAGAAAGCCTAAAGCAGACCGCGCAGCAAGAGTGCCGTCCTCTTCAGACAGGGAGAAAAACCAAAGGGCCTGACTCACGATTCGCTTTAATCACGCCCGAAACCAAAACACAGCTCAGGGGCCCTAATTAGCTGCATGTTCCTCCGCTCTCCAGGCAGCAACTGCTCTGTTTTCCGGGACGCTTCAGCGGGAGCTCTGGGCATAGCAGAAACGCTGCTGTTGGTAACAGGGAGGTGAGATCATTGCAGGCAGGTCAGCTTATTATCACCTGCACCGCACCCATGTGGGCACGCTGAGCTGCGTGAACAAGATGGGTGAGCCAGGAAACCCTGTCGTACCTGCAGCTGAACTTTTGATCTCCGTTGCCTCACGGGCTCTGTATCGGGTTGCTTTGGCATATGGCTGCCTTTACCATGAGGCGAGAAAGCCGCACAAATGAACTACTTCACTTTAAAATCTGAATAGGGAAATATTTTCACAAATATTGGTGGGGGAAAAAAGGAAAAGGAGGCAGAGGCGGAATCAGCCTGCCCCAGGGGATGGAGTCATGGGCTAGTGCTATAGAACAAGCCCATCTTTCCTCTCTTTTCAGGTCATGGGATGTTTGTAGACGCCAAGCCATAGAGCTGTTCAGGGGAGCCGTCTGGTCCAAACGCGGCGCAGGGGATGAAAGCAACCGAGTAGGTCCTGCAGAGATAGCGTGCGGCGACTTGGCAGGTAACTGGGGAGGATTTGGGCTTGATCAGGGGAAAGCGATGGAAGAACGAGGGAGGGAGGGAGGGAAGCCTGGGCAGAGGAGGAGCCCAACGGCTGTGAGTCCCAGGCAGGTGGATGACCGCCTGCGTAGGGCGTACCTGGGGAGGCACCAAAGCCAAGGCTGGGCCATTCTTATGCAAAACGCTTTTCTCTAAACATTTTTGAAAGCTTTAATCCCCAATCCAAAAGGAAATGGCTGCTGAAGTTAGGTAAATTGCTTCACCTCTTTAAGATTACACATGTGGACGGCCAGAAACTTGCGTGCCTGTGCACAGTGTAGCACAAAGACAGCTCACGCTACGCTTTAATTTTTCAGAAACATTAAAATACTACAGTGAAACAACGTGTTGATGGATCTAGGTCTTTTCTCAGTAATTTTTGAGCTGACACCAGGACAAATTAAATCCAGATAAGACTAGCTTTAAAATTGCCACTAAATTATGGAGACCAATCTTATTTTGTTGCAAATCATTAGAGATTCCACAGCTATGACAGGCCCCTAAGCTTCCTCGGTAAGACTGCACGCTCGCTGGCAAATCGTGAACTTTTTTCAAAGCATTATACAAGTACTGGTTCAATGGCATGTTTACCGGGGGAGGGGATTAGAGCTGCGTAAACCCACAAAGGAGCCGTGTTCTGCGTGTATAATACTCAAATCTAGAGAATAGTCCCTCAGCATTAATCCCAATGACAACATCTGAAATGCTTCTTTAGGCAAGACCCAGTTAGAGCACAGGGAAAAGTTTGAGAGTTGCAAAACCCTCCGAAACGCGGGTAGGTTACAAATGAAACGTGTGCAATGCCGTGAGCTGGGTGGGGTCCAGGAGGGACTGACAGGTTAATGCTTGTGACGGGTCCTGGGAGCTCCTGTGCCACTTCACGGCTACCCTGCAATTAGAAAACGGACCTTGGAGTCTGGCATCAAGGGCAGACAACGCCACAAATCAAAATTTCACAGGCAGAGAAACACCCTGCCCACAGCAGCAAGCAGATAGAAAGTCAGGCTGGTGCCATGATGCACAAAGGAGCTGGATGAGCCTATTGTTCAGTGTCCGAGCAACCCCCTTCCGTGGCCTTACGCTCCTCAGCAGGATCTTACAAGATTTTTTCTCCTTACCAGCGTCGTTTACTCGGTAAAACAAGACTCTAGTTACATGCTGCAACAATTCAGCGGCCCCTTTCCTTGAGCAATACGCAAACACTCTTCTCTAATCACGCTACCTCAAACTCCACTCAAGTCTCTCCCCCTTAAAATCCAGCACGGCTTTTGCAGCTCGGTAGGAACCACCGCACAAAACGAGCGCAGAACACGTCTTTTCTCCTCGCCAGCGTTATCCGTACGCATACACCATCTCCCTTCTTACTCAATTACTGCCCCAGGTTCACGGCAAGTTCAGAGTCCTTTTACACAGAAAGTAAAGGTGTAAGCGTCCTGCCTTCTCCAATTCCTCTTGCTTGCAAAAGTGGAAAATGCTAGTCAGCTCCTTCAGATCTGGGAAGACATTCAAGACTTGTGAACAAACCGACAGCCAGCGTAGTGTGGAAGTGAAGCAGGATGAATGGCTGGATTTATGCTCCCACTAATAACTGCAATCAGTGTCGATCAAGACAGAACAATGGATCTATAAAGGCTCACGGGGACTCAAACCCAACCTGTTTTACCCACGTCCACTGCACAGATTTACATGGCCAAACATTCAAACCACTGCTACATTTTAAAGCCATAAACAGTACCAGGTTTTACTCCAAAGAATAGCGTCCTTACCTGAAAGCGCAACCCCCGCATCCAAACCTGACATTTAGCATTGGTCTCCCCACCGCAGGAAACCAGGGCAGCTCTCCAGCAAGGAGATCCCCATCTCTGGAGGGCAGAGCTGCTTTCCCAGCAAGAAAAAAAAAAGCCAAGTGCCTTACAGGAAAGTTTCAGACAAGCGTTAGAGCCTCAGAGTCCATCACGGACCGCTCCGAAACACTGGCTCCTGGGAGGCAAGTTTGCAAGAGCTCCGAGGAGCCCGTCCCTCCTTGGGTCCTCCCCTAGGCGGGTCCTTCAGGAGACCCAGAGCTGTAACTCGAGTCCTCGCCGCCTTCATGGAAGCCAAAGCCACTTTCCGAGCACCTCCGGTTCTGGCTGGAGCGAGTTAGCTCCGATCTGCCAGCATCGCCCTCGTGGACCGTTCCTGCCAGCAAGGTGTTGCTCCGTGGGAACTGGCACCTTCTGGTCCCACCGCACCCCTTCGTCCCATGGCGAGCGTTCGCTTGTGCTCGCCTGCCGCCCCACAGCCTTTGCCCCGCCGCAGGAGGAGAGCGGATCTTTGAACGACCCGGCGCGATCCCGCGATGGAGGGGCTGTCCTGCCTTGGCACCACGAGGCTGCTTTCCTCGCCTACAACTCCAGCACCCACGTCTCAAGCGGACTGCCAGGTCAGGATGTGGCCCCCCCGCATCCGCTACAGCAGCCACACTTGCCCAGTGCAGCACAAGAAACCTGCAGGGGGTAAGAAGCAGGGAGAAGGAGATGTCGTGAGACAAGGGAAACTGAGGCACGGACCGGGAAGGATTTCCCCCGCTGTAACTTGGTAAAAGCGTGTGTCACTGCTAGAAAAAGAGCTCCTATTTCCGATGTGTCGGTCTAGCTGGTCCTTGACACATCTGAGATTATCTTACCTGCACAAATACCAGCAGCACACTTCATGCTAGCAACCCATAGCTGTATAAATTATGAAGGAAAAAAAACCCACCGAGTTTGCAACATCCATTCATTCTGATTTACGCCTGCTGCTCTTGCAAAGGCCCCAGCAATTTCCATGCGCCTTCCTATTCTCCCACCCTCCTCCTACCATCATCTGCTCCCCAAGGAACAATGTTATCACCCAGCACAACCCTAATCTGCTGCCAGTCAGATACAGCAGAGCCAAGCAGTGTTATGTAAAACAGGCAGGAGCTTTACAAGGCGAGCCCAGCACAAAGGGGAAAGATAGGGCCCAAGATCCAAGGACACATTAACAGAGCGGGGCAGCCAATAAATGGCAGCAGAGCAGCGAGAGGGGCAGGAGACGGGTGCATAGGACAGGCTGAGAGAGCAGAGGGGCAGCCCTGCAAAAACTGAGAATTGCACCAGGCTCCCTGAATTCTACCCCTACGTCCTGCAGCCTCCCAAGGCCAAAATCACGGCAGAAAGCTCACGAGGGCTACAAAGACTCAGAGCCTATCACTGCCACTGCTTACAAATTCTGCACCTTCAGACCGATGATGCCACCCACAAGACGGCGCCAGGCACAGGGGCCTTTCACAAGATTTCCACGTGCATTTTTAGAAGCAAAAAGTTGCGCTAACAGGTATCCCAGAGTCCTTTCTTGGGAAAAAAAAACCCCACTATAGTTTAACAAGCTCACTCGCTCGTAGCAGAGAGCAACCAAGTTACCAAGAAGTCCAGTCCTAACACAGAGAGCCCGAAGTCCTCACTGCAACTAGACAGATTTACAACAATATTACAGTTACACGAAGTCATTTCAAATTCAAAGTCTCTTACTCAAGTGACACAGAGCAGATCCTTCACCTTCCCATGAGGCATTTATTATCCTTTTGGTTACATTATTAATTAAGACCAAAGAGCCCCAAGCCCAAGCTGCAATAACACAGCCCCCCTTTGGTCCGCTCTAGCGCTTGTGCGGCCGGCGACGGGTTTGAGTCACAGACCCAGCTCTCTGCGCCAGCGCACAAGAAGCAGAGCCCAGCTCCGAGCGACCGCTCGGCAGCAGCGCTGGCTTCGATAGGCTTCGGACAGCTACGAAGCCACGCGTGCTCTGCAGCTCGGGATGGCAGCAAAAATACTTTTGATTTACTCGTTGCTTTAAGGTTTCAAACTGGCACTCAGCGAGTGCTTTAGAGGCAATGTTTTCATAAAGAAACACCCAGAGCAATCAGGAAAACAGCCCAGCATAACTGGTTTCAACTGAAGTGTCAACAGTCCATCACAATAGCTCGGCACGTCAGACAGACCCAGCGGGTTCGCAGCACCCGGCCCTGACAAAGGGTCAGAAGCACTTTTGCAACTCCGTCGCCACGCACCAGAGCCGGGACAGAGCGGGGTACAAGAAATGTCAGACCGCATCGGGCCAGTAAGCCTGTCACGGGCCGTATCTGCTTGCATATGGAGGCGAGAGGATATTTCAGGTTTCAAAGTCCCAGCCTTAATAACAGCAATTTTTCTAGTCCCTTTGTCTAGGAAAAACTAACTTTACTTCTCTGCATAACAGAAGGTTGGCAGTCTGGTTATCTTCAGGACTGGGGGATGTTACGATACACGAGTTTGGGCCCCACGCAGCCTCACCCTTTCAGGATGCTACCTGCAAAACCAGAAGTCATTGCACCTGAAAAACCTCACATCAGCTTTTGCAGCCAAGGTAATGGTTTCTTAAAGACTGAGCTCAGGTATCTTCCAGCAACGCTACTTCTGGGAGCGAGTACCGGACGCTGAACACAGGCAAGATCAAGGAGACCAGATACCATCCTGTCCAGCCCCTCTGCCTCCCCCCTTCCCCTCCGAGCGCTCCAGGAGTTTTCCCGTTTCCACCGGTTCAGAAGGGGCTCACGGGGTGCTGTGCAGCGTTCTTCCCCCCAGCAGAAAGGCTGCTCAAGCAGGGTCACCGAGTAACCTGATCTCGATGCAGCCGGCAGATCTGATCGCATTCTGGTGCCCAGCAGAGAACTGGTAGGGAAACATTTCCAAGGACAACAGATGCTTGCCTCCCCTTTATCACACTTCTATTTTTCAAAGTGAAGTTAATTGTTTTAGTAGATTTTGCATTTTCAAACAAGCCTAAAGCCAATATTTTTCTTTAAGCCTCATCGCTGTGACTGTCATCCGCAGGAACAATCTGAAGGGTTTGGTTTTTTTTTTTCCCTGAGACCCCTCTTCTCCTGGAATCCCAGGAATGTTAAAAACCTCCTGGAAGGAGTCATGTCACCGTCTCCCCCCCAGCAGATCTCTGCAGAGAACCAGTTGCTCAAATTAATACTTCCCAAGTCCCAACTGGCCCAGAGATTCCCAGCCCCTCAGCGAGGAGCACTCCCTCGAGTGCAGCAAAAGGACGACACGGTTCTTACAACTTCAGCTAACAGGCCGATCTTTCGATGGAAAGCAGCGCATGCATCAGCGTTAAAAATGCAGGAATTTCATAACACCCACTGCCGCTGAAATGCAGCCAACTCTGAGGTGGAGCAGAGCTGTTGTTTGCAAGCCTCCAGCATCAAAGAATACTTTTCCACAAAGAGGTAGGCAAGAAATCCGTGCCCACTGCAGCCTTGCCTACAACAGGAATTTTCTTTCCTTCCAGCAAGTTAGCGACCATTTACAATCAATTGCTCCAGAATAAATCACAAAGAACCTGGAAAATTCCTCTCCCCCTTTCATCTTCCCGAGGTTTGCCTCGGACACTTCGAGTCAAGGCATTCCCATATTGCAGACAACACCTTGAATCGAAGCGGGGAGACCGCCGAAGCGAAACGTAACATTGGATCTTGTCACCTTTGCCGTGTTAGACCAGATGGAAAAGCAGCTGAGAACAAATGGCCGGGATATTCCCTCAAATGCATCCGGGTCCTGGCAAAACACCGCTCTCACCTTCCCCAGGTAGCTACCCGGGGAATGGATTTTGGTGGGCTACCTTCCTTTTGCAGTTACTGGCCATTCCAGCGCTCTCCAAGATGAAAACATTTGTTCTGCAGCAGCGGAGAGAAAAGAGGGCAGGGGAGGGAAGAGAAGGTTATGTGCAGCGGTGTTTTGTTTGGAGTCGGGATGGTCTAGGGGCCCCTCTGCTGCTGCTCCTCCTAATTCACACAGGAAGGAGGAGATTATCCTAACAGGGACAAGCAACACTGAAGGCAGAAGCAGCAGTTCAGAGAAAAAATAGCTTGGCCTCTGAATGATGTCACATTATTAGAAGCCGCAGCGAGGTTAAAATCAAGTCGGGATGCTGTGTTTACGAAGCAGGACTCCGCCTCGCCTTCACCCAAAGATAATTTCATCTGGCGCTTTGCGCTATTGTCAATAAAAACAAAACCGGGTGGAAATTCCCTTCCTGCGAACCACATGCAGGCAGCCCTCAGCTCGGTCCCCGTTCGCGAGGGGGCTGCACGCTGCCTTGCCCTGAACTCCGCCGGCCTTGGCTGGCACCCAGCGAGATGAAGTCTCCCTGTTTAGTTAGCACTCGCTGGAAAGTCGGGGAACTTTACAGGCGCTCAAGCTCCGCGTGCCTCAGCCTTTGCTTTTATAGGGATTATTTCTGAAAACCCACTTCCCCCGTGTCTCCGTTTGGTTTCATGTCAGATGCCTGCAGCTTATGGCTGGAGACTCATAAAAAGCATTTAACATGCCTTTCTGCTTAAGTCTAGAAAGAAAAAACAAAACCAATTCAGAAAAGCCTCCAGCTACAGAATAAGCAGATGCAGCACAACTGCAGCTTTATCTCGAAAGGGAGCGTCAGGGACCGACACATAGCCACAACCCCTGGGCAAGAAAAGGGAATATCTGTCCCTTCAAAGAAACGCGACCGTCTCCAGAGAGTTAGCCTTTGGGGCGGTCTTGGTCAAGCAAAACTCTCAGCAACATGGCTTTTTCCCAGCCCGGTGCGGATCTCTGCTCGCTCTGGGATGTTTCATTATGCCCACAACTGCTTCATCGATGGACTGAATCACCCTAGCGAGGCTTGCGTTTTTTCTCGAGAATCAGCTCCCGCAAGAGTGAGGTCATGGGGAAAAAAATTACAGCACCCCCGCTTTAAGGTAAGTTCAGCACAAGCCTCCCTTTACAAATCCTTCCCCCACCAAATAAATCCCTTGAACGCGTTCAAGCGATAGCTAGTGAACCTTTCCCGCTCTGCCTCGCTCCTGCAGTCCCGGCCTAACACAAGGCCTTTCCTAGGCAGACCCGGCTGCCTGGCCAGCCGCCAAACCCATTTGGGTTTTGTTGCCCTCACCGCCAGAGCCTGGCTTCTCTTCGCCCTTTGCGTATTGGGAAGCACAGGGTAACCGAAATGATTTTGATGGATTCAGGCCGCAGTCTGGCCCATAACAGTCCAGGTTTCCATTACAAATTTCCATTACAAATCTACTTCTGTTTGCTTAATTCCTGAACTTCCCATCATTTCTGGTGATGTTGTACTAACTTCCTAAAGCCTTGAGCTTTTAGGCACATTTCTAGTGGGGAAAAAAATTACTCCAGACGCCTTCTTCTGTTGCAAAGCAACAAGAAAGCTCTTGCTCCTTCTAAGAAAAAGATTCCCTTAACTAAGCCATTCTCGTGGAGGGCGTAGGAAGCCTACACGTTCATTTATGAAAGAGATTTATACTGAAAAATACAACTCCCTTGAAACCCTTTTATAGGATCCCTACAAAACTGACCGTCTCCAGGGCCCTGGATGCCAAGCAGCTGAAACTCGCTGTCTAAGCAAAGCTTGAATTACAGCTCTACACATCTTTTTTTAAAATAAATGATAGAGGAGAGCAGCCAGTGCCCTGAAAGGATTCCAGCCACAAGCTGTGGGCCTGAATACGTAGACGTGCATAGTTGATTTAGTTGATTCCAGACTTCCCTTTGCCAGTGCTTTTCTTGAACGCCCCGAGGTGTACGACGCCTACGGGCACGCCTGCGCTGCCGTGCAAAGGCAAGGATGGAAGCACGCTGTAACTCAGCATCTTTAGAAAATTCCCCAAACAAAGTGTTTTCTGAATTTCAGATGCTTCAGATGCGGGAGCTTCGGCTGATCAGAAATCCATACGCCTGCTTTACTCGCTCTCCCATATGGCTATAGGTACCATTACTCTGTACATTCACAAAGCCAAGAATATTACAAACCATGCTGGGGCGGGGGGGAGAGAAGAAGAAAACAAAAGCTGTTTGTCTGCAGCAGCGTGAACTCCCAGCAAGACATGCAGAGGAGCTCACTTTTCACTGCCTCATCTGATCTGCTAGCTGACTGCTGGAAGACAGCTTTGAAAGGAAAGCAAACCAAGAATGCAATAATGCTGATGTATCCTAGACCCTGCAGTACTCCAGATGTGTTAATGTCCAAGGGATGGACGGGAATGATTGCATTTGACTCCAAACAACAACATACACAGCCACTCCTGCTGCTAAACCACCCGCTATAGTGCGGGACAACAAAACAGCTTAGAAGGAGGAATAAAAGCAATTTGGGTACCTACTAGCAAGCGCTAGAAGAGCGAGGCAGAACATAGCGGCCTAGGCTGATCTTTAGCAATAGGACGCATCCTGCGCGAGGGTAACTTGGACACAGCTTGCTCTCAAGGAGCGAAACCTCCCTCCCCAGTACAAGCCCCAGCCAGCCTCAGGAAGACAGCAGTTGCCATTTTATAAATAGCTTCTCCTGCTGGCCCCTTCTTGACTCAGGGAAAGACCTTTCCTATCTGCTCACGTAAACATTCAGCAGCAGCTTATCTCCTCGCAAGCATTCACTCGACATCCTCGAAGGGTGTGCGTGCATGCGTGCTGCACAGAGACCGCAGAGATTTGGCTCGCTGCGAGCCCAGATGTCCCAGGGACGCCTCTCAAAGCAGGCAGCAGACCTACAAAGGGGCCCCAAACTATAAACCAGCTTCTTGTCACGTTACCTACTGTTTGGATTGGTTTTAAGAAATAACACAGACTCTATAACACTGCACATTTTGAGAGGCACAGCCTGATAATCAAATACTTCTTACCCTGAGAGGATGGATTCCACAAAGCATAAAAGCTCCTAGAAAAAGCCTGCTCCAGGGAAACCAGCAATAAACCCCACTGAACTCCCATGCTCCCCCACCAAAGCCTCAGGCCCTAAGCGAGCCACTCACCCCTGTCTTTATGTTCTAGGGATGCTGGTTCAAGGGCGAACGATGGAGAAGTGCTAACGGTCCAAAAGGAAGCACCTGGGAATGAAGTTCCAGCTAGTAAATGGCCTGAACTGTCTTTTTTTGCAGGCTCTCCTGGGGGTAATTTTAAGAAATATCTGACAGGTGTGTTTTAATCTCTGTTTAGCTTCTCCAATCAGATAATAAGAAACAGCAGCACAAAACTTAAAATGAGGAAGAAAAAAAAAAAAGGAAAAGGATGGGATGAAGAATTGCACCAAAGCCTTGAGCTCCTTACAAAAATGCCTTGCTCTGCCTTGCTTTGCTAGAATGCTGTAAAGGTCATCCCTCAGCGGTCTCTGCTGGAAAACCTGGGAAGTTTTCCCTCATACCTGCAGGTCTGTTCGCTTTGATTGGGTTTAGAGGGATAAAAGTAAACTGAAGAGCTCCTTTTTTTGAGGGCAGGAAATTCGGGGCAGAATTTGTGACTAGCCTGGTGGCAATTAAACAATCAGTGATCAGCAAATCACAAACACCTCCTGGCTTCTCCAAGACAAAGGAATCTCTTTTAAAATTATCAGGTGCGTGAATTTCCCTAAGTCACTCCAGAGTCCAGCGCATGCAGCCCAGCTGAGATCCTTATTTGTGAAGACCTGGGGCCTTGAATTTGCGTAACGAGGAGTAATTGATGCTCAGACGCGCATTGACTGTCTGAGATGAGACGGTTGTATTGTGCTCCGAATTCACATTGGCTGATTTTAAAAAAAAAAGCTTGTAGTAAGAAATTGGTTTATTGGTTGGTTGGCTGATAAAAGGTTTCTGGAGGGGGTGGGATGGTTTTGGATATCAATTACACAGGTGATGCTGCTGTCCTCTGCGGTGTGGCTCTGAGTGGGAGGGCCAGGTAGCTGCCTGCCTAAGGTGCTGCTGTGAAAAGAGGGCATTTGTGAGATCTTCTCTGCTCCCACTTTGAACTGGGAAATGAGCTTGTTCCTCGTTAGTGCTCCCAGGACTGCTGCCTGCACAGAAGTACAGCTGAGGCTGCTCCTTTGGAGTGAAGACGCAGCCCCGAGGAGGTGGGAGGAATCGAGGAAATGATGCTTCCCCCCCTGCCAAGTTTCATCTTAAATTGAGTATCTCAGCTTCCAAACCATGTTAGCTGTGGCTGGATGAGAGAAAATCCCCATCCCGAGCCGGAGGAGAGGCGTTTCAGACCCTGCATTCAAGCTCTCCCTGCGCGAGCGGGACCCGGCAGCCGTGCGACTCTGGCTGGAAGCGTTGCTTTGGCAGCTCCTGCCCTCAACAAATCACCAGCCCTGCGGAAAGCGGCGAGTAACGAGGAGTTACAAGGTAAGAGCAAGCGTGTTTTCTCTAAGAGCGTTTTCCTATGTAGTGGACCGCTGGAAGGAAAAGCGGAGGGCAGTGGTGGATGGCAGGAGTCGCGCCGTGCAAGCCCCTGAGGCTTCTCCGCGTAGAGCAAATCTCCTGTTTAACTATTGAAGTGTGCAGCAGGAAAAGGAAACGGGGGTTTTCACCAGGGATGTTTTTCTGGCTCTGCTGGTTCCTCAAATTATAAATTCTCGTGGGCAAGCGTTACCTTTGTTTTAGAGAGACCCGAGTGCGCTCGGCACTTTCAATTATAGTACAGTAAGTGTTCACGTCAGGCTTTCCTATTCACGTTTAATAAATACAGGGTAAACTTGTAATAAAACACCCAGTAATTTATTACAGAAGCTTTACAGTAAAAGATAATTTAGTAGTCATGAACTCAAAGCACTATATTAACAAATATACATTGCTCCAGAGATGCAAGCTCTCTTTAGCCTGAACTGTACAAATACTGAGAATAGATCCTTAGCATTTCTTTTACAACTTCATGTTTTGGTCCTGTTTCTTAACAGTCTTTTGCTGAGACAAAAGAGATTCGTAAAGTAGATCGTTTAGCCTCTTGAGCTGTTTGGTGTAACGTTTTCTTTTAGCATTTAGCTCTGGCGTCTTCGTACGTCTCCTAGTGTCTTTGTGGCCGACGGTAATCACTGAAACCTGCCCTAGTGCTGAAGTTTTTATGTTGTCGTCTGAATTTTACGCTGTACACATAACCAGACACCAAGGAAATCTGTCCTCTAATGCAGAGCTCTCCCCGGAGGGAGCAGTATAGGAAGCCTGTCTTCCCCACGCCTGCGTCAGGAGATGGCACTACAGGACAGAGCCCTCCCTCTCCTGGTGTTAAAATTTGGCAGACAGAAAATCCGCTGCAGGGAGGCAAAAGGAGCATCGGGGTAACCCGCAGGTAGGTGAGTTGGAGAGCCAGCAAGTCAGAGCAACCTCATCTTAGACCCAAGAAATCTCCTTCTCTGCTGGGGGTTCAGGGCTTTGCCGCCTTCACGGCAGCTTCCCGTGGAAGTATTGCGGAAGCTCAACGTGCTTTGAGGGAAATAGTTCTGGGGAAATGGGGTCCGGCTCTGAGTACAGCAGTGTCTTTTTCCCTTTACAGGATGGTTTTGTGCTGACCAGCAAGGTGAAGCTCCAGCAACGGAAGCAGAAGGACCCAGAGCACACGAGCTTCGGCTGCGTACCCTCTTCTAGTACACTCAAAAAGTGAGTTACACTCAAAAATGCTGTGAAATAAAAATGACAAAAATCAGTGCTTGTTGCAGCTGCCAGAAAACGACCGCTTGGGAATGTTTTCTGTCCCATGTCCTACATTTCGGTTGCCTCCTTCCCGGCTACATCTTTCTAGCCAGGCAATCTGTGTTTCCTCTACTTCTTGCATTGTCCTTCATGCTCAACAGGGCATGTTCCAGAGGGCGAGTGCTGTTGGGCTTGCTTCTTATCACTCCTATGGGCTTGTTGACGAATAAAAAGCAAATCCTGGGTTCGCCGAAAGCCTGCCAGGTAGTTCACAGCAGGTGCCTTTTCTCCAGCCCGCGTGGTAAATACAAATAGGAGTTATTCTCGCCCCGTCGCTGTTCCCCTGTTCAGCAGGGGTGGGATTTCAGTCCTCTCTCCCTGTCCATTGCTATGATCTGCTACCCTTGGGGTTCTTTCTATAGGTATGTCCCTGGGTTGAGGTCCTCTGCTTTCTCAGCAGATCCCACGCTCTCCAGAGAAGACTCAGGGGACGCAGAAGTGTCGTTGACTTTGAACTTGGAGACAATCCTGGCGGTTTCCTGCGTGATCTCAAAATGCTTGAGCTGCTGTCTCCCTCCCGAGCGCTGCTTGAGTGTGCTTGTGTCGGTGGAGCTGTTCCTGCTCCTCGTGCTCTCCTCCAGGACGTCCTTTGTCGTGGAGCTGCTGTCGGTAGGCTTGCCTTCTGCACCAGACTCCGTTGCCACATTGGCTAATGTGGTAGTCCTCAAGGGCAAATTGGAAGACTTGGGAATGACTGGTTTCGTTTTTGGCTGTGTTCGAATGTATTTTACGGGCTGTCGGCTGAAATGGCATCTGGGCTGGGTCCCGAGGACCGTGTCCGAATCGCTGTCTGTCTTTTCCTGCACGGAGTCCTCCAGGTCCTCCAGCTCAGAGCCAATACTTGTATTCATCTCTGAACGAAAAATTAGACAGTTATCTTAAACCAGTGAGACAAGGTGACTGCGACAAACAATTCTGGCTGATGACTTCTCTTCCTGTTAGAAAGGACACTGAAATCCCTCCCGCACTGACAGGCTAAAATGCCTCCCTCTAGCAGCCGCGTTAATCGGGAGCAATCGCAAGGTATGCATTCGAAAGAGGTATAAGATATGAATCAGGGTTTTATCCTTAAAGCTGTCCTCGATGCATTAAAGCCAGGAGAGGTGGCAGAGGTGACTGTGGGCTCGAGAGCTGAGGCTGCAGCAGAGAAAAGCCCTTCCTGAGAAGAGCAGAAAACGCGCTCGCACTTTCACACCAGCTACGTGGCGGTCGCTCCGCAATAGGTTATCTGCGCAAAGACCGAGCAGCGACGCTGAGGAGGGCCCGGCCACGCTTCCTCTGCTGTGTGATGTAGAGGGAGGCAGGCAGGAGGTGTGAAAACCAGCAAACGTAGTACAAGAGAACCTATAACCGCATCCGGATCGGCACTTTATTTACCTAGGGCATCCACGCTTAAGGGACTGTGGGCTCCCTCCAGAGTCAGCTCATTGATGGCTTCCCTGGAAGACGAGTTATCAGAGAGACAGTCCGCATTTAAACCGTGCTTGGAGGAGGAATTCTGTTGGAAAAAGCCACGAGTGTTTATACAGGACTCTTATTTGACATGAAGGTACTGTCAACTCCCGCTTCACCCCAGATGCTGATAGAGCCAAGTGAACGGAGGCAACTGCTTAAGCTGAAAATGCCTTGATTTGTCTTAGATTATCTGTAACGCTTGGGGGAACAGGGAAGGAGCTCGCAGAAGGTCACAGGGCAGGGCCACGAGAGAAAATCATGGCTCAAGACCTGCCAACTCCAGCGTCCGTGCCGGCAGACCACAGCTGCCACAGAGCTTGGCCCAGAAGGCAGCCGTGTGCCGCGACCGATTCCCGCCTCCCACGGGACGCCGAAGTAGCCCATTTCAGAGCAAAAAGGGGAAACGTCAGAAAGCAAGCCATTAACTGGAGCCCAGTGGTGATGGTCAAATGCAAATGGGAGGAAGAGTGAAGGACACGGGAGTGGCATGGAGCCAGTGTGAGTTTGTGGAAGGAGCAGGTCACCTGCGCGGGGGCTGCAGAGGTCGGTTTTAGCGATGGCAAAACGAGAGTGCCCTTAGAAGCAACTCCCCTTTTTAAAGGCTCGTGATGCCTTCTGTGGAATTCAGTCACGCTGCAGAAGCAGCTAAAAATGGCTTTGAAAATAGTCAAAGGCAATAGTTGTGTGTATCTCAAAGCGCTTTCTGTGGAGGTTTATTAATCCTGTAGGATTTCTGCACGCAGGAAGTGAATTGTGTCTACCCTGGTGATTTTATTTTAACTGTAATCATGGCTATTCTAATTTCTGCTTCCTCAGTGGGCTGGACCTGTAGAGAAAGCAGCGTTACTGCGTGTCAGACGTGGATACGGTCACCGCAGACACGCCGTCTTGCGCATAAACACCCATGACTCAAAAGCAGGAGGCAGAGAGCCCCCGAACCCAGATCTCACTCCCTTTGGCTTAACTTCAAGAAAGTCATTTCCTCTTTCTTGCTCATCAAACCAGCTGTGAAAAGGAAAAACCCACGGTGTCCCAGCTCAGGGATGCTATGCCCATTTGTGTTTTTTAAAGTGCTGTGGAATAGGTTGTGAAATATTGTGAGGAAAGAGCTGTGGAGCTTGGGAAGGCCGCAGAACACTCAGTAGTAGGGGGGAAAACCAGGGTCCGTGGCCACTGCTCAGGGATGCAGCAGAGCCCCGTAGGGCTGTACCGGGGAACGTGCCGCATCTTAAGAGCACATAGCTGCTTCCAAAGTTGTAGAGCTGCTTACAGAGAGAAACAGCAGTGTCCTAAGCAATCTGATATGGAGAACCCCACAACTTTTCAGAATGGGATCTAAAACATGGAGCAAAACCACCATCCAGAGTGCTCCGAGAAGCTGCTGAGTGACCTGCAGCTTAACTTTTTTTCCTGGTTCTCCCACTCCACGTGCAATGGACTCTGCTCCTTCCTCTCGGAATAACCCTCTGATAGCAAACGGTTTTGTTATCCGTGGAAAAAAGTTCTCTTTAATTGCTAGGCCACCTTCCTGCCTCTACAGCAGGGTCAGTAAGCCCAGCTCAGTGTCGGGGAGCTCTACCTCTAGAGTTATATTCTGGATTGTGTTTAGGCTCTGAGGTCCTTCGTCCTTTTCTGTCGAGGCTTCTTGCGAAGGATTTTCACATCCGAGGGATAAGGATGAAGGCAGGTCATCCATCCCAAACACCCTTTCGTAGTTCTGAATGAGAAACTCCACGATCTGGGCTTGATACCCAGAGTCAACAAGGCATGACATTGAGACATCGCTCCCTGAGCCTGGCCGGATCAGAGTTGGCCCAAATACTATGCCCAGGTTGTTTGGGGACATCTTGTTCTCTTCGTATTTCTCTGCCACCCTGGGGAAGGGAAACAGGACCGTTAGGGGCTTCCCAGCTCCCAACCCGAATGCGCTAGCACGCAGATGGAACGCACCAAAACCCCCATTTCCTAGGAGAGAGTGAAACCCCGTCTTTTACGGGGAACAGAGCTCTGGTCTGTGCAGGGAAACTCCGGAGAAAAATCTCAGGAGTCGCCTGGGTGGTGCAGCCCTGATGAGAGCGGCTGTTTCTTGTGACCTGCGTGCAGAGCTGGGTGAAAGAGGGCTTGATTCAGGTCATTCCTTGACCTCTTGCTCTGCACTTTATGAAGCGTTATCAGTAAGGACCTTCTGCTCCTTCTTGGTCATTAAGACTTTCTCCTAATTGCTGCGAGATGGTCCTTTCCGTGAATGAATTTTTTTTTTACCCTCCTCAACTGCCTGCTTGGCTCTCCCAGGTCAAGGAAGCCCAGACGCTCTTCTCCTACACATCTGGTGCTGTGCTACCGCTCCTCTGGCAGCGAGGTCCCAACAGGGATCTCCTGGGGTCGGACCTGACGCTAACCAGCGTGACAACCAGCACGCTCCTCACCTGTACAGGTGGGCAATAAGGTGCCGCAGAGTGTTGTAGTTGCTTCCAGGCAGTTTGCTCAGCAAGTCCTTCATGCTCTGGATGGGGTCTGAAGGGAGGCCTGCGCAGTCCAACTTTTCCTCCCCAGGTTTTTTGCAAGTCTTTGGCAAGCGCGATGAGATTGTTATAGAGCTGGGACAGCAGCACCGGTGCCGAAAGCTGCGGCGAGAGGGGAGGAAAACAGCATGTTACTTCATCCTGCTGGTCTGGCACCGAGGAATGCGGTCGGCCGAGGCCTGCGCTCCCGGCAGAGATTTGGTACCCACTTCCTTCAGGAAATGCTTCAGGACCCCGGTGATGTCGTGGGGGGAGTGCTCGGAGAGCTCCACCAGGCTCCGTCCGTTCTCGAACGCCTGGCACAGCTTTTCCACCCGGGCTTTGGATCCGCTTATCCGATAGATCCCCTGCGTGGTTCAGAGGGGGGGAGAGGTCAGGAGTTTTGGCTACAGAGCAGAGAAGACCGAAGCAAGAATAACTGACTGCTCACCTGCACCCCGAGGGCACGGGCTTCAATTTCCGAGGTGCATTTCACCACTATGAAGGGAACTTCCTCTGGGAAATCTCGAGGAACCTGCGTGAAGTCAATGCCAAAAAGAGGTACTCGGTTGGGCAACTTCTTGTGGCCGCAGGTGATGAGCAGGTTCTCGAGACACTTCTTGTGGCAGGCCAGGCAGCACTGAAATGGCAGAACCGCCGCGAGTTATGGTCTGGTTGTGGTCCAGCACTGCAGCAGTGGCTGAACTTGGAGGACTTCTCCTGCTCCCTCAACCACCGAAGTCCCACCAGCCCCAGGAGGGCTGTTTCAGGCAAGTGGCAGCTGGTGGCTTGCTCAAGGACAGAAAAAACATGCCTCGTGTAATGCAGAAGAAGAAAAAGCCCGGAACTTTGCAGAGGGGCCCCTCATTCCCGCCGACTTGCAGCGAGACGAGGGTCAGCCCAGGCTCCCACGCGAGGCATCTGCAATGACAGCTCCTAGCCCTCACCTCCTCGCACTCGAAGCCGCTGACCATGAAGGTGTCGCACTCCCTGCACTTGGATGGTCCCCGCAGCTTCCGCAGCCGGTGGGTCTGCGCTGCGCTGGAGAGGAGGATGTTCTTAAACTGCTGCTGGGATGTACCGTTTTCTGCGGAAACAACATTCAGTCGTTAAAAGGAACCGATACTTAAGCACCGTTTCCACCTCGTGAGTCAAATACGTGTGTGGCTCACCATTGTCAAAAGTTTGCAAGGAATCTCTCTCTTCAAAATCCTCTGAGGAGGACATGGTGCTGGTGGATGGAGCTTTCAGCAGTTTCCTATCCGAGTTGCCTTGAGAAGAGAGAAAACACAAGCAGCTGTTCTCGTCCTCATGATGCACACAGTGTAGGCTTTATTCCCGTTCTAGGCTTTTGGGCAATATTAGGCAAGACTTTCTGCGGCGCTCACCTGGGCTAGAATTGGGAGAGTCCAGGGACCGGGATTCACAGCTCCCACCGAGGCTTTCTGTGTCGCTGCAGAGGGATTTGTTCGCGCCTGCGGAAGGTGGATACGGTGACAGACCATCCCGAGCGCTCTTGGGATACTTCAACACGGGGCTGAAGTCCAAACCAAGCTCCCAAGCAAATCCATAAATGCTTGCCAATGTTTTCTCCCAGTCTGACCAAAGCACTGCCCGAGGAATTTGAGAACCTCTCCCACCTCCTTGGCTACTAATCTAAATTAGCGGTGGCTCGAGAGAAAATTGGGTCATCTTTATTAAATTCCACCTACTCTGTTCACCGTTTGTGGAGAAGTGCTTTCTGGATGGATCTTCTGGAGCGCTCGCATCCTTGGCTGCGGTGTAATGCAATGCCGTCTTCTTTTTGCTGCTGGGAGGGGACCTGAGAAGGGGTTGCAAACGATTTTATAGCGGTGAAGAATAACGGACGATATTGCATCACCGAGGTGCCTCGTGGGTTCCTGAGACAAAGCGTCCGTTTGAGGTGCAAGCTGAGTTTTCAAGGGGACTATAATAAACTTGCACAAAAGTAGGAAGCCGAATTGTTCAACAGAATTTCACCTTTTCTCTCCGCGGGCAAAATTTAGAAGTCAGCACCCACGTGAGAAAAGAGCGATCCGAATCTTTGGCAAATGGTAGAAATAACTGAAAGGAGGTGGCACAAAAGCGCTGCCCTGCTTTTACCCATGTTGGTCCTGCGCTCAGCAGAAGGACCGAGCGCATCTTTAGCGATCTGTCCTTCGTTAGCGGAGCTCCGCAGAAAGATCCTAACGTCTGAGGCTGTGGCTTGTCTGTAATGAGCAATCGCAACGCTGCAGCGCTGCCAGTGACTTTATAAATGTGTGTTAAACTCTTTTTTGTTCTTCTGTGCACTATATATTTCTGACCTTTCAGCTAGATTGTAAGTTTTCCACGTTTTTTTACCTCTGCCCTCCGGAAGCAAGTGGCTCGAATTCAAACACTTCCATGTGAATGTCTTTCTTTTGCAGAGCCTGAATGAATTCCAGGTATTTCTCGCCCGCTTTGTAGGGCTTGCAGATCTCGGACAGGAACTGGTATTCCATCGGAATCTTTTCTGACTGAGTATGCCGCTGCTTGAACATCCTTAAAGTGACCTTAAAGGGGAAAAAAAACCCAAAACCCATTGCTAGGCAAAGCCCAGGTGCTTTTTCCTCCCTTGGATCTCACAGCCATTCACCGGTCTTCAGTTTCTCACTACCCAAACTCAGTTACCTGCGCTTCTGCTGATTGATAGTTCTAATTAGCAGGTTGGATAAAAACTGTCACTGTTTCTTGTTCCAGGATTTTTCCCCCCCTAGACTTTTTCTATGGATATTTGTGTCCTCAAAGCAGTAGTAATTGAAAATGTGATTATATAGCTGAGATTTTTTTGGTAGCAGGTCAGTAGCAAAGCAATGTCCAGAGCACTCCCCTAATTTCAACTGCTTGAGAATGGTCAGTTATAGGGTGATTCAACAGTGAAATGGTGAAGAGCCTGGAGGTCTTATCCCAAACAGCAGTTTCCCTGAAATGAGGATTAGAGGAGAAATAAGACTCCACGTACCCACATCAGCACCTCATCCCCCTGGTAAATGAGCTTCCGAATATGGGAGACGATCCGTGCTCGTACTTTCTCCAGTTCTTGTCGTCGAAAGTTGGCATCGCTGATGCACGTCTTGTACAAAGCTTCTGTTTCCTGAACCTGCGCGCGATCAGAAACGGAGAAAAGGAGGAGAAAGTCACCAGGATGGGTGGGAAGATGCCGTAACGCGGCGCGTGGGCTGGCTGGGAATACCAGCGGCCTGATCTGAACTCCTCACCTTGGCTTGTGCCTCCTCGCAAGAACGGCGTCGCTTCTCCAGCTGCTTGTTGGCGCTGCCGGGGTTGGCGATGGCTGCGCTCTGGTATTCGTCCTCCGCCTTGGCGCTCAGGTGCTTTGCTTTCTCCAGCTCCTCGCAGCGCTGTATGTATTGCAGGCGGGACTTGCGCAGGGACGACAAGGCTTCGTTCTTGAGTAAGAAAAGGAAGAGGTTTAAGAAGCTCGGCGAGGCAGTGGGAGAACAAGTCACAGCGGTACTCTGCTTGTAAGGAAAGCGCCTGTCTCTTGGTTCCAGTGGATGTTCTCCCTCAAATGGACATCAGCATTCTCCCTCCCTCTCCTCCCAAAGTTCAGGAGCTCTAAGGGAGCCCCTGGGTTTCCTCTGCAGCTGAGGAGAGACCCGGCCATCCTGGATCGCGTTCTGCAAGGCGCTCAGGAGCAGCGTCTTCCTCCCCAGCAGCAAACGGCTGACGGTGAGGCGCTAGCGGAGGCCGCACAGCTGGGCTTCGGCACAGCCTTTGCAGGGGATCCCTCTGCTGAAGACGGCCTCGAACCCAAACTGCGTCCTCGCTCTGCCCGCCCCTGCAGTCGGCGGTGGGATCTAGCAGGTAGCACGGGCAGGATGGCACGGGAATGCCACCAGCGCTCCCCCCTTGTACTCTTTACAAAAGTACTTTTATTCAATAGCAGGATGCATATTATGTTATTTAGTTATCGCTTGCTCATAAACATTTGTTTTCAGTGTTTTGAGCCGTGACTGGCATAGAGGTCAGGCCCCTCTATTGGCCCCTTACCATTCTCTTTTGCTCCTTTGTCCACTGATCTTTGAATTCTTTCCTCCATTTCTCAATTTCATTCTTCTTGGCTGACAGAGGCTGCAGAGGAATAATGGTTAGGATGGCAACCGTTCCTCAGGAGGCAGGAAAAAGCATCTGACAGATGAGGGATGCCGTTAGAAAGCAAGCCTCGCAAGATGCCTCTTTTCCCCTTAAACTCGGTGGGCATTTCCATCTTTCATCCCCTCCACCCCCACGGACCAGGATAAATCAGCTCCTTAGACGGGAGCAGCACAGAGCGCTAATCTCTCAGCAAAGTCGTCGAGTCCGCGCAGAAATACAGTACCTGGTAGAATTCCTTCTGTTGGAGCAATCCTGCAGTCTCGCTAGCTGAGTTTCCAACCGTTATGTCGTGGTCCAGAACCATTGTGTATAGCTCCCGAAGAGGCATGTTGTACTGCAAATAGGAAACGATGGAGAATCGCTGCAGCTTTCCTAAATGGAAGAGCTTTTCGTAGCTACGACCGAGGTCTATTACAGCCAGGTGAGAGTGGTTAAATGAGGGGGGCATATTTCAGCCCCCACAGCAGGGTGCTGGAAGCAGAAGAGCTTTATGCCGGGCAGTACCGTACTGACTCCTTGCCAGTCCATCCTTCTATCTAATTTTCCAAACAATCACTCTGTGTTATAAGGCCATAGAAGAAAAAAGGAACTGTTCCAACCCCGAGAGTTTTAGGAAGGTTTTTGGAGGCGCATTTGCTTAAGCTGGGCTCTACAAGCAGTTTGTGTGTGCGGACAGCCTCACGTTTGCTCCTCCTCCGAAGGGAACCCCATGCAGTGAGGCAGGACCCCGCCAGGACCCGTACCTGCTGGAAGATGGCGTTTCGCCCCGATTCGGCTATCTTCACTATCCCTTTGGCAAACTCTGTCTCTGTAAAAGGGCAGAGCGGATTAGACACCAGATTCACGGTCGCAGAGGTGGGTTTGTCAAAGCCAGAGGTCGTGCCAGTCAATTAGGGTCATTCAGGGACGAAGAAATTCTGACTCCACGTCTTTATCGTCAGGGAAAAGCAACTAAAAAGGTCGGTTTGGCCAGTTTCTCACTGGTGTACTTTTGCTTGCAACTGGCTATGATTTAAAAAAAAAAAGCTATTGAAAAGCATACGGGCTCCCAGCTGGTTCTGCGCACAGACTCACCGTAGCTCAGGCGCTTTTCAATCCAGCTGAGAAGCTCTTTGACGTATTTACACCACATTTTGGCATATTCGAGGGCTGCGTCAATGCCACCTTCGCATTTTATCAGCATTTCGTCTGCCTTCTGAACTGCAACAGAATAAATCCAGGTTTGGAACAGCTCTGGCTCCCCCCAGAGTGGCAAAATGGGGGTCTCAAGAGTTGGTGCTGTGAAATCCTCGGATAACAGCCATAAAAAAGGTCTTTCGCCGAACAATGTCGTTATGATCGACTTTACGGCGACCCTGTGCTGTCCCACCCATGGAACCACACAAGTCCCAGGCAAACTACGCAGGTATATTCCTCTGGCCCCTGCTTTAATTAAATATTTAGTTTTAATTTGTTTTGAAAAACAGAAGTGAAGGACCTAAGGGGTTACTGGGGGGTTGCGGGAAGGATTCTTGTTCCTTGGTGGAACCTAAGACAGATCCCTTAGGCTGCAGTGAGCAAATCTGAACACGTTTCAAGCTGAAATCTGTGAGAAAGCAGCTTAGAAATGTTGGTTTTTTTTTTTCTTCATAGGGACTTTATATGAAGAAAAAACAATTTTTGGTTGCATTTTATGATACCAGCAACAAGTACAGAGCTGGTGAGAACCCCCCCAGCGGGCAACAAAGTGCTTCAGAGCATCCCAGGTTTCACTAGGTTGATCTTTGTGCTTAAAACCAGCAGGCCTTTGGGAACTGATGTCTCGGTATTTAGAAATCAAGCCCTTGTGAGAAGCTCCTTAACGAGATGTTAATGGCTGAACAGGGGAAGATCTGGGCGCTGGAGGAAGCAGCGGGACTGAGCTCAAAGAGGCGTCCGCGTCCGCGCCGGCCATCAGCCCGAGAGCGATGCCATCAGCCCGAGAGCGATGCCATCAGCCCGAGAGCGATGCCAGCAGAGACACCAGCTTTATTCATCCGTGTCATCAGGAGGCCGCCGTGCCCATCGCCAGGTGATTGCCTCCGCGTTCTCACGTCACCTCTTTGGTTTTTAATTAGCAATGTTACCTGTTATGTCTGCCTGCGCTTGCCTCTCTGAACTGGTTTTGCTCTTGCAGCAGCTTTCACTCGGCTGTGGGGAGGAAAAGAGAAAAAGAGGAAAATGGTGAAAGACAAATGAGCGTGCAGAAATTGGGAGGATTTTTCCGGCCGGCTGGAGCGCTGCTTTTGCTTAGGTAGGCAACCCAGTGCAGTTAAAATAGTCTGGGATTTGACGGAGGGAAGGTAGCGTGGTAGAAAAGTCCACTACAAACAGAAACACGGAGGAAGAACGGCCTTAAGGCAGAGAGATCAGGGCTGGAAAAGGGCTGTGAGGCTGAATGCTGGCAGCTCTTCTTTTACTACAAATCCCAAAATGTTGCATTTTTATTTTTCAGTGTAGCTCATGGGATAACATAATGACATGAGAACAGCCGCTGACAGAGAAAAATTAAGTTCCTAGCCCCTTTGTTTATACAGAAAAGCACGAAATGAGGCTGATTATGCCCAAAAGTCCCATACTGCCCAAAGCAAGCGAAAAAACATTACATTTTGAAGGTCTTCTGTTTCTTAAGGCCAAAATTTTAGAGATTTTTGATGCGTGACTCTCAAGGGTAGTTTGGGTTTGCTGTCTTGTAGTTTGTGTTTGCTGCCTTGTCTGATCTTTTTCTCAGCACGCAGAACTTAAACCAGCAATTCTCACATCTTGTTTTTCAGAAAAATATAAATCCAAACAGTAAATGCCTGAGTGTTTCCGCTAAATATTTGTCACCTCTGTCACTGTTATAACCCACGTCTCTCTATTCAAGTAAGAGCTGTAACTATATTTTTTTTTCAGATGATCACCCAAAGAGAATGTTAAAAACGTAAAATTTAATAACAGAATCCTGCACTTTGGCAATGGACGTTGATAATTTCTTTAATAAAACAGATCTCATTTTTTGCCTACCGGCACGACCTCCCTTTCTGTGGTTAGGTCTGCGTCGTCAGTGCCATCAGCATCACCGATGAACATATCAACCGTCCTGTATAACGCAAAAGAACGCGATTAAATAAATGAAGGTTGCAAAGAAAACCAGTTCAGCCCCGTTTCTCTACGTACTCATTTCCAACTGAGATTTCTAAGGCGTCCAGGCTCCGGAATATCTCACTGTACCGCTTCCTATTTTCAGGTGTCTTCTCTTGATTGTCGAGACCTGGAGTTGGAGAAGAATGGTTTCACTGGAGCGCCTGACCCAAAGCTCCCTGCCGCTGACGGGACGGTTTCTAGAGGCGCGGGGGAGCGCGGCTGAGCCCTGCTATCCTGCGCAGGTTCGCAGGGGAGCGACAAGCTGCGATGGCCTGGCGAAGCACGGCAAGGTGAGGCCAAGGGTGAGGTGGGTAACTGTAAATTCAATGTTCTTTGGGCAGAACCCCCAGAAAATGAGTCTGTGGATGTCCAGGGGAGACATCTAAGCTGATTTTAGGGCTTGCGATCAGACGCAAGATCAACCGCATAAACCACGCGGAAATCGTTATCGTAGCCGCTCTGAGCTGGAGTCGCACCAGTCGCACGCTGTCCTTAGCTGGGGGCTGGCAGACCTGACGGAGGGGCTCGCAGGACGCGGCGGCACGCCCTGCGCCTCGATCAAACCCGTTCTCACGCCACGCAACGTGTGTCGGCAGAGCTGTGTGCGTAGGAAACAGCAGCCCGGTGGCGCGCGGACTCTGCTGCCTCGCAGAAGTTGCCCGTTCCTCGCGCACCGTGTGTCTGTGTCGCAATGTTTTATGTGCGGGGACCGTTTCTCAATATTGTATGTGCTTATTTATGGTGATAATCTACATTACGAAATCCTGCGTCTCGTTCAGTCCCCAGTGGTACAAATTCTTGGGTGTGCAAAATATAAATGGGCCTGGCGACGCGCTCCTGCCCCACATCCCTGAGGTCTGCGCGTATTCTGCCGGCAGTTGCACGCGTAGCAGGGTGGAGGCGAGCACGTGCGTTTTATGTGGGGTGAGTGATGCTGTTAGCCTCACTTTCCACTCTGTCATGTGTTTGTCACTGAGGGCTGAAACTAAAATTGACTCAGGCTGAAAGCTGCTGAAACAAAAAAAAAAAAGGGGAAGGGAAGTTTTAAAATATGAAACTGGGCACCGCTGGTTAAAACAAAAGAAAACTTCGCTCTTCTTTGTCCTTTTGACATTCCAGGAAACAGGATGTGGTTGACCTAAATCTAGAGTTGCTTCACTGATAGTTGAGTTTTTGACAGTGAGCAGCAAGTACTTGCAACTGTTGCTCAAATGATGCTCGGTAGAAAAGCCAGTTTGTGTCTGATTTAGTTATAGCTACTCCCAGGCCTTGTCTCAGTCCTGAAAAATACAGATTTTCCAGTCAGGTTTGGATCAGGAGCTGGCCTGCCCTTAAGCGAGGCGCCAGGCTCCGTGAACAGCATCGCACGGTTGCTGAGCCCAGACTCGCAGAACCGCGTTGCCCCTGGGAGAGGCCGATGACTCCGGGGAGACTCCCAGCAGGCAGGGGAAGACCCTGGGCACCCGCCGGAGGAGCGGAACGATCCCGGCCGTCTTCCACCCCTCCCGCCGAAGTGGTGCAGAAGAGCACAAGACTGGCTTGTCTGTGCTGGCAATAAGGGAGGCTGTGGGCATGTGCATATATGTGTGTATCTTTTTTTTTACTCTAAAGACATCAGACAACGCAAAGAAAGGATTTGAAGGGAGAACATGCAATTAAGAGAAAGATGGGGAAGTATTAGGGATTTTGTTCTGCAGAGCTGCTTGTTTGGTGTCAAACGAGTGCTGACAATCGTATAGTTACCGTGCCCAAGCCACCAACGCCAACCAGTCTCACCCCATCACCAGCTCTGAACCAGAAATAACTGTGAAGAAGGCTGGGTGTGGCACTGAAGCCATCCTGCACTCGCAGTCAGCGCTGAGCAGCACGGGCCAGGTGCTGTGTTCTCTTCTGCATCAAGAAACGAGCTGGGAATGCTCCTAGCCTACTTGCCTTTGCTGGGCAAATAATTAAGATTTATGCTGGCCCTGTTCTTTAAGAGTGTTCTGACCGTTTTACTCCAAAGTGGAATGAGACGCTGAAAATGTGTGAAGACACGCTTGGTTTTTTACCATAAGCCGCTGCGATCTGAAGGAACTGCAAGGATCCTGCCAGGCTTGGGGGGCCTGGGGAAGGGATTTAAAAGCACCACTGATGCTAACAGAGAGCTGCAAGCGGTACCCAGCGCCCGTCCTGCCCAACCGTGACAAATCAACGTTACCCGCTCAGCGGGTGACCCGCGACAGGCAGTTACCAAACATCTCGTTCTGGTTTTTCTGGAAGAGACACAAATTGCTCACAATCCAAGGCACACTAATTGAATTGGAATCCTAACTGCTCTTGTTACTTGGAGCAGGCGGACGTCTTTAATGTCTCTTGTTTACCACTAGCAGGGGATTGTACAACAGGAAGAAGTGACTCAACGTGAGCAGCGCTGGTGATGGGCAAAATGAAACATTCCGCTTTTGAAAGCAGCTATTGTGAGGTGCTGTAAGAGAAGCAAGATCCTCAGGTTCTCACAAGTCCTTTGCTTCATCTCACTAAGATAACGTTATATGTAATACTATAAAAGTAGGAAGGTGGAAAAATTGGACGGAACAAGTTTTCCTAGCCTGGCTGCAGCTGATGTTAGCTGCGTTCTCACAAGTTTAAATGTGTGCTTCCCTGTGCGCAGCCCCTTTGTCCCGTCTGTTTAAAATCCTTCGAGTGGCTTTTTGGCACCCGCAGGTTTGGGCCAAGCGATTCGTGTGCCTCGTCAAGGAAAGGAATTGCCCCCAGTGTATTGCTCTTCGTCACAGCTGTCGTCAGGCGGCCATCGGACACCTTCAGGATGTCCCTTCCTGATGAGCCGTGCGCTCCCGATTGCCCACTTGCTGAATATGTAAACAGCTGTACTGTGCTGGAGGGAAAATGGAGCCCCTGCGCCTGGCAGGCTTGCAGAGGCGCCCGTAAATATCCAGAACCTGGTGATGAATTCGTGATGAATTCATCTTTCAGATCCTGATGAAAGCCCTTTGCCTTGACCAGCGAGGATTAGGTAGCAGAGCCTCCGCTGCGGCGCCGGGGTGTAGGACCACAGGCCTGGAAGAGACTCCGGCTCCGTCCTTTGTCCGTTCACTACCGCTCTGCAGCCTTGCTTACAAATAGATGCTTCAATTTAAAACCAGTTATCTTACTGGACAACCCAGTGGAAGGCTGATCTAGAGACTAACTCCTCTGGAGATTAAAAACCATCTATGTTTCTTGAAGGATGGCGTATCCTTATTCTTCTTATCTTAGACAATTCCAGCAGAAACCTCTTCCAGCGTCGGCACTAGACCTGCATCCTAAAGGAGAGCGTCTCTGCATGGCCAACGCTCGCACCGGAGCGGGCTGGCTGTCGCGCGAGGTTCTGCCCCGTCCTTGGATGGACGAGGCCATCATCTCATCTCCATCATCTGCCTTCCGGGAAGCTCACCGCTCTTCTCTGCCTTTTGCCACCATTACGGAGAGAGCAAGCTCCCGCAGCGGTGGGTGTGCAGAGCGTCGATATTTTTAGCAGGAGAAGCTCTCGTTCTGCCGTTCAGCAGAAGCATCACTTCCCTTTCAGCCGCAGTTACTGTGAAATGAGGTGAATGTCTAAAACCCTCATTCAGCATGGCACCGTGGCCAAACCTCGGTATCACAAGCCTGTTCCCGGCAGCGCCTTCCCCTTCTCTGCCTTGCGCTTTCCAACACAACATCTGAATTTTTCCACTGAGGCAAATCTGTTTCTGCATAAAAGAAAAATCCCCTGCTTGCTAAGCCGCTGTGCGGTTCGAACCAAATTAGGCCAAATAAGTCTGAAAATTCTCAAGCTGCCACCCGCCTCTCCTGCATCAAATCCTCCCTCTTTAACCTCTCCCTCAGCGAGGCTCTGGTTAGGGCTAGCAGCAAAGGACGCTGCTCCGGCTGCCGCGATCGGCGTCTCTGAGCCATAACAGGTTTGGAACGAAATAATCCAAGTTCCTTCACGAGGGTTTTGCAAAACCAAGACCGCTTCCCATCTGTCACTCTGATTTCTCGTCTTCTCTTCCCACTTCAGTGGCGCAAAGGCCCTGGCAAGAACCGAATTCACAAATCAGCTACTTTTTGAGGAGGTTGGAACCGGTACCGAACAGTGCAATCACCCCCAACTGACAGGAAACACTAGCGAGGTCAGATGTCTTAAATAGCGGGGTGTGCTACCGAGGGGATTAATGAAACGTGTCGGGGAGGGGGCAAGGAGAATTTCCATCGATTCATTGAAAAAGAAGGTGTCCACGCTGCAAATGTTTCCGAGATGTCTGGCAGCAGAAACTGAGCGCAGGTGCATTAGTTTGCAAAATAAAAACGAGGTGATTGCCAGCCAAATATCAGTAAAACAGACTTGTCCTGATAGATGGCAGCCCCCTGCAGTGCTTAAATAATGAATAAGCCTTGCTTTTTAAGTCAGAAAAGGACAACTACATTAAACTTCTGGCTGCTTGTTTCTTCAATATCGCAAATAAGGAAACGTTCGCGATGGTAAGAAGAATTTAGACTGGCAGCGAAGCACGGCAGATGCTTCCAGCACTGGAAGGCAGTAAAAGGACCTCCCAATTAGCAACAGAGGGATGACTCTAGGACACGTACTGGCTAACGAATAAGGCTGAACAAAATCACTTATACCAGTCGTTTTGTCAAACAAACCTCCTGATCAGATGAGATTTTGTTGATAAAAGGCACTTTGTGGGTACGGCACGCAGAGGCGTTTGACTTCTGCAGTCGTGTCACGCTCTGGGTGGCATTCTTGGTCGCAAGTTAAAAACCGTTTCCCTGACAAACCTAAAAATCCATCGTTAACCAACCTATGGGGTTGTTTCTGGAGGGATCTCAGGAGGAGATCCCTGCTTTTTGGTGGGTTTGTTAAATGATGGGACTTGTGTCATCATCTCTCCTGGTAAAGTGCTTGATGAGACCAAGGTTGTAGGCCAAGAAGTAAGGCAGCTATTTCTTACAGAGTCTTTAAGTGGCCTCGGAACCGGTTATGCTTCCACTGCAGCACAGAGCTGAACATCCACAAATGAGGTGCGGATGTCAGATCGCCGGGCTGGAAGTCTTTGCCCTGAAAAGCAGAGAAGGACGCAACGGGTGGTTGCCTAACGCGAGCTTCCCATGCAATGCTGCGGAAAGAGGACCTCCGCGAGCTCGGGGTACGTACAAAAGGGGAACATCGGGCAGAAACAGGCTCTGTGCCTCTGCACGCAACGCTGGATGGCGAGCACGTTAGCTGTTAGCTCGACAAGGGGTTGTGCAGACGTTGCTGAAGACACAAAAGCGCTCTGTAGGGTGAGAGTGGGCCGAAAACTGGTCTCACAATACAGCTTCCAAACAAGCTCAGCTTATTCCGTTTATCAAAGACACTGAGGCATCCTTTAACTATCCCCGTGTACAATCGTGAGCTATAGAAACTCTGCTCGTGGTTTTTCGATTTTCATGACACAGACATGACAAGATCCAGCTGCTGAAAGGCAAGCTGAAATAAAGAGTTTTCTAGCTACGAGGGTAAGGATGCATTTGGCTGTGCTATCAGGGAAAGGACTGATGTTGCTTGCTGTCTTTCCTTGATTACAGAGACAGGGAGAGGTTTTTCACCTCTCTGAAGCGCCAGGACTGGCCCCTGTTGAAGATGGGGCCCTGGCAGGAGGGATTCCTGCTCTCAGGTGGCACGGAGGCCTCTCAGCCGCTCGATCGGTAAGCGTTACTCCGATTCAACCTGATTACGTTCATAATTAAGGTTGTCACCTTTGAGAACAAGGATTTACAGCAGATTTTTGTCAGAGGGACTTGAGCTGATGATATGCAAGTACCCCTGTACTTCCAATCGCTTAAGAGAAAACACTGCACCTTCTGCCTGCTGAAAAGGGGGTTTGCACCCCTTACATAAAGTCACTGTCCAGTACAAATACATCAGATAATTTCCTCCGTCAGAGAAAGGCTTAGAGAGCTGAACAGCTGGGATCTTCATGGAAACCCCAGATAGAGGAACTCAGAGCTGTTTTCTAGCACCCATATTTCCTAGGTGGCTCGCGGGCTGATCTGCGTCATATGTCATAGCGTGCCCCCAAAGCTTACATTACAAACAGCATAAAAGGTTGGTTCAAATGCCATCACATACCACTCGCTTCTGCGTCTTCCATGGCTGAATCTTCAGTGGTTGGGTCTGACAGCAGCAGAATCCCAAATTACCCAGCTTCGAATCACAGCTCAATCGAGTAAAACACAAATTCTTGGTCAGATCAGACGCGAAGAAGTTATCCAGAGGCCCATGATGGCTTCACGTGAAGAAGACCTGCCCGAAATAAGGGGCAGAAGCGCCCGTCGGTGAGCGCGGCTGCTGTAGCCAAATCTGCTTCCTGCAGACACGCTTCCGCGTAAGGAAACAGCGTGCGGCGTACATTTGTTTGATCACGCAATTTGCATAACTCTGCTATTTACCACAGAGCAAAGGGACCCTTTCTGAGTCCGCCTGGCTTCAGTGCTTGCAGCTAGCGCAGCAGCTCCCGTTCTTCTACCTGGAGAGCGCTCCCTGCTTCCGAAGAAACCCCCATGCTTCCAAATACGCTGAACGAAGCGCTGAGAGAGCGCCGGTGGCGAGGGGAAAGGCTCTTAGGTTAAAAGAGGGGCCAGAAGAAGGGAAAGGACGGGCCAGCAGCGGTTCTCGCCTGAGCCACCGCTCCTCTGCTCTCTTCGCCGCTGCGTGGGTGTAACGGAGCCCTCTCGGCGATCGCAGCCCTTCTCGACTTCGGCTCAGCAAAACTGAAATCTAAAATTTGAGCGTGTTTCTTAAATAAAACCAAGTCTTGATTTGCGTAGGTTATCGATGAGCTAGGGCAACATCTATCGCTTGCGTCGGGATGTTTTTCAGCCGGGGAGCGTTCTCCAGGCGGCGGGCTGGGATGTAAGGCTTTAAATCTGACTGCCCTCGCGCTGGATGACACGCTCCAGCTCACAGGCTGGATTTACTGGCCGCGAGCACAGAGCTAGCGTTGCCGTCTTTAACATTGGGGAATTTTGCGTTCCGTTGAGGAGTACTGGTGGGGATTGAATGATGAACCTGTGCTGCGGGACATAGAAAACGTTTATTCCAAGATTATAGATGGAAGTGAGCAGAAACCGAAGCGAACTTCTGCAAATATTAGAGAAACTGGCAGCAAAAGCGTGACAGTCAAGAAACAAACTTGTGCTCAGCAGTGAAGCTATTAATTTTTAATAAAAATAATGAATAATTAAACCCCCTGTGTTTTCTGCTGCAACCTAAAAGCGTGCTTGGGGCTCTGGGCTCCCCAGAAGCGCTTTCCCTTTCCTTGGCATCTGCTGAAGGCTCAAGCGATGCTGCGACGTTTCTTCTGCAACGTTTCTCCCGGCGGTTGTGCCGCCAGGCAAATCTCCAGGCTCTTCTGTCACGGTAAGGGCAGCCAGACCCAAGGCGGAGTTCGGGTTCAGCTGGCCTTTCTCTCGTTAACACTCAATTCAAAAGAAATCCCAGAAGCTCAGTTACGGCTTCAGCGATGGATGTTTCAGGCTGAAGTGAATGCGACGACGGTTTCTGCTCAGGCTCTGGAGGTAATGGCTGACTTTGAAAAGAGAACGAGAAAATTGGGATGCACCACGATGAAAAAGTGCTGCTGGGATCCGCGGAGGGGTCAGCATGGCGACTTCCTCCTGTCAAATCTTCCCTAGCCTCTGGCTGTTTCTTACCTTTAACTGGTATAATTACAGGTACGTTAAGTATAATTATGGTACCCAGTTTGCACAGCGCCTTATTTACAGCTAAGTGCTATAAAAATGTTTTTCTAGTGTAAAGGCATTGATAGCCAAAAGGATTGCAACGCAGCACAGCAACACCCCTCCGATTAATTATGTTAAAAAAAGCTAATAAAAGCTAGCACAAAGCGAGGGCTCCTTATTTACCAGGAACAAAACTCAGGATCCCAGTTCGCAGTCTCATCCGACTCTTTCCTAGGCATTCTTGCCGAATGACTACGTCCTCTTTTGGTTGGTTGGGGTAAAAGTGGGGATGGTAAAACCCTAAACTTTCTTTTGCAGATCAGAGGCTCCCAAAAGGGAAGTACGGGAATTCTTGAGAAATGGCCCCTCTTCCACTTCCAAGGCAAGGCAGAGCTGCACGCAGCGTCATAACGCGGCCCCCCTGACCAGGGGGGAGCTTAGCAGCAGCATCTCCGCAGTCGGTCGGCACCAATGGTGGAGCAGAAAGCTGCTTCGGCTGCTCTCCTGCCACCGAGCTCCTCCAGCACAGCCTGCAAACTCCTCCTGCGTTTCTAACAGGTGAATTTTTTTTTTAATTCCTATTTTAAACCAAGCACAATGGCAAGTTACTGCAGACAATAGACAGGAGCAGCCCCCTGTGAGGTCTCGTTAAACTTCCCTTTACGTCACCGCTGCTATTTTATAAGGCAAATATATTTTCACATCAGCAAGTCTTTTGAAGGCGGGGAGGAAAGAAAGAGGGAGTGAAAGCGGCGGTGTGGTTACTGCACTTTCCTTCCTTCCAGCTCCCCGCCGAGAGCCTCGTGCCAGTCCTGGCTCTGCTCCGGTGGGGAGCGTACGCAGAATATCGGGACGGGGCGTTCAGTGCTTCCTCTTAAAACGCGTCTGAGCCCCGGGACAAAGGCCAGGAACCACTGTGCCTTTCTTCCGAGGAGGCTGGGAGTAGTTTTCAGGTGAGGATTTTCCACTCGATTTAAGTAGATCTCAGCTCCCAAGACGGTAACGTGCAAACCAGGGATAGAAAGAGCATTAAGGATCCACGTCCCAACCATCAAACCGAGAAGGTCAGCGTGGCGTAGGACACTACCCTGACCTCCTAGAGGCTGGTAACGCTTTCTTAATTAGCGCCTAAACGAACTACCACAACGGTTCTGTGAGTCAGTCTGATTCTACCCCCTGCCACGCACCGACAAGCGAAGAGGCGAAAACGTTTTGCACGGGGTTACGCGGGAATTCAGCCCTGAGAGAAGCCCTGACGCGCGCCTGCTCGCTCCAGCAGACGCAGCCAAGCCAAGAACGGCTCCCCGGGGCCTCGCGTTGCCGTTCTTTGGTTTCACCGCCCGAACGCAACGCGTCTTTATTAGTGGAAAACAGACGGATAGGCGCGGTTTGCCAGCACGATTGCCGCCCTAAATAGAAAGGCTCTCGCCTCTAAGGCTTTATCTTGCTTTCATGCGTTTTAAAAGCCCTGTCTTCCCTAACGATGGGATCTGGATACGAATAAGCCTTGACGATCGCTGACTTCTGCTCAGCTTCGGTAGTGACACACGCTTCCCGTGTGCACAGACACCCGTGTGTGTGTGCTGAGCCCGGTGTGAAAGCTTTCCGTCACCACTGAGCAGAGGGCAACAGCTACAGCGCT